>CM029633.1:12794554-13284528 GCA_017311315.1 Dendrocalamus latiflorus | reverse complement strand
ACTGAGTTAAGGAACCGGGTCGTTTCACTGCTCAACTCTTGGTATACACTCTACCCGATAGGTTAGGGAACCCGCACAACCTCAGGTATCCGCAGGCCTACACGGAACGCCAAGCCCGAGTTGAGGGGACCTATCGTTGTTGCGTATGGGTTTCCGTCCCACATACCAACTCTCAATGTAGGGTTTCACTCGAGCTTGAGCAGCTACTAAACCAGGGTTGACGAGTCAACACCTGTGGTTGAGCGATCACTATGTCACTTTGCTTGGCGTAAGGGTCTAATCCTTACATTTTCACGAGACCTCAGCCTCCACCCTAGGGTAGGCGGTGGGCGAAGACCGTCTCGCGTGTCCCACAACACCCCTACCCTAATCTGTGCACGCCGGCACTACCACCCTAGGATAAAGTGGTGGGCGAAGACCGTCTCACGGTGTCCCACAGCTCCTCTACCCTAGCTCCAAGTTTTTCAAATCTACCGGCCCGCGGCCAACACCTTAGTAGTGTAAAACTTTGCATGAAATATAAACTACAATTATTCATATAATATTTAAGTATTTCTAGGGTTGTTAATGGAATGGCTACAATTTAATATGGCATTTATCGGTGGTAGGAAATATCTAAATATCATGTCATTCTAAACATTTCATTTTATTTTACGCAAATTATCATTTCACAAATAACAATAATGTAAATACCATAAATACATAATTTAAATGGCATGGGATTTCAACATGGTCAAGGACTTGTGACTTGCCTTCGACGAACTCGACAACTTCGAAAACCTCGAAAGCTTGGCCCTGATCTTGCACCGTTGCCTCCAAAAACTCCGATGCTAGCGCAAACACACAAAAACAAAATAAGTCCAGCTTGAGCCTAATCAAGCGAGGAGAAATAAATCCATGAAAAA
Source organism: Dendrocalamus latiflorus (assembly GCA_017311315.1). NCBI lineage: Eukaryota > Viridiplantae > Streptophyta > Magnoliopsida > Poales > Poaceae > Dendrocalamus > Dendrocalamus latiflorus. Next base: position 13,283,623 of record CM029633.1, on the reverse strand, counting down.
GGAGTAAATTGTATAAATCTTCAAATGAGGGATTGTTGAATTTTTCAGAGATGAATTTGGTGGATTGGGGTCAAAAATGGGTTCAGGGCATCAGACTGAGCAAGATGGTGTAATTTGAGAATTTTTGGGATTTTTTGTGATTTTCTAGGATTTTATTTGATTTTCTGGATTTTTTGGAAAAACGATAAATCCTGGAAAATACTTTGGAACAGTGCCGGGCCGATCCGGATGCTACAGTGCGGCCTGCGCGGCCGACCGGGCCGCGCGGCCTCGGCCCACTCTCACATGCGGCCGAAGGCCCGTGCGCACGCGTGCACCTCGCCTCGGCAGATGGCTGACACGTGGTGAGAGCAGGTGGACGAGATTGCGGGGGAACGGGCGGACGAGATGCGTTGCGGTGATGAGAATCGGACGGTGGTGGAGGGGATCGAATCGGGTGGACGCGGAGGGGATCTTTAGTGAGATCGGACGGCGGGGTAGGTTGCCATCTGACGGCTGTTTTTAATGGTAACATTTGGGGAGAACGGCGAGGATAGCGCCACGTCGGTTGTCTTTCTCATCTCGCCGGCGCCTTCGGCAGAAAGGCAGAGGCGGCTGGCCCTTGCTCTCCTGCGACGGTAGGGGTCCCCGGCAGCGACGAAAGGTACCAATGGGTAGAGCTCAGTGAGTGGAGGCCATTTTGGGGGTTTGGAAGGTGCGAAGGACAGTGGAGAAGGTCGGAGGCCGAAGGGGATTTTTCGGTCTCTCGGCGGCGCAACGGCTCACCGGCGGTGATCCGGCTAAAAGGGCGGTGATTTAACGGTCTACGAGGGTGGGAGCTCACAATGGTGGCGGCTGGGCTAGCTGGGGAGTTCCGGGGAATGCTGGCCACGGGAAGACTGCTTGGTCGGCGGTGAGCGTCGGTGCTTGAGCTCCACAGGCGTTCTCCTGGCCAAGGACGTGCACCAAAATAATCAGGGAACAATGGCGAAGCTCTGGGTGAAAGGAATCGACGAATGGGTGAGGAGGAAAGGAGAACCGCTAATGGGGGTCGTCGGCCCAGGGGAAGACGGCGGCGGAGATGGGAGCGATGGGGCTTTGATTGGGCACTCTTGGGGACGGATGTATGTTGCAGCAAACGAATAGAGGCGTGGAGAGAGCTTGGGAATCACTGGAGAGCAAATGCACCGAGGGGAGCGGAAATGAGCTCTGGCGGAGGGGAGAGCGGCATGGGCGCGGTGCGGCTGGGCAGCCGAGGTGACGGGAGCAGGTGGCGGAGCTGCCTGAGGTGACCGTACGCCGGAGTCAAAAGCGCGCATCGAGGGAGAGAGAGAGAGAGAGCAGGTGATCTGCCGAGCGAGCGGTGGCGCGCGGCGCGGAGGAGGGAGAAGAAAACGATGGCTGGCAGTTGGGGCCAAGAGGGAGGGTCGGGCGACACGTGCCACGGGTGGCGCTGTCGGTTTCCAACCGGGCGTTGGCGGTTGGGCGCGGCAGCAAAATGGTAGGCGGGGCGCTGCCTGGGTGCGGGCGTAGGCGGAGGGAGGAGGCGGAAGGAAGGGGTGGCGCCCGGGAGAGGGGAAGGCGGAAAGAGAAAGGGCGCGACCAAGTTAGGATGGTGTACCACCGAGAAAGGAAAGCGGGAAGTGAGGGGATTTTCCGAATTGGGAAAGAGGCTCAAAAATTCACTAAAAATTCAGGAAAAAGCTCAAAAAATTTGAAATTTTTCGGGGGTTTCACATACTTCAACCCCAAATATATACAGGCCATTTCAACCATGTCCTAAGTGTGGTGTAGTGTGGTAAAGATATGTGTACTGAGTCAAATTAAATATTATATATCGTGATGCATAAATGAGGAATCATTTATTGCTAGGTGGTTATGAATATATGATAAGCTATTTTAGCTAGATTGATCATAGCTCCAATTGCCACTAGCACATACACAAGATACATTTGGTTATAGTTCCTTTTTTTTTGTATGGTTTGCATGGGTTTAGTGTGTTTTTCAGTGCAGAGCTAGCTACAGCCACTTGGTTCAGCATCGATGATAGTTTTAAAGAACATTCCTGATCACATCGATCCTTTGCCGATCGAAGGAGTAGTTCGATCAAGGTGACAATGATTGTGATATATTGTGATCTCCAACGACAAACATCTCGCCCAACCCTATTATGCTCTCTTATCTGATAATCAGTGGCTAGCTAGCTACAACCCCAATAGACAAACCATCTACTTTGCTCTCTTTTGAGCCAAGAAAGAACTCACCAATCTGAGCAATAACCTTCTGGGCCAAAGCCTAAAAAGCCCAATTAGATGCAATACAGCTATAATCTTCTCTTGAAAAGGGAGAAGGTACAAGACTACAATTAATCGGGCCAACCAAATATTGCTCTCTCTCTCTCTCCTCTCTCTCTCTCTCTCTCTCTCTCTCTCTCGCGTGTAATCTCAATTATAGGGTATTTTGAAATTTAAAAAACAGTAAAAAATGGTATATTCTTTTTAAAGCATAATGCGTACTTTTAGGGTCAAGTCCCTTGGCAAAAAATAAAAAATAAATTCAGTCGAGTCAAAACAAACATGCTCAAGACCAATTGTGTGGCAGCAAATTTGATCACAACAAAAATGGATGTTATGCACGCATATTCCGTCGCTCACCAAATGTGACAAATAAAACATGATCCAAATGTCATGGAGAAAAAGCGACAGCAATCGACTAAGTTCAAGTTTTGCTCTCGAATACTGGAGCTACTGCCAAATAATGGTGCTGCCTGCCAATCAAAGTATCAAACCTGTTTCCATTTGGATTGACCAAAATACCTTTCGTTGATGATTGACCAGAATACTTTGGGTTTGATGTCGGGCAGTCATATATCAACCACACACCCAACTGTGGAGCTCAGACATTCATGCAAGTTGGAAACATGGCAAGAAGATCGAAATTCCCTCGAGAAGAAGAATAATATATGTTATGGGGTGTTTAACATGCTGCGCCTGCTAGGACATGATGTGTTTGATTGAAGGGATGGGTGGGATAGGATGGGATGGGGATGGGGATGGGATGAGATAGTTCCACAGAAAAAGTGGAACCACATGGTCCAGCATCTAAGAAGAATATTCTTTAAATTTGCACAGGCTCATCCCGCTTTGGACCATTCCATCCCACTCCATCCCTCCAACCAAACACACCCTAAGTAGCGGACACTTTCGTTTTTTGACACATTCAAATTTCTTACTGAAACTTCACCAACTTTCAACTAAAACGTTCAAAGCTTTCAATTTGTGAGCATACAATTAACTTTCAACTAGATAACTTTCAATTAGACATATGCGAAAGTTTCGATTGAAAATTTGAACTTTCACATGAAAAATCGAACTTTCAACTAGAAAAAACATCAATCCTCTAAAAAATAACTAGAAAACATCAGCTTTCATCACGAAACGGGGGTGCGTCAGCACTTGGCTGATGCAGAACCTGGAGCCCTCATTGACGGTGTAGGCTACCCCTACAAGGCATCGAGCCCACGAAGCGGTGCAACGGCATGCGATGGTTGCTTCTGGAGCTCATTGGTGTTGAAATTCCAATGGGTTCGAAAGGTAAGATTTTACAATGCGAGACGTGTAGGCAGTTTTGGACAAAGAGAATGGGAGAAAGTAGATGTGGAGTAGAGATGGCAATCGGACGCGGCGGGCATGGGTAGTACTCGTTTATACCCCTGTCCACGACCCCGATTACGCCCACGGGCATACCCGCGAAGGACGACGGGCAGGTAATTTTTTATCGTGTTCTTTCGACATTATTCCCATAATCATAGTCAATTAGTGTTATTTAGTTAGTCGTGAATAATGTAGTTTGTATCACGAAGTAAGTATGTCGTAGTAATTTAGACATAGTTTGTACTATTATTGTGTACATACGGTACCCATAATTTGTTAGTTCGGGTAAGTAATGAGTTAGTGCTAAGGACGACGGAAATGAATGGCTCATCTTTTTTTAGATGAGTAATCAAATTATTGGTAAGTAGTGAAGTATTCATGCATGCATGTAATCACTGACTTGTAGTATCTTGCTGTCATTATGAATATTCACAGTAATATTCCGTCTATCCCATTGTTGCAAGGTACTATCAAAACTAATAGTGCGTACCTAAATATTTGGAGAAGGCAATGCATAAGTCATTGAGGACGCGACAATGCTAATTAGTTCCCCTGAAAGATAGGTAATTTTTTATAGCATTCTGTTGACGTAATTCCCGTAGTCACATTTACTATTGTTTAGTTAGTCATAATTAATGTAAATTGTATTATGAAGTTATTATTAATGTTTACACTAATATTTCATCCGTCGTTTGTAATGGTAGGTATGACTCTATCAGAGCTTTTGGAACACTAGTACGATGAGAAACACCGTTGCCACGCATGGATGACAGGTGACGCGACTGTCCCTTCGCCGTTTAGGCTGCGCGCAGGGGGGGTCCGTGGGCGCTGGACAAGCGCTACGTCCCAGCCCTGCGAGCCACGGGCTTGTTGCCCTTTGCGAGGCTGGTCTCCACCAGGCATGAGTTCACCATCGACGGCAGCCTGCTCGTGGCACTAGTGGACAGGTGAAGGTCTGAGACGCACACATTACACTTTCGTTGGGGTGAGATGACGGTCACTTTGAAGGACGTCACGTTCTTGATGGGTCTCTCTCTCGGAGGCGACACACTTGTTCAGCCCCTGCACCAGCCGACTAGAAAGAGAGGCTGGCAGACCTGTTCAGCCGGCCTATCCCGGAGAGTACACGTGGCGTCCCCCGCACGTGGCTTAACAATTTCAGTGTGTGCCCACAGGTTGCAATGCCGGAGTTCGTCAGGACGCGCCTCGTCGTGTTTCTTATCCAGCTCTTTGGTTGGAGCATGTTTCCAGCCACACACGGTGATATTTCCAACGTCGAATTCATTGGCCTCGCAAAGTCTTTGGTGGACGCAGAGTTCGGGGTGATGCTTCGGTACAGCTGGGGATCAGCGGTTCTGTGCACCACATATCGGGGGTTATGTGACGCTTGCCAGTGGACCACTGCTGGTACCCCCAATCTGGCCATCTGCTACGTGCTCCTGTAGCTGTGGAGTTGGGAGCACTTCCTCGTAGGACGTCCGACAATCGTGATGCCAGTGCACCTGTTCGGTGAGTTCACCGATGACCTGATAGGAGGGCCCACTATAGGCATGCGGTGGACTGCTGCCCGTCTGCGGTGGGCGAAGGGCAAACCGTCGAGGTGTTACATGCTGTGGCACGATAGCGACATCATATGGACTCCCTGGATAGTAGATTTTGTGCATCATGTATCGCCTTACGGGCTTGTCCTTGCATTGCCTGGAGGACGGGGAGCTATGGACGACGACACACCATCTGGTGTTCTTGTACATGGTGGAGGCTTACGCACCATAGCACATGATGCGATAGTTGAGTTTGCACTAGGCTGTGCCCCCTCTGGATGGCAGGTTCGTACCGCATGCCATGCACCGGTGAGTCAAACTCCATCCGATTATTGTGTACACTTTCATATGTCTTGCTATGTAATGTTGATGATTCTGAAAATGCAGGCAATCGAGGGCTAGTCGGCATGGTACATACTGGCGGCCAATGCAGCAGCAGATGATGGCATAGGCAGAAAGGGCACACATCGATGTCATCATGGAGCAGCGTATGTACGACGTCTAGACGTACGACGAGTACGTGGCATGGTACGTACCGTGGTCATGCAGTAGATTGACCATTCCTCCACCAGATCGCCCTGAGCACATCACGCGCGAGGAATGTTTGGACCGCACCATCGATCCCCATAGCGCTTCGCGATGGCATTGACAGCGTAAGATAGTTCAAATATCTTATCGTTCCATTCAATAAATTTGTACTGGTATTATTGAACTTGTTTCATATGTCATTTCAGTTGGAGTGGGCACAGCGCATCGCATACGCATCGGAGGCTGCCATCAGTAGTCCGGAGACGCCACCGGCCCTGTAGAAGACTATGAAGTTTATCCTAAAGCAGGCTAAAAAATAGTGTACAACCTTACCTGCGACCGTTCCTCAGATCACAGTGTGCACATGAGCCACCCCAGTGGGGCACCCAGTCCGACTGGCCATCGCAATGTATTGAGTCTGCATTGTACTAGCTGCCGATCATCCGTGCGCCGTACCAACGAGGAGGTAACTTACGTACGAACCTACATGTTTTTTCCTATTACGCCTTATGTTCCACTAACATCATGGCGTTCCCACGCCACAGGTTCGTCGTCGAGATGCATCCCTTTTAGCGTTCGCACCACCTGCACAGACTACCGCTCCCTATCATTCATCTTCGCTGCACATTCAGCTCAGTGGTCGATAGTGGTCTAGTAGGTTGAGGTACAGTACGCTGGGTCCGGTAAGGGTTGAAGTCGTCCAGCTAAGATGTGCCAAACTGCGAGCCACCCGCAATAATATCGTGTACAAAGGACTCTAGAAATCCCCCTTGTGGTGCGAACGAGCTCTCGCCCTGACTGTACGATGTGGCAGCGAAGCCGGAGGAGCTCTTCCCACCAAAGTGTCCAAACCCTGGGTATATCGAGAACGTTGAGCCTTGCCATGCGTACGCTGCAAACCTTGGCGCCATGTACTACTCTCTAGAAGCATCTGGGAGGCCTATGTCATCATAAGTGGACTCATCGTCAACCCAATGTTGAATTGGAGACTGAAAGATGAAATGATATTATTCACAACAAATATTCTGGATATACAATGCGAATCTCATACCTCCCGAATGTGCAGCGGCGATATTACTGGCTCTGTGTGAGGGATACTTCCGATTTGCGGAACGACCGGCTTGCGTAGTGGTACGTTTTTTTTACAGAGAGACACCTGTGTTGGGTCTTCTCGACCCTGAGGAAATCGGTAGTTTCGCATGAGTGTTGTGGTACTTCCGATGATCGATAGTACCACACTTTACATGACAGAACTACTGGATTTGCCTAAAACGGCTAATTTTCTGACCGTTGCAGATGGGAGCGAAAGTACCAGTAGTAAGCCGGTGGTACTTCTGGAAATCCCATTTTTCTGTCCCAATGGTTAGTTTCGAGGTATAGAGTATATAGACCCTCTTTTGGCCGGTTGGAGAAAAGAATGCTTCACTCCATTTTACTCTCTTGAGTTAGTGTGAGGTCCTCCTCTCAATGCATGTGTTGCACCATGTGAGCAAGGAGGAAGGCTCTAGATTGCATGTGTTGTATCTAGAGGTGGATTGTGTATACACTTGAGCGGTGTGCATTTGTTGCACATGGTGAGAGTCAAGCGAGGGCTTGACTTATTACTCTTAGAGTTTACCAACTCTTAGATAGTGTTAGAGGCTTCGTGTACGGTGATCTTCTCAAAGAAGGTTATGTGAAGACCTAGCAAATTTGTGAAGGTTAGATCTCACCTACCCGGAGCGGGAAAGAGCTACCACTAGTGGATTAAGGTGTTTCGGCTTAATTCATAAAGCCGGTCAAATTTATTTGGGCTAACCTCAACGTGGATTAGGGAGATCAGAAAGTCTCCAAACACCACGGTAAAAAGCAACCGTGTTAATTATGTTTGTGTTTCTTGTGCTCAATTTACATTCAAGCAATTTATATTCATAGAATTAATGTGATTGCTTGTCATTCTGGAATTACAAACCTTGTCATAAGCCTTAGAGTGTTGGTGCATTTAGGTGAACCCGGTTGTTTTAGGAATTATTGTGCTAAACCTTTTTAGTTAAACTTTCACATTATTTTCTTGGTTTAGCCAAATAGAAATTGATAATTAATTAGAGAAGTGTTTTTAGACTACCTATTCACTCACCCTCTGGTCGTCCTCCTCGATCCAACAACCATGTCTTCATCCTGCAATAAAATATGAATTTCAACAAAAGCTGAAACCCTAGCCATCCATTAATCATCACAAGAACTAATGCATCAACAATTAATTTTCACATGTATGAGCATCAAGATTTAATGAAGTAAAGAATTGACTTTGGATTTTTTATGGCTAAAATTTGACTTAGGATAATTAATTAACTTAAAACAATATTTGGCACACAAGTACACAGTATGTTGGATTTGGTCATGCATTACTTTTACGCTTTCATTAGCTTATACAATGTTTATAAGTATTGAAATGTTGCCTAAATTTGTATCGTATGATTGATTTGAGATTATTGTTCTTGACCTGAGTTCTTAGTTGTTGTTTTGGTGGTCAGTTATGGCGAGGCGTAGAGGCCATAGATGTGGTAAAGGCTAAGGGGACATTGGTGAGGTAAGTGAGGAGATCGCTTCGGCTATTCAACCAGTCATTGGTGCATAGACGGGGTTGTCCGCTTTGCTACAGGAACTTCAGAGAGAGGTTCGTGAGCTTCATCCATAGGTGCAGGCAGCTCCAACTACTTCTGGTACACCTGTTGCTATCTCTGTTGCTGCACCGCCCCCCCTCCCCCTAGATGAGAGTATGAGTCTTTGTGGGTGGATGACCCTCCATCCAAACACCTTCGATGGAGCGGCATGCTGGTCCAAGCAGCAGAGCTTTAGCTATGCTACATGGAGAGATAAATTTTGGAGCCTTGGTGATGACCTCATAGTTAAAGGCTCTCTTTGTGGTCTTTCAGCTGAAGGGTCAAGTGAACATCTGGTGGGAAGTGGTTCTTTTAGCTAGGATCCTTGTCTAGGAACAATCACTTGGGAGAATTTTATCAAGTAGTTGAAGATGAAGTTTTACCCGGAGTCCTTCCTTTAGAGGATAGTGCACGTCTTGTCGACCTTCGTATAGGGAAAGATGACTATTGCAGAGTACGAGACAGGATTCAATAACCTGGTCCACTTCATACCAACTGTGGCTGGTGATGACCGTGAGAAGGCCAAGAGGTTCCGTTGGGGACTTAACCAGGAGTATCGGCATGTCTTAGGAGTGACAGGGGTCCTAGTTGAAAGAACCACAAGTTTGGACCGTGCGTGCAGTTTATGCCATTTTTTCTTTAAAGATTTGATCCAAATCTTCGGATGGCAACAACTAATTAAGCTAGCCTGATGCTAGATGGTTACGGCCTGTAAAGAGTATTTTAAGAACATGTAGATCATTTTCGCTGTATAGAGACCTCAAGAGTAGAAAAATCAATGGTTTGCAATTCAAACTTGATTATTTTGAATGTTGAATAAAAGATGTTAAAAAATGTATATTCTGATGGTAGCGTGCTATTGATCACCATTATATACTCCATATATCTGGCCAAAAAACAGTGATGCCCTAACTAGATTTGTGTAGTCAAAACAAATTGAATAGTTTTGACCAAAGATATTGTTTAGAATGTGTGGTTTAGATATATGAAAATGATACGAGTGAATTTGTCATAAGAAATACTATCATAGCATTTGACTTTTATTTTTTAATATGAGTTAATCATGCCCACCTTTACGTATATACGAGTGTGTTTTCAGTAGAAACTTTGTGAAGTCGCGGATTTATCTCCAGACTCCGTCTTTCTAGGTATGTGCTAAGGGGTGCACTCACGTGTATGTGTGTGTGGTGTGCGTACGTGCTGGTGTGCATATGTGTCTGCCTTGTAGTTGCAAAAAAAGTCAAAGTGACATTTTTTTTTACTGAAATGAGTAGGGTCTATCGGTTTGTTGTTTATCAGACTTCACCGGTAAATTCAAATTTCAGAAAAACCAGAAAATTTCATTTGAAATTTTTGAATCAAACTTTGATCTTTTTGTCTGGGAAAAACGTTTTTTACCAGACCCCAATGGTAAATTCTAGTATCGTGAAATCAATAAAATTTTGGCAATTTATGTTCAAAATTTTTGAATTAAAAATTTGTTTTTTTTTTGACAAAGGAGTAATAGCTATGGATACCATTATATACTAGTAAACGTTACCGTAGAATTTGCTGTTGATCACCATTATATACACCATATATCCGGCCAAAAAAGAGTGATACCCTAGCTAGATTTGTGTAGTCAAAACAAAGTAATTAATTTTGAGCGAAGATATTGTTTAGAATGTGTGGTTTGGATATATGAAAATGATACGAGTGAATTTGTCATAAGAAATACTATCATAAGATTTGACTTTTATTTTTTAATACGAGTTGATCTGCCCATTTTTACACACAGGCGAGTGCGTTTTTAGTAAACTTTGTGAGGTTACGGATTTATCCCCGGACTCCGTCTTTCTAGGCATATGCTAAGCGGGTGTGCTCACATGTGTGTGCATGTGTGGTGGTGTGCATATGTGTTTTCCTTGTAGTCACAAAAAAAAGTAGTCAAAGTGACATTTTTTACTGAAAGGAGTATGGTTTATCAGTTTGTTTTTAATCAGACTTCATCGGTAAATTCAAATTTCGCAAAAATTGGAAAATTTTGTTTGAAATTCTTGAACCAAACTTTGATCTTTTTTACATGGGAAAATCATTTTTTTACCTGACCCCAATGGTAAATTCAAATATCATGAAATCGAGAAACTTTTGGAAATTTTTGAATTAAAAATTTATTTTTTGACTGGGAAACAAAAAAATGAAATAAAAATGTCGCTTGGAGCCCCCACCTCCCACTCCCCAAGCGCATTATCGACCACTAGGCTACGCCAGCACATGTTATTACTTTCACGGTTGTGAACTCTTTTATCCTATATTCATTTTGAAAATTTTCGAATCATTTTGACCGGTTTTGAGCCGATAATTGAAAAAAAACCCTAGAAAGGAGTACTTAACAATGCCAGCAACAATTCCCAAAAAAATAATAAAAATGTAGTCAGAATCGTTTATCCCATTGCGATACCCTGATGGGGAAAGGAGCCTAATATTTCCATCTGAATGGTATTAAGGTCTGATATACTTCAAGGCATTTATATATGTATATCACTATTTTTTGACGTGGTGGTAGAAGAACTGTCGCCCAATTCATTACAGAGATTTGTCCATATCTGTTAATATCTAGCTCTGTATATAGACTGAATACACAATATTCTCAACATATACGGATGTATTTTCCTCCACAAATCATTCACCATATTGGTAGGAGAGTCTTTGCCTCCATTAGCGCCGCAATATGTATACAAATGTTTTTTCCACCGTGGTCCACGCATCTGATATGTTCATGCAAAACGTGCATTAAAAAAAAGGAAATGACCGGCTAGCTAGTCACTTGGTAGACTTTGAAACGGAGAAATTGGAAAACTTCGCTCCCAGTCGCGCCCTGTTCTTTTCAGCTTTTAAAAGCTGTTTTTTGACTTTTTACAGTAACTAACTTTTAAACAGGGTATTTTTTTAAGATAGAGTCTACTAGTTAATTATAGTATATACATTATTGACTTCATTTATATCGGCAAAGACCGTATGTAAATTTTTATTACTCTGTAATCTCTCGTACAAACAGCTCAAAAGTCATAAGTCACAGTCAAAAACAACAAACCACAGCCAAAAAGAACGGCTCAGTGACAGCCCCTCCCTCTCTCTCCTCTCTCTTGGCTGCGATGTGCTGCATGCAATTGCAGTGTACGGGAAGCAAGTATGTGTGCACTGCAAATGCAATAGCTAGATCTGGCTACATGTTGGGGTCGTTTTTGACCAGTACTGCCGGTGCGTTGCTCCTCTGTCGTGCCTGCAGCGTGTTGCCGTCATCTAGCTGACACACGATCGATGCGGCAGCAACAGCGCGCGCGTATGTGTGCATATAGAGTTTGTTTGGTTGTCTGTATGAGCTGATGCAGCTGTATGAGCGTGATCAGGCTGAGTAGAGAAGGTCCTCAGCCACGTTTCTTCTCAGCCTGGCTCCAGTTGATTTTTTGCATCCGCTCGTGCAGGCTCTCACCCCAATGCAGGCAACCAAACACCATCTCTCTGTATGCGCTGATGCGAGCTACCCCGATACAGGCAACCAAACAGCCCCATATATGATGCGTGTGTGTCACCTAGCTGCAGAGCCAATGGCACCATCGGCTTTGTCACTAGCTCATGGTTGTGTATATGTACACGCGGTTGAAACGGGAGAGCCCTGCCAGCATGTCGAGCCAAGATGGGATCGAGAAAAAAAGAAACAGTCTCGCTTTCGTCGTGGTCCTGGGTTAAAAAAAAAAGATGCTGTCGCAAAAGGAGAAAACGACAAGGAGATCTTGTCGACAGGAGAAAGTACTGTGCGTCGTCCATGCATGCCCCATGGTAAATATGGTGTGTATAGCCATCACCCGGATGTTTTCTTTTAAACTATCATCCAGTTTTGAGACCGTTGGATTAGACATCCAACGGCCCTTTTTTTTGAGAAGGGGGAGATTTTTTTAGAGGGGGGGGGGGAGAATTTATGGCCGTTGGATCTCTAATCCAATAGTCACAAATCTGGATGATAGTTAGGAAGAAAACATCCGGGTGATGTTTATCAATATCCGGTAAATATTTGCACGCACGCGTGCAAAAAGAAGATGTTTTCAAACTAAAGAGTTCAATTCTTGGGATATAGATGCGTGCAAATACTCCAGTCGTTCACTCGTTCTTTGTAAATGAAATATTGGACTTTCACTGTCTCCAACATAATATTATAGAATTTGGACCACTGATTTTTATATATCAGTGTAAATTAGGTAATTAAAATATTATGTGTAATATATTGATTTTCGCCCTCCTGAGGACCTTTACGCAAATAAAGAAAGAGGATAAGTAAAAAAAGGATAAGAGAGAGAGGGAGAGGAGCTTACTTGGCCGTTTCCGAGGCCGACTTGATCGGAGGAGGCAACAAACTTGGTGTCCATGCCACGTCGTGTGCCGTTTTAAAAGGATGCCGAATAGGGGCAATCACAGCAACCTAGCCACCGCCTCCATTCTTTCCTCTTTGCACTGCCACTCCAGTAGACATGTGCATTGTATTTATAAGAAGATAAAAAGAGATGATGAAATGTATGCATGGTTTTAATGAGAAGATACATGAAGTTGAGATAGTTGTAAATTGATATGAATACTTAGTACCATGTTTTAACACCGTTTACAATTTTATTATATGCTTGCTAAGTCTTGGACTCACTTTTACTTTTATTGTTGTTTTTAGATGATCGATGAGGACAACAAGCATAGACGGGGGAGTAGCATATGATTGATCTTGCACTGTTATTACTTAATTTATCACATAGTGTTTATTCATTCATTGTTAGAAATAAATAATATTAGCCGTGCAATATTAGTTTTGAATCATGGTTTCCCTTGGAACAAAATAATATTAGAATGTTACAGCTTTGTCAAGGTTCCTTTGATTAGACATAAATTTGATTCATTTTATTAATATTATTCAATGTTCCTTTATTATGGTTATATTTGTGTATGTAATCGTCTTGTGGAATTATAGTTGAAGTATAGTTGATGATAATATGTCTGAAATGGTTAAAATTGGTAAGGAATATAGTTGTTGGTGACATTCAGGGCTCTTGTTGGCCTGAGGTTTTACAGTTGGTATCAGAGCGGGCGTTAGGTCCATAGTAGATAAATTGATGACTTATTTAGATAATCAACTAACATTTGATCTAGGATTAGCTATTTAATGAAGTAAAAATTGACTTAGGATTGTTTATGGCTAAAATTTGACTTAAGATAATTATTAACTAAAAATAAAATTTGACACACTGTTGTACAGTAGGTTGGGATTGGGTCATGCATTGCATGTATGATTCCATTAGCTTGTACAATTGTTTATACGTACTGAGATGTTGCCTAAATTAGTATCGTATGATTAATTTGAGATTGTTGTTCTTGAGCTGAGTTCTTAGTTGTTTCTGGTGGTCAGTTATGGTGACGGGTAGAGGCCGTGGACGTGGTAGAGTTTATGGGGAACATTGGTGAGGTGAGTGAGGAGGTTACATCACCTGTTTAGCTAGCCGTTGGTGCGTAGGCTAGCTACAGGAACTTCAGAGGGAGGTCCACAAGCTTCATCAATGGGTGCATGCAGCTTCAACTGCTGCCAATGTACCTGTTGCTATCTTGTTGCTGCACCAGCCCTACCAGAGGTGAGCATGAGCCTCCGTAAGTGGATGGTCCTCTAGGTAGACACCTTCGATGAGCGGGCATGTCAGTCCAAGCAGCATCCTAGCTACGCTATATGGAGAGACAGTTTGGAGCCCTAGAGATGACCTCAAAGTTAAAGGCTTTCTTTGTGGCCTTTCAGCTAAAGGGTTAGGCGGACATTTGGTAGAAAGTGATTCTTTCAGCTAAAACCCCTACCCAGGAACCGATCACTTGGGAGGATTTCATCGAGCAATTCATGACAAAGTTTTACCCAGAGTCCTTCCTTTAGAGGATGGAGCACGCCCTGTCGACCTTTGTACAGGGGAAGATGACTGTTGCAAAGTACAATGTTGGGTTCGGTAATCTGATCCACTTCACGCCAGCCGTGGTTGGTGATGACTGTGAGAAGGCCAAGAGATTCCATAGAAGACTTAACCAGGAGTGCCGGCATATCTTAGAAGCGACAGGGTCTAGGTGAAAGAACCACAATCTTGGACCGTGCATGCAGTTTCTACCCATTTTTTCTTCAAAGATCTGATCAAAATCTTCGGATGGCAACATCTAATGAAGCTAGCCTGATGCTAGTGGTTACGGCCGGGACCTCAAGAGTAGAGAAATCAATGGTTTGCAATTCAAACTTGATTATTTTAAATGTTGAATAAAATGTTAAAAAATGTATAACCATTATATACTCCATATATCCGGCCAAAAAAGTGTGATGCCCTAGCTAGATTTGTGTAGTCAAACAAATTAATTAATTTTGACCAAAGATATTGTTTAGAATGTGTGGTTTTAGACATATGAAAATGATACGAGTGAATTGTCACAAGAAATGCAATCATAACATTTGACTTTTATTTTTTAATATGAGTTAATTATGCCTACCTTTACGCACATGCGAGTGCATTGTTAGTAGAAATATTGTGAGGTTACGGATTTATCCTCGGCTCCGTCTTTCTAGGCATATGGTATGGGGGCGTGCTCACATGTGTGTGCGTGTGTGATGTGTGCATATGTGTCTTATAGTCGCAAAACAGTAGTCAAAGTGACATTTTTACTGAAAGGAGTTGGGTTAATCGGTTTGTTTTTAGTCAAACTTCACCGGTAAATTCAAATTTCACAAAAATTGGAAGATTTTGTTTAAAAATTTTGAACCAAACTTTGAACTTTTTTGTCTGGGAAAACCATTTTTTACCAGACCCCAATGGTAAATTCAAATATTGTGAAATCGAGAAAAATTTGACAATTTTTGTTCACATTTTTTGAATTAAAATTTTATTTTTTTTGCGTGCGAAACAAAAAACTGAAAAAAAAAAGGCGCTTGGAGCCCGCACCTCCCACTCCCCAAACGCATTATCAACCATTAGGCTACGCAGTAGATGTTATTACTTGCACGGTGGTGAACTCTTTTATCCTATTTTGACCGGTTTTCAGCCGGTAGTTGAAAATAACCCTAGAAAGGAGTACTTAAAGATGCCAGCAACAATTCCAGAAAATATATAATAACAAAAGTAGGCAGAGCCATTTATCCCATTGCGATACCCAGATGGGAAAAAGAGCCTAATATTTCCATGTGAATGGTTATACTTAGACACATCTATATATCTATATCACTATTTTTTGAGGTGGCAGTAGAAGAACTGTCGGCAAATTCATTACAGAGACATGTCTATATCTATGACTTTTTGCATATATAGCACTATTTGCAACCGTAATTATAAAAACAGCCGTTTGCGTGCCACATTATCAAAAATGGTATTTTTGCTGTCCAGTGGCCAGGCGGCAATGCCGTAGAGCTGACACGTATCACATGTCGCCCGTCACAGGGCACCAAGTGCTTGCCGCCCCACCACCAGGCACTAGGTGCACCTATCTTAATTTTTTTGTATATTGTTTGTTTGAATTTTTAAATATAGCAAATGAGCTCAAAAAGTTACGAAATTATATGTGCAGCCTTCCAACACAACATACTTGATTGGTTAATGTTTTGACAATTTTATCCATTATGAATGTTGCTAAAAAATTCATTCGATTATGATATGTGCAGGAGTTGTTACATATAGCAAAGGAGCTTTAAAAATTATGAAATTTTACATAAAGCCTCATAACACAGTCGTAGTTATTGTCTAGTTATTTGAGAACTTTATGCATTATGAATATTTATAGGAGTACATATAATAGTACAAAAAATGCATAGCACGGGATGAGATATGGCTCACTAATCTAAGCCACTGCTATCTCCTCACCATATCTGCCTCCACGTGTGTGGCCTTGTCTTACATTGACCATGTCTTGTGGGGTATGTCAGCCGGTTCGGAGCTTGTGTGTTGGTTCGGAGAAGGTATGGAGACCGTTCCATTTGTTGAGTGGCCTGCGGTGGTCCAGCAAGCTAAGGTATATCAGGCCCATGGCAAGCGTCGATGTCCTCCTATTGAGACATGCCCAACTGCGGGCCACCAGTAATTAATCCTGAATGAAGGACACTAGAAATCACCCTCATGGTGCAGAGATGCTCTCGCCTTGACCGTAAGACGTGCCAGTGAAGCCAGAGGAGCTTTGCCCACTAAAGTCTCCAAACCCTATAAATGGTGTGAATGATGAGCTTTGTCATACGTACGTTGCAAACTCTAGCACTGTGTATCGCTCCCTAGAAGCATCCGGGAGGCCCGTATTATCATCGAAGGACTCGACGTCACCCCCCACATTGAATTGAAGGCTACAAGATGAAACGATGTCAGTCACATTAAATATTCTGGATATAGAATGCAAATCTCGTACCTCCCAGATGTGTAGCAAAGATGAACGACGGAGAGTGATAGTCTGTGTAGGTGGTGCGAAGGTCAAAAGTGATGCATCTCGATGACGAACCTATGGCGGAAGAGTGCCATGATGTTAGTGAAATGTAAGGCTTAACAGGAAAACAAAACATAGGTTTTTACATAAGTTACCTCATCATCGATATGGCCCGTGGATGATCGATGACAAGTACTACGATGCCGGGTAGACTTGGTGGATTGCGATGGCCGACCAGATTCACTAGGTTGCGATGACCTGGTGGGTGAGCATGGTGCCCCCACTGGGTGCCCGATGTGCATGGCATGCTCCGTCGAACGACCGCAGCTCAAGTTGTGCACTAATTTTTGGCCTGCTTTAGGATGTACTTTAAAGTATTCTACAGGGATGATGGTGTGTCTGGGCTGCTTATGGCGGTCTCGGACGCGCTTGCGATGTGCTGTGCCCGCTCTAACTGAAGTGACATACGAAACAGGTTCAGTAATGACCAATATGAATTTTGTAAATGAAACGATCAGAAATTTCAACATATCTTACGATGTCATAGTGCCACGAAATGCTGTGGTGATCGATCGAACGTTGTAGACTATCATGTAAGTGACCTGATCGTGGCAATCTGGTGGATGAAGTGTGAGTCTACCACGCGACCGAGGTATGTACCACTACAGGTACTTGTTGTACAGACGTTGCACCATGACGACCTTTGCCCCTGTAGCTAGACTTGAGACCATTAGAACCCTGCTTGCCTTTGCAGCTTCTAAGGGTTTCAAGCTTTACCAGATGGACGTCAAGAGTGCCTTCCTTAATGGCTTCATTGAGGAAGAAGTCTATGTGAGACAGCCTCCTGGTTTCGAAAACCCCAAATACCCTAACCAGGTCTTCAAGCTTTCCAAAGCTTTGTATGGACTTAAGCAGGCCCCTAGAGCTTGGTATGAGAGGCTTAAGTCCTACTTGTTGAGTCATGGTTTTGATATGAGTAAAGTAGGCAAGACCTTGTTCATCCACCGTCACGGCACAGATATTCTGCTTGTCCATATTTATGTGGATGACATTATCTTTGGCGGCTCCTCGCATGCTCTCGTTTCCCAGTTTTCCAATGTCATGAACTTGGAGTTTGATATGAGCATGATGGGCGAGTTAAGCTTCTTCCTTGGCTTCCAAGTCAAGCAGACTCGGGAGGGTACCTTCTTGCATCAGGGCAAGTACACTCGAGACTTCCTGAAGCGCTTCGATATGAGTGATGGTAAGCCAGTGTCCACTCCGATGGCTACCTCAGCTTCACTCAACCCAAATGAGGATGGCGAGCCAGTCGATCAGAAGGAGTATAGGAGTATGATCGGCTCCCTCTTGTACCTCACCGCCTCGAGACTGGACATACACTTCGCTGTGTGTCTTTGTGCTCGGTTTCAGGCTTCTCCTCGCGTATCTCACCGCCAGGCGGTGAAGCGCATTCTTCGGTACCTTCGAGCTACCATTGACTATGGTATCTGGTACTCTTCCTCTTCTTGTCTTTCCTTGAGAGCCTTCTCGGATGCAGACTTTGCTGGCTGTAGGATAGATAGGAATAGCACTTCTGGCACCTACCAATTCATTGGCACTTCTCTCATTTTCTGATCTTCGAGGAAGCAGTCCGGAGTTGCACAGTCTACCGCAGAGGCCGAGTACGTTGCTGCAGCTAGTTGCTGTAGTCAGGTGCTTTGGATGGTCTCGACCTTGCGGGACTTTGGGTTAGTTATCGACAGTGTTCCACTCCTTTGTGATAACACTTCTGCGATTAACATTGCTAAGAACCCAGTGCAGCACTCCCGGACCAAGCATATTGATATTCGCTATCACTTCCTTAGAGACCATGTAGAGAAGGGGTGACATTGTGCTCCAGTTTGTGGAGAGTGACCACCAGTTGGCTGATATCTTCACCAAGCCTTTGGATAGTTCTAGGTTTTCAGCTCTGCGAAGAGAGCTTGGGGTGGTTTATCCTTATGGGCTGCTTTGAGGGGGAGTTTGTGCTTTACTGCTCTATTATATTGATTATGCTCTTACTTCTTACTATTGCACTGCATTCGGGGTGCATTGGTCTAAGTCCTTCTAGCATAGGATAGAGTGTTTCTCGTGTCTAGCTGTTTAGACGTCTTCCTCTCATCTTGTGATCTAGGGTTCTGCTCTGTTAGCCGCTTCTCTCGTTTCGCTAGGTTGAGCCTACTCACTACCTTTAGGTTCTAGCAAGGGTCAGGCCACCCTTGGGTAGACAGGGTACGTGTTTGCTCCTTAGTGTGCTTGATTACCGGACTGACAGTCCTAGTGTCATATGGGGTATATGAGAGTCAGTCTGAGCCATAGTTGTCTCTATATCTTTTCTATGCTTTAAGGACTGCCTGTTTCTGATTTTCTTTGCCAGCTTCTCGAATCTTATTGCTTGGTTCAGGGGGAGTTCATTTGGGAGCTTCTGGAGCTTAATATTGACATAACCCAACTTGAACTAAAAGTTGCATCACATGTCGAGGGGAGCTGGGTTTTCTGCATTTTCAGCATCTAGCATTGTAATATAACTACATTGAGCCTTGATTATTATCCATTTATGACATGCTTACAATGCTCTACACCTTGCCATGGCTTGTGCTTTATGTGCTAGATTGATCATGACTTCATATGTGTAGACTAGCTTTTGCCATGATAAGTTAATTAAACTTGCTCAACTTAAATTCAAACTTGTCATGCTAGCATTTGAGTTTAGTCTTTCTTGAGCTATCCTTTTATGATTCATGCCATGTCAAATAGGCTGAGTTGAGCGTTGAATCTCTATTTGAGCATTAGATTGAGCTATTTCAGTCTCTAGATGATGCATAAGTTCGTACAATATGTTAAAAAGCAAAAAGATCTCTTTTGTGCGAAAAAACTGATCTCACCAATTCTCTCCTATGAGACGGCTTGCCATTGCACTTGGCATGAACTTAGGGGGAGTTTTGGATGACCTAGACTATCTTCTTAAGCTTCTTGCTTGGAGTAGTCGCATAAGGCTTGAGATCTAGCACATAACAAAAATTGGGTTGGAAACGACCATGAATCTTAAAAAGAAAGTGTTTTATGTGCTCAATTTGCTTAATTACACAAAAAGAACCAAGTACTTGAACCAATGTTTCATTCTTGAGCATAGCACTCTATTTGGTCTCAATTGTAGCTTCTTGGTTCTGCTTAGCTTACTGACATGGCATGCATCATCTTTGGATATCTCTAGCTAGACTTTACTTTCTGGTGACTTGACATGCTCACATAATGTACTACATTTTCAGATTGTCATCTATATGTTCTAGCTAGCTTATACATATTTTGTCATGATCTAGATAGCTTTTTATTGAGTTATGGCTTGGTGTAATTCATTCTGGTCATCATGGATAATTCTCATGGCTCTAAATGCTTAGAATAATCAAACTTCAGCCATTTCATCCATTTTCATGTCTTGTTCTCTTCCTTGCATCCTTGATGTGTTTATTGCCAAAAGAGGGAGAATAGAGAAGAAAAAGTCATTTGAGAACATTTTATAGCTTTGGAGAACAATTTGCTCTTTCTGTTGTTGCTCTAGTGTTCTCTCTGTCGACATGGTCATTAGCTTCATTCTTTTCTTTTGGACCATGTTGGGCTTTTCAAAACAAACTCCATTTCATGTTTTTTCTGGGTTTGTCAATATACTCATCAAGGGGGAGATTGAGAGACCATGTGGTTGTAACCCCATGTGAGTGATGAGTAATTGACTTCGGGTTAGGAGAGTCGAGTTTGGTTTGAGTGGTTCGGACCATGTCGTTGCATGGTGCAATGGACTCGGTAGGACTTGGTCAAGCTTGGTCGTATGGGATTAGGTTGCATATGCCGATGATTCGACAGGTTTGGACTTCGTCATGAGTAAGTATGATGTGCTTATGCTATTTACGCTTTCATGTATCGAGCGGTGCTATGTGACGTGTTTCTTGTCTGTGTGACTGCAGGACGTCGAGGCGGAGTCGTGGCGAGACACGGTGGACCGGACTAGGCGCAGGTGGCGCTGAGGTCAGAACGGTCGGGATGTGTCGAAGACGACATGGACTCGAAGTGGTTGCGAGGCGTGCGAGGCAAGGAACGCGGAAGCTTCCCGGAAGTTGCAGCAGGGGCGTTTCGGTTAAAGCGCAAGACTGCAAAAGGAAGGGGGTTAGCGGGCAAAGCAAAATGTAAACCCATCAAGGAATGCTATAAATAGGAGTGTGTTTCCTGGTTGTTGGCTAGACTTGGAGAGGGGTTTTAGGGCTTTTTGCTTTGTGCTTTAGTGGTTGAGAGAGTGGGTGTGTCTCCTATGCATGTGTACTATGAGTTCTTGA
Organism: Dendrocalamus latiflorus; assembly: GCA_017311315.1. NCBI lineage: Eukaryota > Viridiplantae > Streptophyta > Magnoliopsida > Poales > Poaceae > Dendrocalamus > Dendrocalamus latiflorus. The sequence goes on along the minus strand of CM029633.1, from coordinate 13,262,501 downwards.
TCCTCAAGCATGTATGGGGACTTGTTAGTGGGAGATTGAGAGAGATGAGTAAAACAACTATGTAATCATTCCTCTATTTTAATCATGTATGTCTTCGTATCGTGTTTATGATATCTTGTTTTTGAGCTTTGCCTTTGCATGTTTATTTCCTTTCTTTGCGTTTCGGCAACAGAAATACTTCTTTGTTTTACCTTTCCCTGTTTGATCTGCCGTGAGAAGAGAAGAAGCTTCAAGCTCTTTTGTTATGCAGTTCGGTCAAGAAAGTTATGATTGCATGCAGGCTTCTTCTTTTCATCTCTATTTCTTGTTCCTCTCTGCAGCATTTATTGTTTCTTAATCTCAGTTTGATGGCTCAAAGCATCTTCTTGGCTAGCAGTAGAGATGGTGTATTTTCTCATGTTTTGATGTCCAGCTAGGAGCGGAAATATATGTCTAATTCTTGCTGATTTTTGGTCAGCAAAACTCCATTCGGGCAGCTTGTTTCTTCTTGATTTTCTTTTGTCAAATTGATGTAGTAGGCTGCTTCATGTGTTGTGCTGTTCGGACTGCATACTCTTGCGGTTTTGGGTGTACTACTTCTTGTCAAAATCAGCAGCACTACTTTGTCCTCTCGGCAACTTCTTTCCTTGTCTTTGTTTTCTCTTTTGTGCAAAAGAAGCAGTCAAGAAGCCTTCAGTTCTCATGTGCATGTTCAGCTAGCTGCTAGCTGCAACTTTGGCAGCTCTTTTCTCTGTCTTGGCAGCAAGTAGAAGCTTGTTTCTTTCCTTCTTTCTTTTAGCTTTTGTCTCCCTTTGCAGCAGTTTTTGGTTCCCTTGATCTCTCTCTTGGCAGCAGCAATTTGTGTTGTTTTTCTTGCCATGACAAGGGTTTTGAGCTGATTCCTTTGCCGTGGCAGTGATTCCGGCTAAATTCTTACCGTGGTAAGTTTTTGCAGTCTCTCTTTTCTTGATCCATTTTAGTTTCTTGTCAGTGTGGTTTTTGGCTTGAGTAAGCAATCATCTCTTCTCGTTCATAGCTTTTATAGTTATTGGAGAGTAGAGATTTTTGCGGATACTTTTGGGACGATTTTTAAAGAATCGACATTCACCCCCTCTCTGTCGCCGTTTCGGTCCAACATACATATATATACATTACACATGCACATATACATATACATATATAATGACAGTACAATACTACAAATTAAAAATTACGATGAAATAAATGAATACATAAATATTTATTTCATGGTAGTATAATAGTACAAATAAAAATATACTACAAATAAATAATTACATAGTTATTTATTTTAGGGTACATTACTACAAATAAATATTTATTCCATGGCAGTACAATACTACATAAACATTACAATGATATATATATATATATATATATATATATATATATATATAATAGCAGTACAATACTACAAATTAAAAGTTACAATGACAAAAATAATTACATAAATACACACACACATAGGTATTACACAGAAAGTACCTACTAATACTACTGCTAACCGGCTGCAAAGAATTGCGAGGCTCCAAGAGCGACTGCAAGAGAGTTTGCGAAAGAGAGACTGTGAGAGCGACTGCGGGAGAGTGCACAATTTATAGCGCGAGCGAGAGCGCACTCGCTCTAACGAAGCGCCGATAACGGCGGGAGTGAATTACGCGTGGGAGACATACGCGATGCAAGTGACACTTTCGGTGATCTATTTCACGAGTGCTCAATTTCTATAAGAGCCAAATGCCTATGGCCCACTCCATTCGTTCGCATGTGGACTAAACAAAGCAAAAAAATCCACCCCTACCACATGGTTCCATGGCCTGCCGCCCAGTAGCAAGGCTCCAGATGATTAGCAAGTGATTAGCAGAGGTATTTATACTATTATATGTATTCCTACAAATATTCGTAATGCATAAAAGTCTTGAAAAAATAGAGAATTACTATGACTATGTTAGGAGGTTGTACGTAAAACTTCGTAATTTTTTAAGCTCGTTTGCTACATGTAATAACTCCTACAAATATCATAATCGTATACATTTTTGAGCAATATTCGCAGTGGATAAAATTATCAAAAAAATTACACAATCAAGTACAATATGTTGGGAGGGTGCACATAAAATTTCGTAACTTTTTAACTTATTTGCTATATTTAAAAATTCAAACAAACAGTATACAAAAAAATTTAAGATAGGTAATTAAGCTGGCTTTACCTGGTGCCTGGTGGTGGGGCGGCAGGCATCTGGTGCCCGGTGGCGGGGTGGCTGGTGATACGCGTCAGCCCTACAGCGTTGCCGTCTTGTCATCGGGCGGCAAAAATGTTATTTTTGCTAATACGGTATGTATACGATCATTTTGTAATTACGATTGCAAACTGTGTTATCTATGCCTAAAAGTCTATATCTATTAATATCTAACTCTGTACGTAGACTGAATATACAATATTCTCAAGATATACGGATGTATGTTCCTCCACCAATCATTCGCCATAGGAGAGTCCATCTTTTAGAGTGATTGATAGGAGTCTTTGCCTCCATTAGCGCCTTAATATGTAAATAAATGTTTTTTCCCACCGTGGTCCATGCATCTGATATGCATTTCTCGCAAAACATGCATAAAAAAAAGGAAATGACCGGCTAGCTAGTCACACGATAGACTTTGACACGGAGAAGTTGGAAAACGCACAAATGCAATGTACAAGGATAAAAATGCACTCAGTGACAGCCCCTCCCTGTCTTCTCTCTCAATGCAATGTACGGGAAGCGAGTGTGTGTGTGCACTGCAAATGCAATAGCTAGATCTGGTTACATGTCGGAGTCCTGTCGTCAGAAAGCCGCTTTTTGACCAGTACTGCCGGTGCGTTGCTCGCCTGTCGTCCCTGCAACTTGTTGGTGCCATCCAGAAACGATCATGCGGCAGCAACTGCGTGTGCGCGCGCCCGTCGTTAGGGTTGAAAACGGATGCAATACTAATCGAATAGTATCTTTATCGTATCGATATTTGTATTTTATAAATTAATATGAATTTAAATATTTTTAAATATAAATATTAATCAAATATTGTAATAGATACGAATTCGAATCGAATATCTACTTAATTCGGCCGGATTCGGATATTCTCATAACTTATGTAATATGAAAACACTAATGACATTTTATTCTCGTACAATCATGATTAATCATTCTAATTCATTTATTTCACCTAAAACAACACAAATTCACATTTAATTAAAAAAATTTGTTCAACTAATTAGTTGTACTGTAATAAAATATACATATTGTTTCGTCGAATACGAATGTGGATAATCCGGATAAAATAATATTTCGAATGGTAAAAGTCCATACCATAGTGGCGTCTATATTTTTTATGCGAATTCAAATACAAATACAAAAACGAATAGGATAGAAATTGTTAATCGGATGAAAAAATCTATACCATATTCGTATCCTATCGAATACGGTAATTGAATAATACAGATAATTCGTATCCGCTTTTCACCCCTATTTGTGCATATGTGTGTTTATCAGTTATCACCTAGTTACAGAGCCAGCGAGCTATGGAACCATCAACTTGTCACTAGTTTGTGGTTGTGTATAGACTTCGAAGTTAGGCCGAGCCGTGTCGGGCCTAGCTTGCTTCACGTCGTGTTGGCCCATGATAGCCATGTCATGCTATGCTGGCAAGGCTCGCCTCCATCGAGGCCCAGACACAGCCCAAAGCATGACGGGTCGATGTCATGCCACGCTGGTCCTAGCCCAACTCTGTGTATCTGTAGGCGGCGGCGATGATAGTAGCAACGATGGCCATCTTCATTCCTCTTGTGCTACCTTGTACAAATTGAATTAATTGCATAAAAACATATGCATGTAAATATTTTGGGGGGAAGTGGAATTTTCTTGATATTTTCAGATACAATGTTACCTCATCGTTAAAAACTTTACGTCCCAGAGTTGGGTCCCTGAGTAAGAAAAGGAGTACAGTAACAACATGCGTACATATAGGGGGTGTCAAACAGATTCAAATTATCCGGTATCCATATCCAGACTATTTGATCTGTATTCTATACATTAAGACTCAAATAGTGTCAAACATATCTTTAATATCATTTTTATCTAGCATCCGTATCTGGGCTATTCAATTCATATTTGATCCAATGACACCCCAATGTACATTCTAACTACTTCTCAATATCCAGATCGTTCACGCGTTCGAGGTCAGCGTATGCCTACACGATCTCAGGATCCTCCAGTTGATGTTGTTGTCGCTTTTTAGTCAATTCCTAGTCCTTGAGCATGTGATTGACTCCACCATTCTAGGCGTGAGGGATGATCTCATTTCTTTAATTATTCACCCTACCATAGTAAACGTCGCTTCTAAAGATACGATGGACACCGAGACTAGCAGAACATCCCATGCAAAATGGCACAACACAAGAAATATCTACTTGTTGTTCTTCCACCACTTGAGTAAGTCCATTTTTCCTCTACCAGTAAAATCAACATCGGTGTTTGCATAATCATGCTCTAGGTAGTAGTTCAGATCAGAGACATAATTCCACTTAGGGACCACCTGAGGCTGAGAGGATGAAAAACTAGACTTGCCCTTTAGCTTCTTCCACAAGTGGGTTATCAAGCTTGTCTTTCCTTATTGTGTCCGCTGTGAGTCCTTTGATATCGCGCTGCTGCAAAGCTTGTCATGATACAAGTGGAAAACACAGAAAAGCTCCTTTTCACATGTTGGAAAGATTATGAGAAATCAAGACTAAGGCATTTACATATTCTCTCTATACCGATCTACAAACCTACTAACTTTTTTATAGGATAAAAAATTGTTAGCAAAGCAACATAGGTGTAAAATAGAACCAAAATATTTAACAAATTTTCCTCCATTGCATCAACCGCATGGTCTAAAAGGAGACCCCTAGATCCTTATGATAGATCCATAAAATATCAGATGTGGTAGTGTTACTACTAACATGTTGGTATTGTGGGCAAAATCCACGTTGGATCATTCTTTTGAACAAGCAACTTTCACCCATCACTACCACAGAAAGGTCAACACAGACGGTTCAAAACTGTCATCACAGACGGTTTCTGACCCATCTGAATTTTTGTGTCTGTGATAACAGGTGGTTATCACAGATGGCTCTCAAACTGTCTGTGATAAGTAACAACACATAGGTTTTTTTAAAAAATCGTTTGTGATATGTCAGATATCACAGATGGTTCTAGTTAAGAACTGTCTGTGTAGTCTATTATCACAAACGATTCTAGTTAAGAAAATAGGCCTCCTTCAATTCATCAATATTCTCTAAGTGTGCTATAAAACACCTCAATCAAAGAATGCAGATGAACCAAAGCAAGCCTATTTATAAGAACAAGATCATCGTGCAATAGACTTTGGAAGTTTTTTTTACTGTTCTGGCCAAGATGCTGTAGTCGAAGTGTCGTAGTCAAGGAGTTAGGGTCAAGTCATACTCATAAGAGTACTATAAGGAGACCTCCTATAGACTCGGTGCTCCGGAGGGGGCCAGAAATGCAAAATAACCGTGCAAGAGGCCGGACCTACAAAAAACACTACTAGGCGGCTAGAACAGTAAAAAGCTCTAAAGTTTAGCGCCATGTCTTTATCCTACAATAAAACATAAATTTCAATAGGGCCAAAACCCTAGCCATCTATCAACCAAGGCATCAATAATTAATTTTCACACGCAAGAGCATCAAGATTTACATGGCCGAAACCCTAGCCATCCAACAATTTTGAATGGGGGATATATCACCAGTGATGAAGGAGAGGCGACGGCAACGTCACTATTGTGTCACGACAGTGACGCTGTATAAGACACTCTTACGACACTTACAATAAGAGTGTCTTGTGTAGTGAACCGTGGTGTCACAACCGGAGGCGGAGGATCTCATGGCGGTAGTTGGCGTCGTCGAGGGGATTTGGCATTTTAGTTTGGGGGAGGAAGCAGAAATAAGGAGTGGATGAACTAGGAGCAGTAGAAAATGTCCTCATCAGTGTTGGTTCTTGGAGTGAATTGGGGGAAAGGGAGAGGGGGAGTAATAAGGAGCGAGAGGTGGATGGAGACCAGCGCCTACCGTTCGATTCAGAGAGAATGGATGGATGAGATTGAAATCCTGGGAAAGATATCATGGATCAGTGATGTGGTAGTATCATAGACGGTTTGGATTAAAAACCATCTATGATGTATGATGACATCACAGACAGTTTTTAATCCTAACCATCTATGATAATATCATAAACTGTTCTTAACAAAAAAAATTGTCTATGATAATTATGTATCACAGACGGTTCTAGCCATCAGTAGTAACGTAGACTGTCATGCTTTTAAAACTGTCTATGATAATTGCAATACTGATGGTTCTCTGGAACCATCTGTGATAAGGCGTCCAGTATAGCCTTTTTAGTAGTAGTGTATCCTAATTAGTTGATCTTCAGAAAAATATATTTAGCAATTTTCTCATAGGTAGAAAGCGGGCTGTATACCCATGTACTCACATTTGTACTCCTCCCCTTTGGCTGCGCGCCCCCATCTTACTCAAGCATGCTTTGTAGTATCAGTTCAAGTGTCCCATCACTCCACTTGTATGAGTAGTTAATTGAGCTTTACAATAATTACAAGTTGTGATTTCTACTATTTGGTCATCTCAGATTTCCTGGCTCTAGATCATGTGATTCAAACAAGGCGCACTTCATCCAGTGGTGCGGGTGCCGGACCCGGACATGCTAATGTTGCGTCTGTGGATAGGAGAGAGAAGTCTGGTGTCCCCATTAGTTCTAGATCACCCTGGTACTCCTTGTAGCCCTTTGTATCGTCCATATGATGGTCATCCATACCACAATATCCCATGCTTGGTGAGAGCTGATGAGTATCAATAGGAGTCAGAGCCGAAAGAGGATCAGGGGAGCAGCGGTGGGAGCTTACACTAAGTCGCCCTGTTGCCTTCGTGCTGCAACTCCTCGATAACATATCGCTACTAAGCTTGAACACTCCCACCTTCATGCTGTAATTCTTTGTTAGCATACTGAACTTTCCATTATACGGACTTCTGAGACTGCTATGTAGAGCAAAGTGAGAGGAGAAGCTTGGTGCTTTGGGTGAAGAAATGAGTAGAGGAGGTGGGTTTTATAGCCATAGAGGAGGAGAACGTTGCTTTTCTAATCTCTAGTGTTAGCATGGCACGAAGTAATGGAGCTATCTCTGTCTTATCGCTGGTTCCCAACCATTGCCTCATTTCCTCCCCATCCATTTCTTCTCTGGTCTCTGGTTCTCTGTCTTGTTGTTGGTTCCTGACTATTGCCTCATTCCCTCCCCACCCATTATCTCAGTCCCTCTGCCGGGCCACCACACCGCCCTCACTCTCTCTTTTTTCGATCACACAAATCTCGACCACATCAGTTTTGACCACGTTGTTTTCAACCACTTTGATCTTCGACCACATAGGTTATCGATCACTTCAATCTTCGACATCATTAGTTTGACTACGTCGGCTTCAACCATACTGATTCCTGACCACATTAATCTTTCACCACATAGGTCTTCGACCACATTGGCTCGACCACAATGGTTCTCGACCACACAGGTCTTCCAACCACCTACAGACATGGTAATTCCATGATTACAATGTTAGTAATTCCGACTAGTGGTAGTACCGTAGAATACATTGCGGTAGTTCCAATTGTCCTAAAAATAACATGTACTTCAACAGCTCTTGCGAAACACATTTGTAAACTTTAGTATCATGCACACAACGATTATCTATGATTCCCAACATGTTGCAAAACACATTTGCACACTTTTATAATCATGACACACAAAGTATATATATGAGTTTCAATTATTTGTAAAACACATTTGCAAATATAAGCCTCATACTACAAAAAATGAAAATATGGACTTCAAACACTTGCAAAACAAATTTATAATGTATAGCCCTATGTTATAGGGATTCAATATATGAGCCACAACTATTTGCAAAACACATTCGCAAATACAAGTCTGATGCCAAGGAAAGCTAGAGCAAGTGAGGTTGAACCGTCAGTGCTAGATGAGACTCAAGCTACTAGACATGACCCCTCTTAATAGTACAGCAAGCTATACTAGCAATCCGGTTTTTCAAAAAAAAATACCAAGACTGGTAAACAACTAGAAATGTATCCTTAGCCTTTGCTAGTCATACTTTTGCCTTGCACATCCCCTTGAAGCTTGATGAGTCACATCTACACTTCAAATCCGGGTCATTATATTTGCACGCATCAACACATAATGCATCCTTCACTTGACCTCCATCAACACATGATGGGTTTTCACTTGACTTGATGATCAACACATAATCATCTCCTCTTGGACATGCATCAACTCACCATGCATCAACCACTCGACTTGATGATCTTCAACACCTGAAGTCAACCCAAGTCATCCTCATTTGTAGAACCTAATCTATTCATCCAACTCATGAAAAATATTAGTCCACAAATCAATTGCCATCAATTATCAAACATCACCTTTAACACATAATGGAGGGATTAGATTCTACAATTTTTCTTTTTGGTAATTCATGACAATCTCAACAAATAATGAGATAAAAATTCATTTGCGAGTGTACATCATGTACACAACACTTGTATAATCTAAAATAAACTTTTAAATCAAAGCTTAGTTATCCGGTTATCATTATTCATCCAACCATTAACATATAATGGAAGAACTAGATGACAACCCGATTATGAGTATATATGAACTACACAAGCTACATATACTCAAGAGATATATTTCAAATTAAAGATCCTTAATATATAGAAATAGAATATGGCTCAATACTAATGAAACCACAGAACATAGAGTGAATTCTACCTAAATGTGTCTATACAAGAATGTATTTTGAAAGCATATGTCCAAATTTAAGTTTGACTTATTTGGTGAAATTCATTCTGTATTTCGGATCCGAGGAATGCAATAAGTTAAGAATATGATATTGAATGCATACCTCTTATGTTTTTTTTACCTTTTCATCCAAATGAGACTAAGCAATATCAAAATCAATAAACATATTAGTCTCACAATTGTATTTGTCATTATGACCAAAACCAATTTAATGAACCTTGAACTTACAATCTCCCCTTGGTGATGAATAATAAATCCATTAATAATAATAGCATTTGGATGAAAATTAACATATGATGGAAAATTCAACTAAGCTGAAATCATAAATAAGAATAATAAATAATTCCCTCCTTTTTAGCATCAATGTTATTCTTCCCCTTTTTGGTATTATACACTTTAATAACAGTGCTATTATTCACTCTTCTCCCCCCTTTTGGCTTTTATTATCAAAAAATAAGGAAAAAGCAAATTTAGCCAAAATAGATATTTTCCAACACATGGAGCTTAATACCAATTGATTTAATTTAATTTTAGTCATAAAGAGCATGAAATAAACATATGTGACCAAGAGAGAATCTTAGGTAACAAAATGAAAAGGTATTTGAAACATATTCAAATAATTCTACTCATGAGAGCACCTCGAAAGCTTTTGAAGTTTTTCCTCATTTGACATTGGATACCACCTATAGCATTTGAAGCACACTCCAATTTGAAGTTTCAGGTTTTTAGGATTTTGACATTTTAATTTAGCTTCAAATTCTAGCTGAAAATCTAACCTACATATGTCCAATAAATCTGAAAACATTTGTCAGTATAGGTCAACAATAGGGGATCAAAAGTTATTATTATGCCATCCTCAGATTATGAACACACTGAAAGATATAAAAATAACAAAACTGCTCAAAATCACATAAGTTCTGAAATTTCAACATTTTATTAAAATGAGAGAACTACACAACTTTCTCAAATGTAGTTGAAATGCTTTCAACTTTTGCAGAAATGAACTTTGCACTCCTAAGAAACTTTAAAATAAGAATTTTTTTAAAAGGGAGTCTCCATTCAAAATTTATTCTAAATTACACTTTGATACCATGAGGGTATGAGGATTTTCACTAAAAGCTCAAAAACCAATTTTCACTTCATGAAAACCAAATGAAGCAAATGAGAATGGAACACATTTATTTACAAGATCCATAAAATATTTTAGGCAAATAGATAAAATAGTTTTTTTCCAATATTAACATTTTATCCTTTTTGCTTTAGTAGGCCCATAATACTTATATAAGTTTTTCACAAAGAAAAACTCCCCCTCACACAATGTTCCTCTTAGCATTTCTTTTTCTTCTCCTTTGGCACACAAAGGATTTTTCTCTTCTTATTTGAATTCTCTTTTCATATCTCTTCCCTTTTGTTTAACATTTCTCTCCTTATGTTATCTAGCACCAAAAATTAAAGATACCAATTGTAAACCTTTTGTCCATAATAGATACCTCTTGTAAGCCTTTTGTCCATACTAGATGCCTTTTAATCTTTTGTGGTTCTTTTGTCTTTTCCATGAAAGGTATATACCACTTTGACATTTATACCAATTATGATGACATTAGATACCATTTTTTGAAAATACCACTTGTAATCGTGATACCAATTATAATTAATTCCAATTGTAGAGACTAGATACCACTTATGAGCTTAGATGATGTCAAATGTGATTAAATCCATTTGTAAAGACTTGATACCATTTTGAGAGCATACATGACACCAAGTGTGATTGATTCCATTTGTAAAACTTGATGCCACTTGTATAAACAACTTGTATCCCACAAGCTCAAATTAGGCACTTCATTTTCCATAATTTCCACTTGATAATACTCGAGGGGGATACCACTTATAGGAAGATATCACTTGAAACACCACTTGAGAGAAGAGGATAATAACATTTGAGAGGATACTATTTAGGAGAGATATACCATTTGCAAGAATAGATACCACTTGAAAGATATTATATGGAAGAGTTTGGTTAACACAAAGATTTTGCTCGGCAAGAGGAAAGATTTGATACCTTTTTGAAAAGAAAAATAGATGATATCACTTGTAAAGACAAGGATAAAACTCACACCAAGGTCAAGATGATTAAAAGTCTACCACTCTTAGAGAGAATCCCATTTTATGATAAAAGAGTATTACAAAAGGATCAAAATGGCAATGAAGTCAAGAGATTAATCGAGGATAGCTAACAATGATAACAAAGAGCAACTTGACCTTGAGTAGCTAAGAGAATGGCCGATAGAATTGAAATCAACCAATTTTGAATTAAATCTACCATGTTTTAGAGAAATCGGAAGTACCGCAGTTTCACTGCTGGTAGTTCCAAAAGATAGAAGTACCCTAGAATGTACAGTGGTAGTTCCGATTTTTCTGGAAGCATGCTAAGTATTGGAATTATGAGGAGAGGGTTGATATAATGTTGTAAATTGCTCCAAAGCCTTTCACAAAGAAACATAAACCACTTGCAGAGCACTTCCAACTATATGCCAAGATTGAAAATCTTTTGAATGTAGATTTTAACAAATTAAGCTTTCATTTTAAAACCAACTCATTTTTAATGAAATCTTCAAGATTGCAAGAATGAGCATTAGAGGGTATCTTAAGTATTAACATTTATGTATGAGTTATAATTATCCTTATGACTTAATATATATATATATATATATATATATATATATATATATATATATATATATATATATCAATTACTTTAGCTCAAATGGCAAAACTCAGTTAAGTGCTAGATTGTGATCACTTAGGTCAACTTACGGTGTTGGATGAATTTCAAAACTATATAACGTTTGATTAGTTGGCCTTTCGAAAAACTTTTGAATATCAAAAATATTTGGAATAGTGAGAGACCATATGGAGGTCATCCCATGTGTGTGATGAGTAATTGACATCGGTTTAGGAGAGTCGAGTTTGATTTGGTTGGTTCGGACCATGTCGTTGCGTGGTGCAACGGACTCGGTCGGACTTGGTCAAACCTGGTCAAAGGGTTTAGATTGCATATTATGTCGACTTGTCAGGTTTGGGCTATTTCATTAATGCATTTATACTTACATGTATCGAGCGGTGCTATTTGATGTGTTTCTTGTCTTTGTTGGCTGCAGGACGTCGAGGCGCAGTCGTGGCGAGACACGAGATGACCGGACTAGACACGGGCGGTGTCGAGGTCAGAACAGTCAAGATGTGTCGAAGACAGCGTGAACTCGAGGTGGTTGCGAGTCGTGGACGACAAGGAGCGCGGAAGCTTCCCGGAAGGTGCAGGAGGGGCGAAATGGTAATTTCGTGAGGCTGCAAAAGTGGGAGCGGACTCCGTTCGGGTTTAGCGGGCGTAACAGGTTGGAGACCCGTTAGCCAAGGGCTATAAATAGAGGTTGGTGGCTGCATGCCCACTCAAGCATTTTAGGGTTTGAGAGGTTGGTAGAGTGTTGCTTTAGTCAAAATGAGCTTTGTGAGTTGTTTTGGCTTTAGGCTTTAGTTGGTGAGAGTGGGTGAAGGAGACAGACTGTGCTCTGTACTCCCCCTTCGATGTGTTCTTGGTGAGAGCTCCTCCCTTCTAAGCATGTTGTGTTTGTTCTTGAGAAGTAGAGGGAGAGGTAGAGGAGATCCTTTGTAATCATCCCTGTTCTAATGTCCATGCGTATCGGGACTCCTCTGTATTCCTCTTGTTGATTTGGAATGGAAATCTGAAATTTTTTTATCCTATTCGTGCTCTCTGTTCTTCGTTCATCCCTTTTGGAGTGATCTTTGATTTTCTGAGTTTTGAGTTGTTTCTTGCTGGGAAGGTCCAAAATGGATTGCTATGACATGGGATGATATCTTTAGACCATTTGGTCAGGTTCCCCCAAGAGCAAATCAATTCTATTCTCAAATTTTCCCCATTAGCCTCCTCTGTTCTTTTCTCCTGTTCTAGGGTTTTGATGAACTTCTTGATTCCTTTCATGAGATAGGCTAATATTTGGGGTTTTGAGTCCTGAGGTTATTGCTAACATATTCCCAAAGTCTCTTGGCCAAAGGATCAAATTTGAGATGGCAGTTTGAATTTTGATGTTGCTCTTTGCCTGAGCCTTCAGTTTCTAGGGTTTTAAAGCATTTCTTGTTTTCCTCTTTGAGATGGCCTGAGATTTGGTCTGGAGGTTCCTGTAGCTATTGCTAATCTATCCTCACAGTCTCAAGGCCAGAGGACCAAAGATGATATGGGAATTTGAGATTTTGCGCTGCTCTCTGTATTTTTCTAGCTCTTGTCAAAATTCTGAATTTCTTGAGTTGTTGTTGTTTCCTCTTGTTGTTTGGAGCCCCTAGGCTATTTAGTTTAGTGTTTTGACAGCTTGGGCTTGGTTAGAAAAGAAGAAAATCACAAATTCCAAGTTTTAGTGAGGTTCTCTGAGTTTTTACTGAACTTTCGGGCTGCTGGAACCAGGGGCGGTCAGACCGGGTTTTACCCAGCGATCAGACCGGCTATTACCCAGCAGTCAGACCGGCTTTTACCCAGTGTCAGTATCTTATGAACACTCTCGAGAGGTTTGTAGGAGGCAAGAAGAAGTTCAATCTTATTCTAGACCAATCCAAGATTTGCAAGTTCAATCAGGGTCTAGGATATGATTTCTATGATGATATGAGGAAGCATCCACCTGCCGTGCTCAGACCCATAGCACCAGGTGTGATCGAGACTGAGCCCAGGACCGAGAAAGTCCAATTCAAGTCAGCGGGCTTTGTCCAAGGGATTTCTGACAGCAAGGTGATTCCACCTGCTGCTTCGGCCTCTCAGAAGGCGAAGCCTCCCCGTGCTACTTCTACCTCTCAGAAGGTGAAGTATCACTGCACCTTCTATCAGAAGGATGGACACTCAGTCGATCTATGCTTCAGACACGCCAAGATTGCGCGTAGAGACCGTGCTGAGGCACTTAGGCGTATTCAGGGTCAGCCCCAGACCCTGAGTGCACCTAAGACCAGCACGAGGTCTAGGTTTGTTTCTCTTGATGGGTTTGGGTAGCATCGAGGACTTGGTTTTTCCGAGTCTTCTGGTTTTCGTCCTCATGTTGCTCATGATCGTGACTTCCGCTGTCCTGAGGGTAGATCTCGTTTCCCCCGTCGAGACAGCTACCCGCGGCGTGATCTGCCTATTGCCGGTGCTCCAACTCGCTACCCCGTAGCAGTCGGACCCAGCAACAGCTTCAGGTCTACTCGTAGACCTTTTGCCTCTTTGAGTGATAGAGAGCGTAGGGTAGATAGAGGTCAGCCGTGTTTGACTACTTCATCTGTTCGACGTGTTACTCAGTATTGGGTGCCAAAATCACTCTTGATTTACCCCAGTACTGAGACTTTACTCTCTGTTTGACTCAGGTTCGCCGGGCAGGGAAGGGAAAGGTTTGGCTTGTAGACTCCGGGTGTTCACGACACATGACCGGAGACTCTCGTTGGTTTTCTTCCCTTGCTCGTGCTCTAGGTGATGAGATGATCACCTTCGGAGACGCTTCATCTGGGCGCGTCATCGCCAAAGGTACAGTGCGTGTCGGGACCCCGGATTTCCGAACCCGGACCCTCTGTGTATTACTGCACTAGTCACAGATCAAAGCTAGTGCACACAGTTAAACAGAAATGAATACATCACCAGCATCGTGTTATTACAATAATTGAGAGTACTGACCGAAAGGTCTCATTATTACAATTGAGGTTTCAAGACCTCACACACATGAAATAAAGCGGAAGCAAAAGATAAACTCGATGAAGACCCGTCAATACGCCACAGGCAATTGACTGGGGGAAACGCGACCTAGTACTCCGGGAATCCTTCGTCAAATCCACAAGCGAAGTAGTCGTAGTCTCCCTCTTGAGCTTCATATTCTTCTGAGATTTATTTTTGAGTGCAGCATGTGAGTGCATAAAGTACTCCGCATGTCTTGGGAACAATGCAATAGATGCAAGGCTTGACAAAGGAAGGCTATATGGTTCTTTTGCACAAAGCAATATTTTAAATTTCAATTATTACTAATTATTTTCGAAGGCATCAGTTTCATAAAGTAAATGTTTAAACAGAACTATCATTAATTCTATAGTGAAGGTTCCATCTACCAACACTAGTTAATCCAGTCTATCTGACCAAGTTTAAAACTGCAGGTTCCATCCACCCTCTCTGGCTCCAACTGCCAGGATACCCTTCCGAGAGTTCCCTCCACTCTCAGAATACAAAACTTTGATTTTAAAACCAAAACCAGAAATCTACCATGTGAATGCATTCCTTGCCCGCCCTTGACCATGGGCACGGCTATTCGAATAGTTTTACACTCTGCAGAGGTTGTACAACTTTACCCCCTAAGAGACAAATTATCTTAACAGTCATCACGCTTCCTTTGGCATGAGACACAGATAATTTATCACAAAGCCTTTACCTCACTCTAGACTAGCTAAGCACCACTCGCTGAGGTTTCACCGCAGAAGGGTTAAATCTGCCCAATCCGAAGCCCCCTCTTGCGCCATATGAGTACAATAAATCCCTGTCCCTCACTGTGAATAACCAGTAAATCCCTGGCACCCACCTTCCACTGGTGGCACCTAAACTAGACTATCATGAGTTAATCAGCTAGGTCGTACCCATATAGACTTAGGGTTGTACGGTAGTGCTCAGTCTGGACAAACACAAGCGTCGATCCTTAATTGACTAGGGTGGAACATACACTTTACAAGATCTCGTGCTTCCTGCACCAACCCAAACCAACCATCCACCCTAATCTAAACCAATTTCCAAATTTTATTTTATTTTAAAGGATTAGTGGCAACTCCAATCACCACTAGACTTTAGAAACACAAGTTATTACAACAATTCATAATTTCCCATTTTCAAGATTTCAAGGGTATTACATAGCATGACTGAGCATTAAACTACCATTCTAATATCCACAAATAATTATGATACTCTCATTATTGAGACAAAAGAAATTCTAGGGTTACAGAGGTACATGGCATTCAAATTCAATTGAGTGCATAACAAGGTTGGATATAACTAATGCCTCAAGATTTGAACTAATGTTTTATGTAAATAGCAATGCACATAATTTAAAATAATTGAAACATTTTAAAATCATAGGTTCAAGATGATCAAAGGAGACTTGCCTTCTTGCACGCTCTCGGGGTCTTCCTGCTGAGGAGTGGAGAGGTCTTCAACAACGTTGGATTCTACGCGAGAAAAGACAGAGCAACAAAACAAATAAATACAAAAAAATCAAATAAAATCAAAAATTCAAATAGAGGCCATATTTGGATAGATTGTGATTTTAGAAGAATTTAGAAATTTGAATGACTGAATTTGGAGTTAAAATGAAGGAGAACGGGCTCCGAGAAGTTTAAATTCAGAGAAAAAGAAAAACTGAATTTTTAGGAATTATTTTCCCAAAGAAAATTCTGGATTTATGGCGCCAGCAGGGCTTTTTATTTCGGCTGAATTATTTTTGTACTGGAAAATGCGGATTATGACGTCAGCCCTGGGTTTGCCCACTGACAGGTGGGCCCGGTCCATGTAGACCGAGTCCACGGCTTAGGAGGAGGCTGAGGTGGTGCGGGAGGCGTCGGGCGCACACGTGGCGCTGACGGGGCAGGCGGGCGCCGAGGTGGCCGAGCCGTGGCGCCGCGTCAGCTGCCACGCAGGCACGGCCTGGCTGACGTGGTCGGCCGGCAAGGAGGGTGCTCGGGCCCGGCGGCAACGGCGACACTCCGGTGGCTGGCGGCCGGCGGCGAGGGCGGCAATGGGGAGAGGGGCGACGGGGGTCTCAGGGGAGGGGCGCGGGCTCACCGACGGTGGCCGGAGATGGGCCGGCGACGAGGGAGGAGGAGGCGGCGCTCGGGTCCAAGCGGCGGTGGTGGTTCCGGTGGCGGGGAGGCGCGGCCGAGGGGCGCAGGGTCTTCGCACGGGCGGGGCGAAGGCGATGGTAGCGTCGGCCGGGCGCAGGGGCGAACGGAGCGGCCGGAATTCCTCACCGGAGGAAGGGGCGGCAGCGGCGGCAAGGGCGCATGGTGCCAAGGCGAGGGGAAGCTCGGGAGAGGCGCGGGAGGGCGGCGGGAGGTGGAGTGGGGATTGGGGGAGCTCGGGGTGGGGCTTTATAGGGGCGGAGGGCAACGGGCCAGCGGGGATTTCTCGCCGGAGGCACGGGATTGTGGCGGCGATTTCGGGTGAATTGGGGGCGGAAATCGAGGGAGGTGGGTGCGGGGAGTGGGCGCGTGACTTGCGGGAGGAGGAAGGGAGTTGGCGCGGGGCGCTCGGGTGAAGGGAGGAAGAGGGGAAGGTGGCGGAACGGCCGAGCGGCGCGGGGAGGGAGAAGGGGCGGCCGCGCGGGGATGAAGGGAGCCCTGACAGGAGGGCCCCGCCTGTCAGCGGAAGAGGGAAGGCGGAGCGCGGGCGGACGGATGGAGATCCGACGGCCAAAAGCGGAGGGCGGGCGGACGGGCGGATTAGGCCGAGTGGGGGCGACGTGGCAGCCATCGGGAGGGGGTAGGCGGGATGGAGCGGCGGCTGGGACGAGGCGACGTGGCCGGCATCTGGCCGTCCACGTGGCGGCCGGAGGAGAGGGGAGAGGTTTGGATTTTTATTTTATTTTATTTTCAGATTTTCATAAATGCTTGGAAATTTCATTTAGCCTCAGAAAAATATGAAAATACCTCCAAAAATTCCAAAAAAATTCACAAAAGCTTCTGGAGATATTTTGGACTTAATAAAATTATTTCCAACTAATGTTGGTATTTAATTTTCATACTTAAATACTTTTTAATTTAAAAATACATTTTTAAACTCCAGAAAATCCAGGGAACCAAATAAAAGCCAAATAAATCCAAATAATTATTTTGAACTAGGATTTTTATAGAAAATCAAAATATCATTTTATTTAATAATTATTTTTAGGTTTTTCACTTAAAATATTTTTTAAATCCAGCTTTTTAAAAAAACAGAAATTCAGGGCAAATACAAATAAAACTCAAATATTTTAAACTAATTAATTTGAATTTAAATTTTTCAGAAAGCAAATTTTTGGGATGTTAGAGTGCGCATTAATGATTCTTTCATTTTGAAAGATGTTGCCTTGGTTAGTAAGCTGCAGTATAATTTGCTTTCCGTTTCTCAGCTTACCGATGACGACTTTGAGGTGAGCTTTAAGAAAAACAATTGCAAAATTCTTGATTCTTCGGGTAGTCTGGTTTGCGGAATTTCTCGTTTTGGGAGGATCTTTCGTGCTGATTTTTCTAAGTCTTCTGGTGTCCTCTCAGGTGTTTAGTTGCTTCTGAGTCCCGCGACCTTTCGTTCTGGCATAGGAGACTTGGTCATATTGGATTTGACCATTTGACCCGAGTTAGCGGCCACGATCTCATTCGTGGTCTGCCGAAACTCAAGATGGTCAAAGATCTAGTTTGCGCTCCATGCTAGCACAGCAAGATGGTTGCCGCTTCTCATCCTCCGGTCACAGTTACTATGACCGATGCACCGAGACAGCTGCTCCATATGGACACTGTCGGACCAGCTCGAGTGCAGTCAGCAGGAGGGAAGTGGTATGTTCTTGTCGTGTTCGATGACTTCTCGAGATATTCTTGGGTGTTTTTCTTAGCCTCAAAGGATGAGACATTTCCACATTTCCGAGGTCTTTTCAGTAGACTTTCTGTTGAGCTCCCGGGTGCCTTGAGAGCGATCCGCAGTGACAATGGCACGGAGTTCAAGAATTCCTACTTTGAGAGGTTCTGTGTTGAGATAGGTGTAGAGCATCAGTTCTCCTCTCCGCACGTCCCACAGCAAAATGGCGTTGTGGAGAGAAAGAACTGTACCATGGTCGAGATGGCCAGGACAATGCTTGATGAGTATTCTACACCGCGGAAGTTTTGGGCTGAGGCTATAGCCACCGCGTGCCATGTCTCAAATCGAGTATTTCTAAGGGCACACTTGCACCGTACTTCTTATGAGCTGAGATATGGGCGAAAGCCCAGTGTATCTCATTTTCGTGTGTTTGGTTGCAAGTGCTTTATTTTGAAGTCCGGGAACCTAGATAAGTTCGAGTCACGTTCTTGTGACGGGATCTTTCTAGGCTACTCGACTTCTTCGCGGGCTTATAGGGTTTGGAACTGCGAGTCTAGCAAAATGGTAGAGACCTGTGAGGTGACCTTTGACGAGGCCAGTCCGAGGACTAGGCCCGATATCTCAGGTTCTTTAGAGCAGTCCGAGACCATCTTTGTGGATGACGAGGACGATGGAGACGAGGGTTGTCTACCTGATCCAGTCCCTCATCCACCCCTTGAGGTGCCTTCTTCCATCGCACCTCGAGGCGATCAGCCCATGCCTTCTGCTTCTTCTGGAGCTAGTGGCTCTGTTCCTACCTCGTCAACTCACGAGGTAGAGGCCACTTCTTCATCTCATCCTGGACCTCCTCGGCATATCCAAAAAGACCATCCTTCTGAGCAGATCATTGGAGACCTTTTTGAGCGAGTCACTCGTTCAAAATCTGGCATGTCTCTCTTCTGTCTCCATTCTGCTTTCGTTGCCTCATTCGAGCCCAAGGACGTTTGTCATGCTCTATCTGACGAGTCTTGGTCAATGCCATGCATGAGGAGCTAGAAAATTTCGAGAGGAACAAGGTCTGGTCGCTTGTTGAGCCCCCACGAGGTCACAATATCATTGGGACTAAGTGGGTATTCAAGAACAAGCAGAGTGAGGATGGGGTTGTCATTCAGAACAAGGCTAGACTGGTAGCTCAGGGGTTCTCCCAGGTTGAGGGTCTAGATTTCGAGGAGACCTTTGCCCCCTGTAGCTAGACTTGAGGCCATTAGAATCCTGCTTGCCTTTGCAGCTTCTAAGGGTTTCAAGCTCTACCAGATGGATGTCAAGACTGCCTTCCTCAATGGCTTTATTGAGGAAGAAGTCTATATGAGACAGCCTCCCGGTTTCAAAAACCCCAGATACCCAAACCATGTCTTCAAGCTTTCCAAAGCTTTGTATGGACTTAAGCAGGCCCCTAGAGCTTGGTATGAGAGGCTTAAGTCCTACTTGTTGAGTCATGGTTTTGAGATGGGTAAAGTAGACAAGACCTTGTTCATCCGCCAGCATGGCACTGATCTTCTACTCGTCCAGATTTATGTGGATGGTATTATCTTTGGCGGCTCCTCGCATGCTCTCGTTTCCCAGTTTTCGGATGTCATGAGCTCCGAATTTGAGATGAGCATGATGGGCGAGTTAAGCTTCTTCCTTGGCTTCCAAATTAAGCAGACTCGGGAGGGTACGTTCTTGCATCAGGGCAAGTACACTTGAGACCTCCTGAAGCGCTTCGATATGAGTGATGGTAAGCCGGTGTCCACTCTGATGGCCACATCAGTTTCTCTCGACCCAGATGAGGACGGCGAGCCAGTTGATCAGAAGGAGTATAGGAGTATGATCGGCTCCCTCTTGTACCTCACTGCCTCGAGACCGGACATACACTTCTCCGTGTGTCTTTGTGCCCGGTTTCAGGCTTCTCCTCGCGTATCTCACCGTTAGGCGGTGAAACGCATCCTTCGGTACCTTCGAGCTACCATTGACTATGGTATCTGGTACTCTTCCTCTTCCTGTCTTTTCTTGAGAGCCTTCTCGGATGCAGACTTTGTTGGCTGTAGGATAGATAGGAAGAGCACTTCTGGCACTTGTCAATTCATTGGCACTTCTCTCATTTCTTGGTTTTCGAGGAAGCAGTCCGGTGTTGCATAGTCCACCGCAGAGGCCAAGTACGTTGCTGCAGCCAGTTGCTGTAGCCAGGTGCTTTGGATGGCTTCGACCCTGCGGGACTTTGGGTTAGTCATAGATAGTGTTCCACTCTTTTGTGATAACACTTCTGCGATTAACATTGCTAAGAACCCAGTGCAGCACTCTCGGACCAAGCATATTGATATTCGATATCACTTCCTTAGAGACCATGTAGAGAAGGGTGACATAGTGCTCCAGTTTGTGGAGAGTGACCACCAGTTGGCTGATATCTTTACCAAGCCATTGGATAGCTCTAGGTTTTCAGCTCTGCGAGGAGAGCTTGGGGTGGTTTGTCCTTATGGGCTATTGTGAGGGGGAGCTCTGTGCTTTACTGCTGTATTATATTGATTATGCTCTTACTTCGCTCTGTTGCATTGCATTTGGGGTGCATTGGGTTAGTCCTTCTAGCATAGGTTAGAGTGTTTCTCTAGTCTAGTTGCTTAGATGTCTTCCTCTCATCTTGTGATCTAGGGTTCTGCTATGTTAGCCGCTCTCTCTATTCACTAGGTTGAGCCCACTCACTACTTTTAGGTACTAGCAAGGGTCGGGCCACCCTTGGGTAGACAGAGTACGTGTTTGCTTCTTAGTGAGATTGATTACCGGACTAATAGTCCTAGAGTCATATGGGGTAGATGAGAGTCACTCTGAGCCATAGTTGCCTCTATATCTTTTCTATGCTTTAAGGGCTGCCTTCTGATTTTCTTTGCCAACTTCTCGATTTATTGCTTTGGTTCAGGGGGAGTTCATTTGGGAGCTTCTAGAGCTTAATATTGTCTTAACTCAACTTGAACTAAAAGTTGCATCACATGTTGAGGGGGAGCTGGATTTTCTGCATTTTCAGCATGTTGCATTGTAATATAACTACATGGAGCCTTGATTATTATCCTTTCATGACATGTTTACATCGCATTACATCATGCCGTGATTTGTGCTTCATCGCTAGATTGATCATGACTTCATATGTGTAGACTAACTTTTGCCATGATAAGTTAATTAAAACTGCTCAACTTGAATTAAAACTTATCATGAAAATTCTCGAGACTAGTCTTACTCTAGTTATCCTTTTATGATTCATGCCATGTCAAATAGGCTGAGTTAAGCGTTGAATCTTTATTGAGCGTTAGATTGAGCTATGTTAGTTATTGATGATGCATAAGTTAGTACAATCTTTTATGGATGCTAAAAGATCTCTTTTGTGCGAAAAAACTGATCTCACCAATCCTCTCCTATGAGACTGCTTGCCATTGCACTTGGCATAAACTTAGGGGGAGTTTTGGATGACCAAGATCATCTCCTTAAGCTTCTCGCTTGGAGTGGTCGCATAAGGCTTGATATCTAGCACATGATAAAACAAAATTTTGGTTGGCAACGACCATGAATTTTAAAAGAAAATATGTCACTTGTGCTTCGTTAGCTTAATCTACAAAAAGAACCAAGTACTTAAACAAATGTTTCACTCTTGAGCTTGTAGCACTCTAATATGACTCAATACTAGCTTCTTGGTTCCGCTTAGCTTATTGACATGGTTTGCATCATCCTTGGATACCTCTAGCTAGACTTCGATCATGGATGACTTGACATGCTCACAAATTGCTCTAAGGGCCTGTTTGGTTGCCTGCATCCGGTTGAACCAGGCTGGCCGGATGCAGGGTCTCCTTGTTTGGTTGCCTGGTCGCTGGGTTCAGCCTGGCTCTGCTCATGCAAGATTCCCCCCGCAGCCAGGCTCTGGAGAAACGTGGGAATCGGGCGTTTCTGGGGAGTCAGGCTCGCGGGATGCAGGTGATTAGTCAATTGACGATGTTATTAGTGTATATTAGTAAATATCAAGTATTATTAACGTGTTTTGAAGAAGTTTAAGATATAATAAGATACGAACATCTCATATAACATATCTTCATAATCATAATCATAATCTTATATTATTTTTATCTCATGCAACATATCTTCGTACAGGCAACCAAACAATATCTCTTCTCAGCCAGACTCTACTCGTACGTGAACCAAACACGACAGCGTTGCATGCGCTCAACCTGTCCCATGAGAGCCTGGCTCTCAGATACGAGCCAGGCTCTACTCGTACGTGAACCAAACAGGCCCTAAATTTCAGATTGTCATCTATTTGGTTTAGCTATCTTATATATATCTTGTCATGATCTAGATAGCTTTCTATTGAGTTATGGCATGATGTAATATTTGTTGGTCATCTTGGATAATTCTCATGGCTCTAAATGCTTAGAATAATCAAATTTCAGTCATTTCATCCATTTCCATGATTTGTTCTCTTCCTTGCATCCTTGATGTGTTTATTGCCAAAAGGGGGAGAATAGTGGTAGAAAAAGCCATTTCGGGAGCTTTGAGGAAAACTTGTTCTTTGTTTTGCTCCTTGTGTTGACATGGTCATTTAGCTTCATTTCCTTCCTTTGGACCATGTTTGACTTCTTTCTTGCATTTCAAACTCAACTTTGTGCTTTTTCGGGGTTTGTCAATACACTCATCAAGGGGGAGATTGAGAGACCATGTGGAGGTCATCCCGTGCGTGTGATGAGTAATTGACATCGGTTTAGGAGAGTCGAGTTTGATTTGGTTGGTTCGGACCATGTCGTTGCGTGGTGCAACGGACTCGGTCGGACTTGGTCAAACCTGGTCAAAGGGTTTAGATTGCATATTATGTCGACTTGTCAGGTTTGGGCTATTTCATTAATGCATTTATGCTTACATGTATCGAGCGGTGCTATTTGATGTGTTTCTTGTCTGTGTTGGCTACAGGACGTCGAGGCAGAGTCGTGGCGAGACACGAGGTGACCGGACTAGACACGGGCGGTGTCGAGGTCAGAACGGTCGAGATGTGTTGAAGACGGCGTGAACTCGAGGTGGTTGCGAGTCGTGGACGACAAGGAGTGCGGAAGCTTCCCGGAAGGTGCAGGAGGGGCGAAATGGTAATTTCGTGAGGCTGCAAAAGTGGGAGCGGACTCCGTTCGGGTTTAGCGGGCGTAACAGGTTGGAGACCCGTTAGCCAAGGGCTATAAATAGAGGTTGGTGGCTGCATGCCCACTCAAGCATTTTAGGGTTTGAGAGGTTGGTAGAGTGTTGCTTTAGTCAAAATGAGCTTTGTGAGTTGTTTTGGCTTTAGGCTTTAGTTGGTGAGAGTGGGTGAAGGAGACAGACTGTGCTCTGTACTCCCCCTTCGATGTGTTCTTGGTGAGAGCTCCTCCCTTCTAAGCATGTTGTGTTTGTTCTTGAGAAGTAGAGGGAGAGGTAGAGGAGATCCTTTGTAATCATCCCTGTTCTAATGTCCATGCGTATCGGGACTCCTCTGTATTCCTCTTGTTGATTTGGAATGGAAATCTGAAATTTTTTTATCCTATTCGTGCTCTCTGTTCTTCGTTCATCCCTTTTGGAGTGATCTTTGATTTTCTGAGTTTTGAGTTGTTTCTTGCTGGGAAGGTCCAAAATGGATTGCTATGACATGGGATGATATCTTTAGACCATTTGGTCAGGTTCCCCCAAGAGCAAATCAATTCTATTCTCAAATTTTCCCCATTAGCCTCCTCTGTTCTTTTCTCCTGTTCTAGGGTTTTGATGAACTTCTTGATTCCTTTCATGAGATAGGCTAATATTTGGGGTTTTGAGTCCTGAGGTTATTGCTAACATATTCCCAAAGTCTCTTGGCCAAAGGATCAAATTTGAGATGGCAGTTTGAATTTTGATGTTGCTCTTTGCCTGAGCCTTCAGTTTCTAGGGTTTTAAAGCATTTCTTGTTTTCCTCTTTGAGATGGCCTGAGATTTGGTCTGGAGGTTCCTGTAGCTATTGCTAATCTATCCTCACAGTCTCAAGGCCAGAGGACCAAAGATGATATGGGAATTTGAGATTTTGCGCTGCTCTCTGTATTTTTCTAGCTCTTGTCAAAATTCTGAATTTCTTGAGTTGTTGTTGTTTCCTCTTGTTGTTTGGAGCCCCTAGGCTATTTAGTTTAGTGTTTTGACAGTTTGGGCTTGGTTAGAAAAGAAGAAAATCACAAATTCCAAGTTTTAGTGAGGTTCTCTGAGTTTTTACTGAACTTTCGGGCTGCTGGAACCAGGGGCGGTCAGACCAGGTTTTGTAGCTATAGAAGAAGATTTTGTCGTAGGTACTTGAGGGGGATGAATTTTTAGTAGTCGACATTCACCCCCCCCCCCCCCCCTCTGTCGTCATTTCGGTCCAACAATTGGTATCAGAGCCGGTTAGCTCTTTTCAATAGATCTTAACTGGTCTCAAGAGCCATGGCGATGGACATGTACTCGACCAAGCCACCCATTTTCGATGGCATCGATTACCCCTTCTGGAAGAGCTGAATGGAGACATACATCCAGGATCAGGGGTACGCCATCTGGCGCAAGGTCAACGTCCGGTTTGTTGTTCCTGCTGATGAGAACATCAATGCCGGGAATATGGCTGATGTTGAGGCAAACGCTAAGGCAAGGAACATCATAATCCAGGGCCTGAGTCGTAGCGAGTTTGACCGCATATCTCATCTTTCATCCGCCTTCGATATTTGGGAGACCCTCGATGCTTACCATGAGGGCACCACCCAAATAAAGACGGTGCGACAGGACCAGTTCAAGCGAGATTACAACAAGTTTGAAATGCTCGCTGGCGAATCCCTTGATGAGTGTCTCGCCAAATAATAAACTTTTAGAACAAGAGCAAGAGCAAGAGCACCCCTTTTAAATGAAATTCATGCAATACAACCTTCACAAAGCTAGGGGCTAAATATATCAAATGTAGATATTTAATTATCCTTAAACTTAGCTCCCATTACTCATATGGTGAAATTCACCTCTTTATGTTTAAGCCAAGCCTCCAATACCTCTCCAAGTATCTATTAAGCTTTTAAGCGTATTTTGATACCCAAAACATGGTTGAGTCCATCAATGTTAGTCGCAATAGATTTGGGCACCCAAATGGCCCTAGCATTGAATTTTTGTGAACTAACATTTTTAGCAAACACATTGCCATTTCTATCCTGCCTAAGCAAATAATATTCATTAAATAGAAATGGCTTAGGAATGATAGCTTTGGGTAATCCTTACTAAAATGTCCCTTCTCTTGGCAGTTGTAACAAGTTTGACAGTTGCTACCTCTTCTTATCTTGTTGCCTTGCTCATTGCCGATTTGCCTTTTCATTGATTACTTTTGCTTGTCATCCAACTTGTTAGGGCACACTGAGGCAAAATGGCCCTTCTTGTTGCATCCAAATCATTTGACTTTATTGAATTGATTTCTAAATTGCTTTGGGATGCTCTTCACCGTTTTCTTGGAGGTGAAACCGATACCTTTCTTGTCATTTGACTTTGTTTAACTTCCCAATATTATGTCAAGAGTGGTCTTCCCTTTATAGCTTTTCTCCAAGTCATTTTTCAATGTTGTGACTTGGGCCTTGAGCTCTTTATTTTCCTCTACAAGGTTCGTATCACAAGACATAAAGAAAATAGTAGCACCTAATTTAGAGCAACAAGGTATATCTAGCAAATCATCACAAAAGGTGGATATGCTAACTTTAGATGAGATGCAAGGATTAGAAGCTATACATGGTATATCATCTATTAAATTGCAATTATATTCACCTTAGGCTTAGACTATTCTTTGAGAAGGGGAATTTCATGTTCTTCTTTTAGCTTATTATAATCATTTTGAAGAGAGACATACTCATTCTTCAAAATCTTAAACTTAGCCATCTCCTTCCCAAGATATTCATTACGCTCTTCTAGCATATCCATCAACTCATCACAAGAAGGTGCATCATTGTCATTATCATTATTTACCTTTTTGTTACCTTTCGCAATGAAGCATCGAGTTGATGTGGAGGGAAAGCTGAATTCTTCATCGTCGGAGCTAGAAGTTGAGCATTCTTTTCCCGACATCCACTCTTATATGCAATCTTCACGGATGATGTAGACACTTCATATTTATCTTGAATTTTTGTCCACATATCATGAGTGCTCTCAAGATTGCATATGGTATTAAACACTTCCACACTCAAAGCACTAAATAAAATGTTAGTTGCTTGAGCGTCAAGATGTAAGCATTTCCCTTCCTCAATTGTTGGAGTAAGAGGATCCAATGGAGGCAAAAAAAATCCACATCTACAATCCGCCATATTTTCGGGCTCACGGTTTTAAAATAACAAATCATTTGGATTTTTCCAATTATCATAATTGGTGCCATCAAATAGAGGTGCTTTATCTAGGTTCACTATGTCCCTAGTCGCCATCATTTTACTATCTAGGCGGTAAAGCCTAAAAAATGAGAGACCAAGCTCTGATAGCACTTGTTGGATCGAGGAGGCCGACTAGAGGAGGGTGAATAGGCAGTCCAAAAATTCTTCTCTAATTAATTATTAATTTCTATTTGGCTAAACCAAGCAAATAGTGCGGAAGCTTAATTCAAAAAGGTTTAGCACAAATAACGCCTAAAACTACCGGGTTCACCTTAGTGCACCAATACTCTAAGGCTTATGACAAGGTTTGCAATTCTAGGATGACAAGCAATCAATTTAACTCTATGAACGTAAATTGCTTGAATGTAAATTGAGCACAAGAAAACAGATCACAATTGACACGGTTACTTTTTACTGTGGTGTTCGGAGACTTACCGGTATCTCCTAGTCCACGTTGAGGTTAGCCCAAATGAATTGAACCGGCTCCACAAATTAAGCCGAAACACCTCAATCCACTAGTGGTAACTCTTTCCTACTCTAGGTAGGTGAGCTCCAACCTTCACAAATTTGCTGGGTCTTCTCACAACCTTCTTTAAGAAGATAACCATGCATGACGCCTCTAACTGAGAGACCATGTGGAGGTGTCCCCATATTTGTGATGAGTAATTAACTCGTGTTCTGGGAAGTTTGAGTTTGGTTTGGTTGGTTCGTGCCAAGTCGGTGCATGGCGCAGTTTGGTTCGGTTGGACTTGGTCGAACGCGGTCAGGTGTGCTTAGGACGGTTGTTCTTTTTCTCGATCGGTCATTCGGGCTATTTTGTGTTTGAGTATGTTTTTTTGATGCTAATGTTGGTTATGTTGTTTCGAGCGGTGATATGTGACGGTTTGCTTATCTGTATGACTTCAAGACTTCGGAGCTAGGTCATGGTGAGGCATGGGAGGACCGGGACTCGGCACAGGAGGTGTTGAGGTCCAGACGGTCGAAGACATCGAAGATGATCGAGGCTGCTGAGGTGGTTAGGAGACGGGAGACGAGGAACCGGAGCTGGAGCTACCTGAGATGGACAGACGAGCAACGGCAAGGAGGACCGGGACAAGGCTCAGGGAGAAGTTGAGGTCAGGTGGTCAAGATGCCGGGTGCGGTCGTGCGAGGACAGGAAGCTTCTGGGAAGGTGCAGCAGGGGCATTTCGGTAAAATGCGCGAGGCTGCAAAATAGAAGCGGGTTCGGTTGAAGCAAACGGGTTGGAGACCCGTTAGTGGAAGAAAGGGTTTAGGGTTTGGAGGAGGCATGCTGGGTTCCCTCCAATCCTGATGAGAGAGAGCTGTTGACTCTTGCTTCTTTTATGTGTGGAGCATGGAGTGGAGAGTGGCCTGCACTTCTTGATTTGCTAATTGAGGATGTGAGCTCCTCTATTTAGTCAAGGGTGTTGGCAGTGCAGGAGTGCAAGCAAGTAGGAGAGTAGTGTTCTCAGTGGGTGTGTGTGTTCTTCTCGGTGGAGAAGCATGCAGTGAGTTGGTAGACACCCCTTGATTCCCAATTGCGTATGGGGTTGTAGTTGATTGGGCTGTAGAAAAGCATCATGTAATCATTCCTCTTTTTATGAAGCATTCATGATTCTGAGTTCTTTCCTGTGCTTTGCCTGTGTTCATTTTGTTGTTCTCAGTTGTTCCCTTCTCATTTTGTTTGTGGTTTGAATCCTTGATTGAGAAACTGCAAAATGTTCATCTCTGAATTGGGATAGGATCTCCAGGCCATCTTTGGTCAGTTAAGTCCTGAGAGAAAAATTTCAATCGTTGTTGCTTCTCAAATGTTCACGGTTTCATTTCCTCTGTTCTCAGAAAATTAGGGTTTGAAGGCAGGGGACTGTTGGTGCTTCGGATTTCTTGGCTATGAATTTGTTCTTAGTTTGTCTATCTTATCTTGAGGCCATCTCCTGCTGTTATTCCAAAGCTTCATGGGAAAAGATTCAAGAATCACAAGTATTTTGAGTTTTGGTCCCTTTTTGTTTTTGCCAGGCCTGAACTTCTTAAAATCTCAGTTTCAGTCAAGCATTTAATTCCTTTTGAGTTTGTTCTGCTATTTAGATCGTAGTTCAGATCTTTTGACCCAAGAAGAACAGCAATCTTTTGAAAATATTTCAATGTCTTTGGATATCTTCGGTTTTTACTATGCCTGGTATTTCAATCTCTTTTGTTTCCCTTCTATAGCCTGGCCGCCTTTCTTTTGATCAGTTTGTCTCTCTTTTAGTGGTTCCTGTTGAAGCCTCAAATCTTCTGTTATTTTCCCTTCTGTTGCTTTATTATGCTTCTGAGCCCAAAATTGGTTCACTGCTTGTCATCTGAATTTCGGCCTTCGGGAATCAGAGTTCAAACCAGAGGCTGATATCCCTGGCCGGTTAGACCGGGTTCTATATGGAGGTCAAACCGGACTGAACTTTCTGGTTTTTGTGTGTGATCTATTTTTCGGCAGCAGCTTCAGATTTCTCTGCAGTAATTGTTGTGCTCGGTATTTATCTGTTGCAATGTTTCTTCACTTGACTGCTATTTGCTCTCAGTTTGCAGCTTCTGGTTTTAAAGTCTACAGTTGAACTTACCTACATCCAGTCAGACCGGTGGAAGATTTGCAGTCAGACCGCTTGTGAATGTTACAGTCAAGTTTTAGTCTTCAGTCGACTCGTCGTTGTCTTCGTTCGAACAATTCCCAGTCAGACCAAACTCAAAACAGCGGTCAAACCGCAGTTCTATTGCCGGTCAGACCGGAATGTATTTTGACAACCAGATCGGTCCTCCCTGCTATTTTTCCTTGCTCTCTGGTTTGCAGTTTTTGTTTTGTCAAAAATCAGTTATCCTGAGCAGTTTCTATTCGGTTAGCTGTTCTATGCTCATTTCTTATCAACTGTCCTCTAATTTCAGATGTTGTAGTTTCTGGCCTGGTTTGATTTTTTTAGTAAAGCTCATTTTCTGTCTGGAGTGGTTTCGTCAGAGAAGATATTTGTCAGTCTGTTTGCATTTCTTTAGTGAGCATTTTTACTTCTTGCTTCATAGCTTTCATAGCTATCGGAGAAGAAGTATGTGGATACTTCGGGGCGTTTTTTGAAGGCATCATTCACCCCCCCCCCTCTGTTGCCATTTCTGATCCTACACCAACGCCGTCTAAGAGTCGGTAAACTCCAAAAGTAATAAGTCAAGCCTCTCACTTGACTTTCACCGCATGTAACGAATGCACACCGCTCAAGTAGATACACAATCCACCTCTAGATGCAACACATGCAATCTAGAGCCTTTCTCCTTGCTCACAAGATACAACACATACACAATTGAGAGGAGGACCTCACACTAGCTCAAGAAAGTAAAATGGAGTGAAGCATTCTTTTCTCTAAGTAGCCACAAGGTGGTATATATATACCCCCACACATCAAAACTAGCCGTTGGGACAGAAAAATGGGATTTTCGGAAGTACCGTCGGCTTATAACCGGTACTTCCACTCCCATCTGCAACGGTCAGAAAACTAGCTATTACAGGCAAATTCGGTAGTTCCATCGTACAAAGTCCGGTACTACCGATCATCGGAAGTACGGCAACACTCGTGCGGAACTACCGATTTCCTCGAGGATGAGAAGACTCCACACAGGTGTCTCTCTGGAAAGAACGTACCACCACACAAGTCAGTCATTCTGTAAATTGGAAGTACCACTCACACAGAGCTGGTAGTACTACTCGCTGATCAGACTACTCACTCAGAGCCGATCAGACCGCTCACACAGAGCTGGCCAAAAGTGCTGATCATTGACTACACTGGTCCCTAATCACGTCGGATGGTTCAACCACTCAGGTCTCCGACCACATTGATCTCTGATCACATTGTCCAGTTCAACCACACAGGTCTCCGACTATGCTGGTCACCAAACACATTTGTTTCGACTACTCAGGTCTTGACCATGTTGACCATGTCGATTTTCAACCACGTCAATCTTCGATCACACAAATCTCCGACCACCACATCGATCTTCGACCATGTTGTATCCATCACATCAATTTGACCACATCGATTTCGATCACACAGGTCTCGACCACGTCAGTTCAGCTACGCTAGTTTCAACTGCGTTGGTTTCAATCACTAGATCTTGACCACGTTGGTTCCGACCATCTTGGTTCAACTACACTTGTCTTCGATCATACAGATCTCGACCACATCGATTTCAACCATACTGGTTTCAATCACACAAATCTCGACCACATCGGATCTGACCATCTTGGTTTTACGACGTTGGTCTTCGAACACACAGATCTCGACCACGTCGGTTTTGACCCCACTGGTTTCGATCACACAAATCACACTAGTTTCAACAACGTTGGTCATCGACCACAATGATTTTCGACCACACAGGTCATCAACCATGCCGATCTTTAACCTCGTTGGTTCGACTATATCGGCTTCGACCATGCTGGTTTTTGACCACATTGATCTTCAACCACATAGGCCTTCGACTACATTGGTTCGACCACAATGGTTCTCGACCACACAGGTCTTCCGACCATCAACAGACACGGTAGTTCTGTGATTCCAACGCCAGTAATTTCGACTAGTGGTAGTACCACAGAATACACTGTGATAGTTCTGATTGTCTTGAAAATTGTAGATACTTCAAAAACTTTTGCGAAACACATTTGTAAACATTAGTATCATGCACACAAAGATTATCCATGATTCCCAACAAGTTGCAAATCACATTTGCACACTTTTAGAATCATTACACATGAATTATATTTATGAGCTTCAATCATTTGCAAAACATATTTACAAATATAAGCCTCATACAATAAAGAATGAAAATATGGACTTCAAACACATGTAAAACACATTTGCAATGTATAGTCCCACGTTACAAGGATTCAAAACATGAGTCATAACTATTTGCAAAATACATTCGCAAATACAAGTTTCATGCCAAGGAGAGCTAGAGCAAGTGAGATTAAGCTATCAACACAAGATGAGCTTAAGCTACTAGACATAACCCCTCTTAATAGTACAACAACCAATACTAGCAATCCAGTCTTTCAACCAAACACCAAAATCAGTAAAAGATTAGGAACACATCCTTAACCCTAGCTAGTCATACATTTGCCTTACACATCCCCTTGAAGTTTGATAACTCACATCTACACTACAAATCTGGGTCATCATCTTTATATGCATCAACACATGGTGCATACTTCACTTGACCTCCATCAACACATAATGGGTCTTCACTTGACTTGGTGATCAACACATAATCATCTGTTCTTGGACATGCATCAACTCATCATGCATCCAGCACTTGACTTGATGATCTCCAACACATGAAGTCATCCCAAGTCATCCTCATTTGTGGGACCCAACATATTCATCCAACTCATGAAAAATGTTAGTCCACAAATCAATTGTCATCAATTACCAAACTTCACCATTAACACATAATAGAGGATTATATTCTACAATTTCCTTTTTGGTAATTCATGACAATCTCAACAAATAATGAGATAAAAATTTGTTTGCAAGTATACATCATGTATACAACACTTGTATACTTTAAGATAAGCTTTTAAAGCAAAGCTTACTTATCCGGTTATCATTAATCATTCAACCATTAACACATAATCGAAAAACTAGATGATAACCCGATTATGAATGTATATGAACTACACAAGCTATATATACTCAGAGGATATGTTTTAAAGTAAATATCCTTAATATGTGGAAATAGAACATAGATCAATACTAATAAAACCATAAAGCATAGAATGAACTCTCCCTAAATGTGTGCATACAAGAATGTATTGTAAAAGGATATGCACATATTCAAGTTTGACTTATTTGGTGAAGTTCATTCTATATTTCGGATCCAAAGAATGCAATACGATATGAATATGATATTGAATGCATACCTCTTATATTTTCACCTCTTCAACCAAATGAGACTAAACAATATCATAATCAATAAATATATTGGTCTCACAATTGTATTTGTCATTATCACCAAAACTAACTTAATAGAACTTGAACTTACAATGGAACCAAAGTTTGTTACACGATGATCTTGTTCTCATAAATAGGCATGCTTTGGTTCATCTGTATTCTCTGATTGTGCTATTATATAGCGCAATTTGAGAATGTTGATGAACTGAAGGGTGCCTATTTATGAGAATGCGACGCAATCACAGATGGTTCTTAATAAGAACCGTTTAAGAACCATCTGTGATATCTGAATATCACAGATGGTTTTTTTGAAAAACCGACTATGTTGTAACTTATCACAGTCGGTTCGAGAGCTGTCTATGATAACCACCCGTTATCACAAACATATAAATTCAAACGGGTTAGAAACTATCTATGATGATGGTTTTGAACCGTCTATGAGGACCTTTCCTGTAGTAGTTCATACTTCAACCATAATTCCACAAGATGATTACGTACACAACTATAACCATAATATAGGAACATTGAATACATTAAATAAAATGAATAAAATTTAAGTCTACTATAATCTATTTATAGACCTCACTTTAAAAAATAGATAGTTTAAATGTTAATTACTATAACAATAGAAGTTTAGATCCTAACCATAAGCTATCTCGAACGCACCGACATACGCGCACGCACGCGTGCAGTTGCTGCTGCATCGATCATTTCTAGATGACGACAACATGCTGCAAGCGCGACAGAGGAGGAAAGGATAGGACCCCCAACATCATCTAGCTACTGCATTTGCGGTGCGCGAGCACTTGCTTCCCATACATTCCATTGCATGCAGCACATCATGCCCTGTTTCTCCATGTAGACCTAGTTTCTCCGTGTCGAAGTCTACCATGTGACTAGCTAGCCGGTCATTTCCTTTTTTATGCATGTTTTGCATGAACTGTTGTAAATGTCGGAAATATTTTAATTCTAAATTTTACTAGAAGACAAATACAATAAATCAGTGATGCAAAACTTACTACTAACAGCAGGCTATTCATCATACTTCAGTATATACACAAGAAAAATATAGAAACAAAGTCGAACGAACACACGAACGACTTACTTTTAAGCATGATGAAGAACAGGAAGCAGTGCAGACTTGATGCAGTGCAGAACGTAGATGATGCAGTGAAGTGAGCGGTTGCACAGATGGGAGCTGCCCAGAAACCTTATTGCCACCCCCGTGCAGGTCTTCACGGCAACAACGGTCCAGAGATACTGCTCCTCTTCTTCACGATGCACACTGGAAAGAAGAGTCGACGAAATTCAAACGGCGCAGCACAACAGCACACAAAATCGCAGGAGGAAGAGAATGGAGGCAGTCAGATTCTTCACATATACTCTAGACGTCTCCAGCATATATATAGACAGACTGATAACTGACATGATTAAAATAGTCATTTACCCATTAATAACTGACATATTTAACCAGCCATTTATTCACTGGTAACTGCCTGTCATCAAACCTAATAAAGCCTCATTCAAACACTACTAGGGATGTGAACAGTAATGACGAACCAGTGTCGTCACTGAAGATGCCACATTCGTCATAGATTATAATTTGTGACGAATTTGTGACGAAATTCATTTCGTCATGGAACGCGTGTCACACTTGTCGTACCATGACGAAATTATATTTTTCGTCATAGAACTGCTTTTGTTCAATGACGAAAGGGTCCCCGTCATAAAACACACTCTGTTTTATGACGATCGGTTTTTGTCATGGATAGGGCTGTTTGTTGTCATAAACAGCCGGCACCTGCTGTAGGCCAGCGTGGCGGCTGACATGACTGGTCCACGTGGCGGCTGACGTGGCTTGTCCACGTGGCGGATGGCGTGGCAGCTGACGTGGCGACGGACGTGGCAGCTGACGTGGCTGGTCCACGTGGTAGCTAACGTGGCTGTTACCGTGGCAGCTGACGTGGCTGGACCACGTGGCGCGATTTTATTGGACCGCGTGGCGCGATTTGGTTCGCCCACGTGCCTCCTTTTTATTGGACCACGTGGCTTAAGTTCGTCACTTGCAAATTCGTCACAGAAAGCACTTGCAAATTCATCACAGAAAGACCATCAATTTCATCATAGAGGCCCATATGGTTATTTCATCACAGACATCACAATTTTCAAATATTAAAATGACCCACAATTCCATAACTAAATAGATCCAGTATTCCAGTGACCATACAACTCAATGAACAATACTCAACTCAGTCATCATCACATTCCAACTAGTTCACAGAAACAACTCAGTTCACTATCTCAGTTCACAGACTTGAACCAACTCAGTTCACAGAACAAATTCACAGCACAGAATAAACTTAAGTTCTCGACCACAAAACAACCACCAGCAAGGACCAGCAACCACCACCAGCTCACATGCCTAAGAAGAGTTACCATTGTTCAAGGCCAAGATACGGCGAAGGAGCGCATTATTCTCCTCCATTGCCTGGTTATTTTTCTCTGTTAGCTTCTTGTACTCCTCCAACTCCTTTTGGGTCCTCGCCAGCTTTTCCTCAGCTTCTTCACTTTTCTTCTTGAGGTCCTCGAGTTCTCCTTGTAGAGCAGCCGAAGCTTGTTTTTCAGCTGCTAGTTCTTCCTGAAGCTCGCTTTCATTCGATGAAGATGATTTTGAGGGGGCGGCCGTTTTGATTCCAACATTCTTCAAGAAAGTGTTGTTGTTGCTGTTCTGGGAGAGCACCTTGGAGACCACCTGTGCACTGGTAACTGGTGTCTCACCTTCTGCAGCAGGTTCTGCCCTCAAAGCTTCCATATCAAACTGAAAATGTCCCAGGAACAATCATTAGTTGGACAGACATGAGAAATAGCAAACAGATGTAACAAACAGATGAATCACTGTCAAGAAGTTCATAATATTTTTTTTCTCGAACACGCAGGAGAGCTGCGTATCATTATATTAAAGAAGGAAATAAAACTCGGTTACAACAACACACACACCCGTCACACACATGTGATCTGCAGTAAGAAGGAAAGGTTGCATGTGTTACTATCATTGCTTGAGAGGGATGCACCAAAATCGGGGATTATATTTGTCGCTGAACAGGTACTGGTATACATGAATTTCTTTTATGCCATGCCATGTTGATTGTAATATCTCTAGGATCATGAGATATTGTTTCACCTATTTTCGGAGGTGCTAACTTAGGAACTTAGAGGGGCCAGCTGGGCAAGTGATCTTATGATGGGCCAGCAATACAAAATACAAATGATATAGAATAATTTACATTTTTGGTATGATCAAAGGGATTAAAAATCTGATATTCTGTTTCTCAAGGGAAGCACCATCAAGTCCGTTAGTTATATAAATGCATGTTGCAGTTATGCATAATGGTGCCATGCACAAGTAGGTAACTTGCAGTCTAGAACATACATGTGATGAGCCAATTTCAAGAGGACAACTGTGTTTTAGCGAACTTCTTTCTTAATTTTTTTTCTCTTACAAATGACTGGCAATGATCCATTTTAAATTAAATCCAGTAGATTATTGCAAAACCAAGATCCCAACTATCGATGTAAACCACACACACACAAAAACATAAGAGAAAATCAGGGTCAGTGATGACCTATTGGCATTATTTGAGGCTGGGTCCACCGAATTCAGTGGCACCCATGATTTCATGTTTTCTGTTCGGTGGCATTGTGTTATAATCAGTGCCCAGTGCGGAACCATAACATGTTATTACATGGTACCCTTTATATTTCTTGAAAATATATCTATATTCACTTGCATTTCTTTCATTTTTAAATACTTTGTGTTCATAAACAGTTATAACTTTTAAGTAGCCATTCTGGTTTGTTTACCAGCTGAGCTGTATATGTTTGTCACCAAGTTCTGAGCACTTCTTAGGTTGATAATGAATAAATCTTAATCTGAGTAGTAGTGTATCAGCCTCACCTTTGCGTTCTGTTTGATAACTCTTCAACCCATTTTGTTAGTCTAAGAAGTTCATAATATTGAGATACTGAAATCCATATATAACTCAATTTCATAATTTGCACAGCAAAATGAGCACAACTTTTAGCATCACTAAGTCCACTATGTTAGCTACGGTTAGCAAACAGACTTTAGCCAAGTCGCATCAGGTATAATCAGAAATTTAGACCAAATGAGCTGAATGACATTATCTAAAAGCCGAGGCAGAATGACATTATCTAAAAAATGAGCCAAGTCCACTATGTGCTGTCTGGGATATTTTGAACACACAACATTGTTGTTGGAAACAGCACAAGCATCTTAAAGGCACAAGGAAACAGATGTAGGGACTTACAACTGCTTCTCTTGCCAGTTCACTCAGACCATGTTTGGAGCTGGTATGGCAGGTCTTGAAGGCCTCCACCGCATCAAGTTCTTCAATTTGTTGTGTGATGGGTTCTGCATTGTTCCTCTTCTCCTTCTGTTAGGTAGGTAATAGTACAAGGTAATCTTTACTTACATATGCATGTAAGTGTGCGACATAGCTGCGAGAACCCGTAGCTTGATGATACTTGACATTACTGCGATTCTGCTTGTTCTTTTCACATGATTGCTACAAGAGAAGGAACTTGTTAGATAAGATCATATGTTTACGATGAGAAGAGCCTCTGCAAACTGAATATGAAAGAAGAATCTATGATAAGATACCCATACCATGTTCTTTGGATCAGACCACTTTGCAACAAGTGCCCTCCACTGTTCATCAGTCATACTAGCAACAGGAGAAGTAGTCCTAATCTCATTTGCAGGTACACCATTGAAGTATTTCTGCTTCATCCGCGCCGCCCACTCACTTCCCTCTCTCTCTCAATGCACGCAGGCCCTGCCTGTCAGGGTCTTCCCCTTCCTCGCGCCACCGCTTTCCTTCTTCTCCCCTTTCTTTCCTTTCTTGCGTGGCGACCGATTCCCCGCGGATTCCCTCCTTTCCTTCCCCGGCTCTCCCCGGTTTTGGAAACCCCGAGCCCCGGTGCGACCAAATCCCCGAACTGCCCTCTTTCCTTCTGCGCCCCCCTATTTCCTTCCCTCCCCTCTCCCTTCCTTTTCCAACCGCCAACACCGGCGAGCAATTGCCGCACCCCTGCTCCCCCTCCGCCCTTATAAATACCCCTCCGCCTCCCTCCGCACCACCGCCCACTGCCCTCCGCTCTCTCTCCCGATCCCAGCAGCACTCCGCCATCGTGCTCCCTCTCTCCCCGAGCTCCGCCGCACTCTGGCGAACAATCCCCGCCGCCTCGGACCTCCCCGGAGCACGCCACCGCCACTCCGAGCACCCCTGTGCCCGTGCGAACCTCCCCGACACCTCGGCCGCCCCTCCCCGCCGCCGGAGCACCGTCGCACCGGAGGACCCATGCTGCGCCGCCGCTCTTCCTCGTCGCCGGCCGTCCCCGCTCGTCACCGGACCCCGCTGACCCCTCCACCAGCACCGCCTCCGCACCGGGATCGCATTTTGGGCATCACCAGAACCTCTCCGGCCACCCCTCGCCGCCGGCGCCACTGCCTCCGTCCACTGCTTCCCGGCCCCCCTCCAGCAGGTACCTCAAAGGGATTACCTACCCTGTATGGGTAGGCAACGCCTCCCCAACCGACTGGCTAGCAGTGCTTTTCCTTCCTCCCCCCCGGTTCCCTCGGCGCACGTTCGAGCCCCGGCTCCACACGCTGAGGTTAAGCCATTCTTTTATTTCCGCGCTGACAGATGGGCCCCACCCGTCAGCGGCCGCCCGTCTGCGCTGGTCACTGGCGTCTGGGCCCCACCCGTTTGCGCTCTCCACTAACATCTGGGCCCAGAGCCCAGAGGGGTCCCACATGTCAGAGGCAGGGCCAGTGGGCTCACTGTCAAGTGGGTCCCACCTGTCATAGACTCAGAATAAAATAATAAAATAAAAGATTAACATTTATGTACTGCCAATGGGCCCCACTTGTCAGAAATTTAATAATTTCTGGATTTATTCAAACTGAGATTTTCAAATGAGCATAACTTTCTCATTTTAACTCCAAATTCAGCCATTCAAATTTCTAAATTTGTCTAAAATCATAATATATCCAATTATGGCCTCTATTTGAATTTTTGTTTGTATTTATTTGTTTTGTTGCTCTGTCTTTTCGCGCGTAGAGTCCAACGTTGTCGAAGATCTCTCCACTCCGCAGCAGGAAGACCCAGAGAGCGTGCAAGAAGGCAAGTCTCCTTTGATCACCTTGAACCTATGATTTTGA
Source organism: Dendrocalamus latiflorus (assembly GCA_017311315.1). Classification (NCBI taxonomy): domain Eukaryota; kingdom Viridiplantae; phylum Streptophyta; class Magnoliopsida; order Poales; family Poaceae; genus Dendrocalamus; species Dendrocalamus latiflorus. Next base: position 13,223,413 of record CM029633.1, on the reverse strand, counting down.
ATGTTTTAATTATTTTAAATTATGTGCATTGCTATTTACATAAAACATTAGTTCAAATCTTAGGGTATTAGTTAATCCAACTTTGTTATGCCCTCAATTGAAGTTGAATGCCATGTACCTTTGTTACCCTAGAATTTCCTTTGTCTCATTAATGAGAGTATTATAATTATTCGTGAATAATAGAATGGTAGTATAATGCTTAGTCGCTAATTAATACTTTTGAAATTTTGAAAATGGAAGATTATGATTTATTGTAGTAACCTTGTGTTTATAACTTTAGTGGTGATTGGAGTTGCCACTGATCTTTTAAAATAAAATAAAATGTGGAAATTGGTTTAGATTAGGGTGGATGGTTGGTTTGGACTGGTGTGGCAAGCACGAGATTTTGTAAAGTGTATGTTCCACCCTAGTCAACTAAGGACCGACGCTTGTGTTTGTCCAGACTGAGCACTACCGTACAACCCTAAGTCTATATGGGTATGACCTAGCTGATTAACTCATGATAGTCTAGTTTAGGTGCCACCAGTGGAAAGTGGGTGCCAGGGATTTACTGGTTATTCACAGTGAGGGACAGGGATTTACTGTACTCATATGGCGCAAGAGGGGGCTTCGGATTGGGCAGATTTAACCCTTCTGCGGTGAAACCTCAGCGGGTGGTGTCTAGCTAGTCTAGAGTGAGGTAAAGGCTTTGTGATAATTTATCTGTGTCTCATGCCAAAGGAAGCGTGGTGACTGTTAAGATAATTTATCTCTTGGGGGTAAAGTTGTACAACCTCTGCAGAGTGTCAAACTATTCGAATAGCCGTGCCCACGATCAAGGGCGGAAAGGAATGCATTCACATGGTAGATTTTTGGTTTTGGTTTTTAAAATCAAAGTTTTTACTCCGAGAGTGGAGGGAACTCTCGGAAGGGTATCCTGGCAGTTGGAGCCAGAGAGGGTGGATGGAACCCGCAGTTTTAAACTTGATCAATTATAATTGTTTAGCTAGTGTTGGTAGATGGAACCTTCACTATAAAGTTAATGATAGTTCTGTTAAAATATTTACTTTATTAAATTGATGCCTTCAAAAATAATTAGTAGTAATTGAAATTAAAACGTTGCTTTGTGCAAAAGAACCATATAGCCTTCCTTTGTCAAGTCTTGCATCTATTGCATTTTTCCCAAGACTTGCGGAGTACTTTATGTACTCACATGCTGCACTCAAAATATAATATTCAGAGGAATACGAAGCCCAAGAAGGAGACTACGACTACTTCACGGGTGGATTTGACGAAGGATTCCAGGAGTTCTAGGTCGCGCTTCCCCAGTCAATTGCCTGTGGCGTATTGATGGGTCTCCACTGGATTTATTTTGCTTCCGCTGTGTTTTATGATTGTGTGGGATCTTGAAACCCCAAATGTAATAATGAGACCTGTTGGTCAGTACTCTTTAATATTGTACTAATGCGTTGTTGGTTATGAATCATTTCTGTTTAACTGTGTGCCCTAGCTTTGATCTGGGACTAGTGCGGTATTACACAGAGGGTCCGGGTTCGGAAATCCGGGGTCCTGACATGGTGCACCACGTCACGGCACGATCGCAAGTCACAAGTTACGTGATTTTCACGCGAAAATGAGCAAATATGCGCGCGCGTGCATGCGCGTGTGTATGATTAACCATAGCCCTCCTTGTGCCATCCCCATCCATGTGTCACATGATTCAAGGAGTAACAAGGGCTCCACCTTATAAAATGGTCTCATCCACCTTGCCTTAGCAATATGGTACTATACCGCGCATGCTTTGAAATTAAGAAAATGGGTCTTGCTCACATGGGCCAATTTTTAACAATCCCCTACCAATTCCAAAGCAAGAAGTAAAAAGTTGTTAAAGATATTGTGCTGAAGTACTGTTAATATATCAGTCTTTTAGTGTAAGTCCCGTACGGGTTAAACTTGCACTTAGAATGACAAGATTCATTTTCGCACAGCTGATGAATGGATTATGCCTTGAATTCACAGCTTTTCATAATCAGATTTCACTTGAAATCTCAACTAGTACTAGGTTGCCAACGAACCACGTCTAAACGGAGCGTTATATGGTCATGCTCCCTTATCTGCTCATAAGCTTTCTAGAGAATACTGCATTCTCATGAACTACAACCACACAGTTAAGTTCAAGTAAGTGTATTCTTTCTAGGTATCCTGCAGGCTAACACCTTTTCCTTATTTAGACAACAGAATACATTAAGATTTTATGTCAACCTTTCATACAGTCGAGAGTACTTTGTTTATTACGATATGGGTATGCCAAATATATACTCTCTTGTTACAACATCAATTTGTTTTTTCTATTGTCTAAGTCACGGCATCTCCGATCATGAAGGTATGGGTTACCATTGTGATGTAACTTAAACGGACCTCATTCTCATGTCCATAAATGCAACGGAAATCGTTTTCCGTGGTAACCCCTCTGTAAAAGGGTCTGCCAAATTTTCTTATTGTGAATATAATTCACAATAATCACTCCGGAGTTTCTCAGTTTTCTGACAGATTTAAGCTTACGCTTCACATGTCTAGAGGACTTCATATTATCCTTTGTACTTGTGACTTAGGCCAACACTGTTTGTTATCACAGTACATCAGGATTGCAGGTATTGGTTTTTCAACCAATGCGAAGTCCCATAGAAGCTCTCTCAGCTATTCAGTCTCAACAGTAGTTGTGTCAAGTGCTACAAGTTCTGCTTCCATGGTTGACCTTGTCAATATAGTCTATTTGCAAGACCTCCATGAAACTACAGCACCAGCTAAAGTAAATACATAACCACTTGTAGCTTTGATCTCATCCGCATCAGAGATCCAATAAGAGTCACTGTATCCTTCTAATACATAAGGGTATCTAGTATAATGTATTCCAAAAGATGTTGTGCCCCTCAAGTAGCGTAACACTCTTTCAAGTAACTCCCAGTGATCATCTTCTGGGTTAGAAGTAAACTGACTTAATTTGCTCACAGCAAATGAAATGTTTGGTCTTGTGGCACCAACTAAATGCATAAGTGACACAATAATTTGTGAATACCTTAATTGATCTTTTTCTAACCCCTGGTTATTTTGAAGCTTAATGCTTGCATCATAGGGTGTTGGAGAAACTTTACAGTTTTCAAAACCGAAACAACTCAATATTTTCTCAGCATACTGGGATTGATTCAAAGTGATCCTATCCTTGCTTTTGATTAATTTAATATTCAGAATGACATCTGCCTCTCCCAAGTCTTTCATATCAAAATACTGAGATAAGAAAGAAATGACCTCATCAATTACAGCAGTGTTTGTTCCAAATATAAGTATGTCATCAACATACAGACATAAGATCACTCCTTGACCCCCCCCCCACCATAACGATAATACACACATTTATAAACTTCATCCATAACAAAGCCAGCGGATGTCAAAGTTTTGTTAAACTTCTCGTGCTATTGTTTAGGTGCTTGTTTTAGGCCATACAAAGATTTCAATAATCTACATACCTTATTTTCCTGTCCAGAAATCACAAAACCATCCGGTTGATCCATATAGATTTCTTTCTCCAACTCTCCATTAAGGAAATCTATCTTCATGTCCATTTGATGAACATGTAGACCATAGGAAGATGCTAACGCAAGGAGCACACTGATGGTGGTTAGTCTGGCGACAGGAGAATAGGAATCAAAGAAATCTTCTCACTCTCTCTGAGTGTAACCTTTGGCCACAAATGTTGCCTTGTACTTCTCAACAGTATCATCGGGCCTTAGTTTCTTTTTAAAGACCCACTTACATCCTATAGGTTTGCACCTAATAGGATGATCAGTGATTTCCCAAGTCCCATTAGCCATGATAGAGTCCATCTCACTATGGACTGCATCTTTCCAATAATCAGTATTAGAAGATGCATAAACCTCCGAAAGAGTCTTTAGCACATCATCCACAAGGTATACAATAAAGTCGTCACCAAAGGTTTTCTCAACCCTTTGTCTCTTGCTCCAACAAGAAGCTTCTGCGACTAGATTATTATCCTCCTCAAGGATATCACATATTGGTTCAGAAATGGTAGAAAGTTCAAAAGTTTCATTATTCTCACTTTCAATATTATCAGTTTAAACATTCTCAGATTGTGAAGTACTGCCTGTTGTTCTCATAGGAAAGATATTCTCAAAAAAATGAAGCATCTCTAGACTCCATTATTGTATTAGCAATAATATCAGGAGTTTCTGATTTAACTACTAAAAATCTATAGGCCATGCTATTTTGAGCATATCCTAGAAAAATACCATCGACTGTTTTTGGTTCGAGCTTTCTCTTTTTCTGCAATGGTATATTAACTTTTGCCAAATTAACATTACGTTTTCTCCCCTTCCATCCCTCATACGGAGTAATCTCACTCTTTTTAGTGATTACTCTGTTTAGGACGAAAGTTGCTGTCAGTATAGCTTTCCCCCACCATGCCTTAGGCATACTGGCACTCTCTAACATGGCATTAACCAAATCTGTTAGTGTCTATTTTTTTCTCTCAGCTACCCCATTTGATTGGGGTGAATATGGTAGTGTAAATTCATGGACTATTCCATGCTTAGAACAGAATCGGGAGAATTCATGAGGAACGTACTCTCCTCCACGATCAGACCTCAAACTTTTTATTTTCTTCTCTAGTTGGTTCTCAACCTCAACCTTATAAGTCTTAAAGCAGTTTAAAGTTTCATCCTTATTTTTTAGTAAGTACACATAGCAATAGCGTGTTGCATCATCAATAAAAGTTTAAACCATATTTTGCCTCTTTTGTCAATAATCCATTTATTTCACACAAATCTGAATGAACAAGATCTAATGGTGCCAAGTTCTTTTCGTCCTCTAATCCCTTAAAGGGTTTTCGAGGTTGCTTTGCTTACACACATGACTGGCATTTTGATCATTTGACAATTTCACATTTTGGAATTAAATCTAATCTAGACATTCTAGTAATACTATCAAAACCAATATGACAGAAACCAAAATGTCAAATGTTTGCCTCACATTTATTTAAATTAGTTGCAATATTCATATTATAACAAAACTCTAAAATACTTAGGCAGAACAAGCCTCCGCTCTCATAGCCTTTACCAACAAATTTTTCGAGCTTAGACATTACAATTTTATTTGACTCAAAAACTAGCTTGTAACTATCCCTGCATAGAAGAGAACCACTAGCAAGGTTCTTCTTTATTGTAAGAGTATGCTGCACGTTCTTCAAGTGGACAATCTTCTTTGAAGTAAACTTCGGATCCACCGTGGACAATCTTGCGAAAGCGACAATCCTTCGCCATATGACAGTCTTTTCCGCACACAAAGCATGTGATGTCCCTCAAATCCTTTTTCTCAGTTTTCTTCTTCTTAAAACTAGTTGTCTTGTTCGATTTGTTGGTTTTGAACTTCTTTGCAACAGTCTTTTTCCCTATAATATTTGCATTGTTCTGGCCAGATGTGCTACGTGCATCTTTTGCTCTTGCTTTTTCTTCCACGTCGAGGGCTGCAATGAGATCCTCAACAGAAATCTCTTCCCTCTTATGTTTCAAGCTAGTAGCAAAATCCCGCCAAGAGGCAGGGAGTTTAGCAACAATGCCTACAGCCACAAACTTTGGAGGCAACACACAGCCCAGGTGCGCAATCTCACTGACTAGTAGCTGGAGATCATGAGCTTGTCCAACTATGGACTTAGCCTCATCCATGCTAAAGTCAAAAAATTGCTCACACATGTAGAGCCAGCGACCTACCTCTGCCTCTGCATATTTGTGCTCTAGTGCATCCCATAACTCTGTGGCGGACTTATAGTCCATGTACACATCATAGAGTTGATCTGCCAGAACAGTCAGAATGCAGCCAAGAGCAGTGTTGTTCATATTTTCAAACTACATGAACTGCTCAATCGTAAATGGATACTGCGGGTGGATAACCCACCACAGGCCCAAAGACATGAACCAAAACTTGGCTCTAGTTTGCCATCTACGAAAACTCTGACTAGAAAACCTCTTAGGTTTCATCGCATCAGCAGCACTAACCATTGTTGTATTGCTCCAAAATTCACAATAAGATTTCTGGAATGTTAAACATGTGGGCAATATTTTAATTCCAAGTTTTACTAGGAGACAAAACAATAAACTAGTGATGCAAAACTCTCAACTAACAGTAGACTACTCATCATACTTCAGAATATACACAAGTAAATTATATTAAAAAAGCCGAATGAACGCGTGAACAACTTACAATTGGGCTTGTTGAAGAACAGGAAGCAGCGCAGGCTTGATGCAATGCAGAACGTAGATGACGCAGTGAAGTGAGCGTGCGCAGATGTGCACTACCCAGAAACCATATTGCCACCCCGTACAGGTACTCTCTGCAACAATGGTTCGGAGATAGCCACTCACCCTCCTTCCAGGTGCACGCTGGGAAGAAAGGTTGGCGAAGTTCAAACGGCGTAGTACAAAAGCACAAAATCACAGAGAAGAAGGAAATGGAAGCAGTGAGTTTCTCACACATACTCTGGATGTCTCCAGGCATATAAATAGGCAGACTGAAAACTAACATGATTAAAACAGCCATTTACCCTTTGATAACTGACATATTTAAACAGCCATTTACCCACTAGTAATTGCCTATCATTAAACCCAATAAAGCCTCATTCAAATATTTGAATCTCATTCAAACAAAGAGAGAGTGGTGTAGGGTTCAGCAAAAATAAAGATAGACTTTGTCTTTTGGCTTTTAATTTTTAGTTTTGATTTTGTTTTTGGAAAGTTTAAATAGACAGCGCAGCTACTTAAAACGAATTTTTCAAATGATTTTTCGAGAATAAAACTTAATGCCATCTATGTCGGCGTCTTCGCCGTCTAGTACCACCTCCAAAATCACAGATAAAAAAGAGTGATCTATATCCACCTTATAAATTGGTATTTCCCACCTTACCTTAGCAATATGGTTCTAAACTATGCATACTTTGAAATTAAGAAAATGGGCCCTGCTAATATAGGCTAATTTCTAACAGTGGTGCCTCTAAGATCTTGAGCTCGCACGGATGCACCTACCGCAATCGCCACCACCTCCAAGCACCCATCGAAGGTGCGCTGGCTTGGACGATTGCCAGAGAGGAGGGGGCATACATGGGGATCGACAGCGAGCAGTGATGGGGCCAACCGAGCACGGGGAGAGGCGATGCTCACAGGAGCACACGGGGGGCGAGGAGGGAGTTGTGATGAGCAGTGGCACTGGGGATGGGGGCTCGGTGCTGAGGTGAGGAATGGGCGCTGTGGAGCGAGATGCGCAGTGAGTCGAAGGGAAGGTGTGGCCAAGGTAAGTAGGGAGCACGGCCGTGCCATCCAGCAAGTCCGAACTAGGCGAATATGACGGTTAGGGGAACTCATGTCACTGTCTAGCGTTACGGTGGATCCATGAAGAAGTAGGTCTCAGGAAGTTACGCCGTTGTAATGGAGAAGGGGCAGTCGATGATCATTGTTTAATCTCTCAAGACTAATCAGATATTATGTATTATATAATAAGTGCTTACCGAATCTGAGTGGAAAAAAAGGTTTTTTTTTCGCCAGGCTAAACAAGTATTTTAGTGAAAATTGAATCTTATGTGGGATTACATTTGTTACAACAATTTTTCTTAGTTTGATTACATGTCTTGAGTCAACCAGTACCTGATTTGGTGGGAAAATAAACTAGGATATACTATACCTATATATCATTGCAAAATAATGTACATATCGTAACAGTATCAAATTATTGTAATAGTAATTGGTTAATGCAATGATTTTTTTGTTGCAATACAATCAATTTATTGCAACGAAAATAAATATTATCACAACAATGTAGAATTGTGGTAATATAACAAACTTATCGCAACAAACAAATAATTCGTGACAATAAAATTAACTATTGCAACGAAATATGTTTTGTTACAATTTTTCTGTTGAATAGTTAGCATCCCTGGTAGTGTAATTAATCTAAATATAGTACTCCGCGAAATATAATAGGCGTGTATACAGTATGCTCCTCTAGCTATGTAGCTTGCTTGCTTAAAGTTATGTTCAAGTACTTATACTAAGAGTAAATAAGTAGGCAGAACTAAATTATTGTGAGAAGTTTGTTTGGAACAAAAAGGCCAGTTCTTTTGACAACTAGCTAAAATTCAGTACTTTTTTAAGAGAGATAGAGGAGCTAAAATTCAGTACTAGCTGGATGTTTTTCGCTTGTACATCTGTGGACCGAAGAGGCGAAGAGTTCCGATCCGGCCCAGTCCACACCGTCCAGGCTCGCGATCTCCAGCACTCCAGGCCCATCAAGCAAGGCTGGACTCCGCAGCACGAGCCCACAAGGTATAGTAGCACGAAAGCGAAATGTTGCTCGGAGAAGCAGCGAGCTACCTAGATAGAGAACTAAGATGCTAACCATTAGTCTTATTCTTTTAGGCTTTTAATTTTTAGTTATGATTTTTTTGGAAAGTTTAAATAGACGGTGCAGCTTCTTAAAACAAATTTTTCAAATGATTTTTGAGAATAAAACTATATGCCATCCATGTTGGCATCTTCGCCGTCTAGTACCGCTTCCAAAATCAATAATAAAAATTATCAGCCATAACTAAAATCCATCCGTCGCAGCAGCCTTAAAAAAGTATGATCATTTCTCCTCTCAATCAGAAATCGCCTCACATGTAGTCGATAGGACTCCAAACATGTCATCCACACAACATGGGTGCCAAGCTGTGACCGTCTGATCGATGCTTAATTACCGGTGTATATCCCAACCCAAAGCTCTAAAATTAAGGTTGCTGAGCACACCGATCGGGCAAAAGCCAACGCTCGCTTTGGATTGATCGGGAGTAGTAGGATATTCGTGCGATAGATGATGTGAAGTGGGAATTCTTGCATTAGTTGCACATCGTAATCTGACAGTTTCAAATGAGCACTCTTTGTTTCTTTTTTCCCTTGTTAGCTAAGCTAGCTAGCTAGGTGGCCTCATAAGGTAGTAGTAGTAGTAGTAGTATCTCGATCACACTAGCTGTCTCGGTGTGAATACAGCTCCTTTTGCTCGCCGCCATCGATGCATGGATGGATGGGACGATTTCCGAGCGAATCGGATCGGCTTAGGGGAAGAGTGGAGAAGAAGAATTGATTTAAAGTCGATCTCCATGATTTGTCGCGCACTACCTCGCCAACTTTGCTTTCCAAGAGATCGACAAGAGGCAACAAATGTGCATTTTCAACATGTGGCGCACATCGCATGCATGCCAGAGAAGTAGAGCAGGACGGGCTGCTTGCAAAGAAAGCTACATATGTCATGTCAGTCTTTGGAGACCACACAAACAAACGAGAATATATATATATATATATATATATATATATATATATATATATATATATATATATATATATATATATATATATATATATATATATATATGAGCAGGACGGGCTGCTTGCAAAGAAAGCTACATATGTCATGTCAGTCTTTGGAGACCACACAAACAAACGAGAATATATATATATATATATATATATATATATATATATATATATATATATATATACACGTTGATTTGCTTTGAGATTCGCAACGTTTGATGTGGGTATCTTCATATACCCATAAAAAAGTATGGGCCTGTTTGGCAACGGCTGCGGCTTATGGCTTTTGGCTGAAATTTTTTAATTTTGGCTGTTTACGGTACAGATTACGGAGAGACAGATACTCACTTGTGATTTTGGCTAGTACAAATATTGGGCTTTTAACGTGTAGATCGTTTAACTTGTAGACCCCATCTTGAGAAAATACTCCGTTTGAAAGTTAAGTACTGTAGCAAAAGCCAAAAGCCGCCGGCTTCGAAGGAAAAGAACAGGCCCATATTTGAGATGTCAAACTCCGAAAAAAATTAAATTCAACTTCAGTTTAATTAGTTTTAACTATTTTTATGTTATATACTCACTGTAGTCGCATTGAACTCAAAAATAGTTCAAACTAGTTTGAACTGAGTTCAAAACTTACTTACCATAAATATATCAAGGGTATAAAATATTTTCATACCCAAACTCAAAAAAAATATCAATCATACACGTGTATCGGACGGTTATTGATGTGGGTGCCTAGGCACCCAGGTGCCTTATGTAATTTTCCTGTATGTATGTATGTATGTATGTATGTATGTATGTATGTATGTATGTATGTATGTATGTATGTATGTATGTATGTATGTATGTATGTATGTATGTATGTATGTATGTATATACATGTATGTATGTATATATACATGTATGTATGTATATATACATGTATATATATATATACATGTATATATATATATATATGTATGTATGTATGTATGTATGTATGTATGTATGTATGTATGTATGTATGTATGTATGTATGTATGTATGTATGTATGTATGTATATGTATGTATGTATGTATGTATGTATGTATGTATGTATGTATGTATGTATGTATGTATGTATGTATGTATATGTATGTATGTATGTATATATGTATATGTATGTATATATATGTATGTATATATATATATATATATATATATATATATATATATATATATATATATGTATATATATAGGTATGTATCGTGTGCAAAAATGTTAAAATTTCTTAGATATCAAGTTTAACAGGTTTACTAACTAGTTCAAACAAGTGTGAACTAAATTTTAAATTGTAGTTGTCTTTTTTATGATAGTTTGATTGTAGATATATGCTGAATATATATATAAATCAGCATAGTATGTGATCTAAATTCGTTCAAAACTTTGAATTTGAGTATATTTTTCAAACTTATACGTTTCATTTGAATTTTTATAGATGAGTGTATAACCTAAAACTGATATCAGGATGACGTCTGGGCACCAGGCCTCCCTATTTTTGAATTGCTTTTAGATGCATGCAAGTGCAATGATATATAATATATCAGAATAGAAAGTCTTAATCATGGATGGAAGATTTCAATCATAGAGTCTGGACATCATGGTGCCCCTAATATATATATATATATATATATATATATATATATATATATATATGATACTGAAATGGGGCACCAAGGTGTCCAGGCACCAAATCTCTCTGTCGTTAGATTGCTTTTAGATGCATGCAGGTGCAATATATTAGGTAACCTATTAAGATTCATTAATTCGAAAAGGTATCAATTTGGAAAAGAATAAACCATTGATGGAAAGTTTTAATTATGGAGCTTGGGCACCATGGTGCACCTGTTTTATATATATATATATATATATATATATATATATATATATATATATATATATATATATATATATATATATATATATATATATATATATATATATATATATATATATATATATTCCCAGAAATGGAGAAACAAGTTTAATTTTGGTGAATATTGTTTCAGCATCGACTGTGCTAATTAATTAGTCTATTTTTCTAGTTTATGGTTTATGATTATCAAGATAGTCTTTTTGAAGCAACTTATTTGTATTCGATTCGTTCGTACAAACTCTCGTGTTAGAACAAAAAAACCATCAACCGCAGCTATAGGGTCTGTTCTTTATGGCTGTGGCTTATAGTTTTTGACTGAAATTTTTGAATTTTACCTATCTGTGACAGAGAATATGGAAAGAGATACTCGCTTGTGATTTTGGATGGTACAGATATTGGGTTTTAACGTGTACTACAATTAAGTTGTAGATCCCGTCTTCAAAAAAAAATAATTCGTTTAAAAGTTAGGCACTACAGCAATAACCAAAAACCGGTTTCAAATGCCGAAAAGAACAGACATGAAGCACATCCTACATCAAACACACCAGTTTCTCTTTTCTTCCTTCTCTGCATAGCTTTTTGTGCTTTTATTCGACCTAAATTTTTTTAAAGTAAGAAGTCGAACTATATTTTGCCCGTGATTGAAATAAGGAAATTTTCTATATGAATTTTAGTTAAAATTATTATAAAGTAAATTCTTACAGAATTTCGGCTTTCTGAATAGGCGTTGCTGACTTTTATTGTCTCAGTTGGGACACGTTTTTGGCCATTACTTTTACTATTTGGAGACAGGGACGTCTACCACTTTCGTAACCGAACATGTATATAGAGGCATATTTATATTTACTATAGCTGATGATTTTTGGTTGAAAATAAATAGTAATAGCTGAAAGAAATGACTTTCAGAAGAAAAAAAAGGATAAACGGTGAAGAAAATGGAGGAGAGATACGTACGTGAAACAGGAACGAGATAAGTAGAATACATTATGCGTCTATAACCTTTGTCTTATTCTCGAAAAGAGATAGAAACAAAAGGAAAAAATTACTTCAAAAATTTAGATATTTATATTGATTTTTAACCTCTAAACAAAAAGCTAATATGACCGGACTCATGTGCCGATCGGGCGGCTCCTCGAACCTGAAGTTGCCTTCCAGCGCGGATGCAGCATCCAACAGTGACTGCAATTAACGGATGGGTCCTCGTCAGTCGCCGTTGAACGGACCAAAGCCTAACACACTGCGGTGGCCAGTGGGATCGTCGCGCGTGCGATCGAAGCAACCAAGTGACGGCCCTGTATCTGAGAAAACGACCTGCTGCCGTTGGCTCGATTGCTTACGTCACGATCATACTTCATCTGAGAATAAGAATTCCACGTCATCCTTTGACCCGCCCTATCGAACAGCTAAAGGGTGCTTCTTCACACGTGGAGAGCTATTCCCAGCTTCCAATGCTCAGCTCCGGCCAAGCCAGCCGCACCAGCTGCCGTCCACACAGAGAACGGCTGCAAGGTCTTAAGGTTAGGTCCCACTCGTTTTAGCTTAGACTTCTAGTTTTTGATTTATTTTTCACTATTCAACAATTTTATCTTTGTCTTGTTTTTTTAGCTTTTTTGATGTTTTTTTACGGTTTTATTTTTCTCGTATTCGTTTGTACTGTCCGTGACAGGCTAACCTGTTTTTTCTATTTTTAAATTTTTTTTAAATTTAATTGTGTCTAATAAGCTGTCGTCAGCTACAGTGTTTTTTCAGCCAACTATAGTGACTTTCAACCCAAAACCACTTAAAATAAAATCTTTTGAGTAGAGCCTAAATATACTGTCCATCCGTATTTGAATCTTAAGTTTATACGCTTGCTCACTAAAATAAAATAGGTATATGCATAGGTGAGATAGCATGTGTAAGCGCGTGAGTGGTACGTGTGAGGTGTATTTTGAGTGTGTGCCCGCATTGTACCCTTCACAGAGAACGGCTGGTCTCTCAGCAATCTCGTACCGTCCGATCGTGATCCGACGGCTGCTGGAACAATGAAAGACGCTTTGCCGAGCTGGTTAATTAAAGCGCAACGCTGAGCGGTAAGTAGTAGAGTAGTCCACGTCTCGTCGTCGTCTCCGGACGCGCGCCGGAGCTACGTCGGAGGTGAGGTCAAGAGATTCGGTCCCGGTTATTCCCACCGGCCGGTCGGTCGGTCGGTCGGCGCGCGCGGTCAGCGGTCTTCCTCTCCGTCCGGTCTCCCATGCAATGCATGCCATCGCCTGCTGCTCGCATCGCATCGTTACATGGCAACTTCCCCATTGCGTATATGCATATGCATACGCCTCGCTCCTAGCTCCGTCCTCCCTTTTGATCGAGTATTATTACTTCGGTGACTTCTCTTTGTTTACATCACTAGTCATGACAGGTTCCATGTACCGCTAGCGTTGCTACAAGGTACGTACTACTTCCCATTTTATCTTGCACTGTACCACAGAGATTTTAAAAATAACTAGACTACATCTTTTATATATATATATATATATATATATATATATATATATATATATATATATATATATATATATATATATATAAAACTCCCAAGACAGAGCTCGGCCAAGCAAGACCTAAATATTATTATATATTAAAAGTCGATGACATGCCTTTTACAACTGTTAAGGAAAAAAAAGAGAAATATGCTAGAAATTCTCACAAAAAAGAAAACAATTGACCCTTAAATTGGTGGATCCTAATTTTGAAAACTTAGATTCGATAGTTTTCTTAGAGATATATTAATTTGAAAGGATCAAAAAAATCTAACCTTTAATTTGATGTACCCCAATTTTAAAGTCTTATGTTCAATACTTGATTTAGAGATATATTAATTTAAAAAATAAATAGGTAGCACTACGTTTAATTCAAAGGTTGAAAGTGTAAATTTCCTCAATGGTCTCACCTCTCAATCCTTTCTTTCAAACATAAGGAGAGATCTCAAAATAAAAATTGCTAATTAAATATGAAATCAATATTTCATATTCAAGTTTAGATTGTAAAATACAAATTTTAAAATTTAGAATTGTGTATACGTATATAAATACTACACTAAACTGTGCAATGGCGTGGGCCAATCGTCTAGTTAAGCAAAAGATGAAGCAGTTTTCCACATTTTTTTTTGAAACCAGCTTTCAAAACTATACCATGGCCTCTTCTCTGGGGAGCTTCAGCTTTAGCTTAAAGCTATCGCAAGCTAAAGCACTATATATTGTTTGTGATAATAAAAAAAAGGGTGAAACCTCTCGCCACCAGCTTTTCATATAACTAGAGAAGGCAGCTTCTGGAGGAGTATTCGTGATGCGTAGAAGTCGGAGGGTAGCAGGTCCAGTGCTGTAGGAGTACTTATATATTGAAGATTGCTATCTGAACAATTTTAGATGGGATGGGTGACGTTTTTAGACTACTACTATGCTAGTTAAGTAATACCAGAAGCTAAATTGGCATGATTTTTTGGCTGTGGCTGATAGTTTTTATCCATATTTTTTTAAGATAGTAACGGACGATACAGGTATCGATGTGGACGGCATATACGGTTTTAGCTCAATAAGTAGCTTGGAGAATCTGCTTCAAGAAGAATCAGTCGACTTATTTTGACTTTCAAAGAAACCAAGAGCTCAGACAGCAGGGCATTAATATCATGCACCAATAAAAAAAATTGATGTTGAATGGAAGGGAACATGTCTCCTTTGGCGATGATATGCCGGACAAGTAATTTTCGCTGTGCAAGAAAAGCTAATGAAACCACAGCGTCCATACGTACACACCAGAAAAAAACATTTTTGCACACTGTTTGTATAGCACACAGGGAACTTTTCACACTCACGCAGCTGGTCTTACGTAACATCAAACTAAATCAACCGTACTAAGGCCTCTGGTGCCAAAGTGTAAAGAAGAAAACTTTCAGAGGACAAGCCGTATGCCCTCGGATACAGCGGTTCGACCATGATCTCACCGATCACCACATGCTAGCTTTTGCGTGGGGGATTGTCCCCATAGAAGATTTTTTTTTTCAAGTGAAAGAAATTTATAATCCAGTTGGGGATTGCGTGGGGATCTCACCAATCACGACATGCTTAGAAGAATCTCTTTTCAAGTGTAAGAAGTTAACAATCAACTAAAATAAGAAGTTAATAATCCAGATGTGTCAAGCCAAGCTCGATATGCTGTGTAATTTCTCTTGGTAGCTAATAGGCACCTTATTCATCGTACATATACTTGCGTGACCAACTGAAGTATGGAAACGACCTACTCGATCAAATTCATCTCGATCGGAAAACTACTTCTGAATCGTTCAAGCTGTATGTATAGCATTAATTTCAAAGGACGGCGTTCGGATAGACTCAATTCTCAAACAAATTAAGTAGTAAAAAAAAGGACTGTGTTTATGGTACTTATTCTAAAGAGTAGAAAAGTGCATAGCCGACGACGACGACGACGACTACCAGTAGTACAGTACGTTAAATGGGTAAAGAACCCGACGCGTTAGCGAGCCGTATAAATAGCACGGGCGCACGCGAAACACATCAAGCGCAGCTCGAGACAGCAACCCAGACGCCAACGAGCGTACACACTGACCACGACCACCGGCTACTGGTCATGGAGATGCCGCCGCCGCCGCCTCCTGGTGCCTCCGCGGCCGGGGGCAAGCCCGACCGGAAGACGGTGGAGCGCAACCGCCGCAACCAGATGAACACGCTCTACAGCCAACTCGACAGGCTCGTCCGCGCCGGCGCTGCGCCTTCTGCCACAGTACGTTCGTGCACACCATCCATGGCATGTTCATATATCCATCCATGAATCGCATACATATATGTATACGCGCCACGTACATGCAGTCATCATCTTCGTATATGATCCTTGTGTCAGCCGGCGCGGGGAGGGCCACCGGCGACGACGCGGCCGGACAGGCTGGAGGAGGCGGCGGCGTACATAAGGCGGACCAAGGAGGAGGTGGAGAGGCTCAAGGAGAGGAAGCGGGAGCTGACGGGAAGGACGTCCGAGGCGGGCTCCGGCTCCGGATCCTCGTCTGGGGCGGCGGCCGGCTCGCCGGATGTGGAGGTGCAGCATCTGGGCTCCGGCCTGCACGCCATACTCGTCACCGGCGCCCCGCCGAGCGACGGCGCGTCCTTCCACCGCGCGGTGCGCTCGGTGGCGGAGGCTGGCGGCGAGGTGCAGAACGCGCACTTCTCCGTGGTCGGCGCCAGGGCCGTCTACACCATCCACACGCTGGTGAGTTCGTACGCAATCCATCAGGCATTAACAAATGCATCACTGTTCTTTTTTAACTTAAATTTAGTGTGTACCTATCTATGCTTTGCTCGATCTTATGATCACTTATTTAACTAGCTGTGATCTTTTAGGTCGGAGAGGAGCGGGGTGGCATCGAGAGGGTGGTGCAAAGATTGAAGGAAGCAGTAAGCGGATACGCATGTTGAGGGAACTTTTCGATTCGAAACGCAGGAATTTTCTTAGGATTTGTCTAACTATTTCATGTGAAATTCCTGCGGAACTTTGTTGTATACGCTAAGCAGTCCCTAATTAACTAGTTATGTAGTTACTAATGCTAGTTTGCCTGCATGCAAGCGGGAACCTGAGCAATAACGCGTTTGGCTAACTAGCAGTCAACGCGGTGCGGGAGCTGTCGATCGACCTGCTCTCGATCTGGTGCTGGCATAAACTACACACTACTGCAAAAAAGGGCGAAACTTATTTGATCTTAGACTTTGACGCGGTAAAACATTTGCTATTTTGCCGATAAATTAATTGCTGTTTCATCGATCCGGAGATCGATCGATCATGCGTGTGTCAGGTGTGTTGATAATGTCAAGAATTTTGCACAAGCTTATTTTATGTGGTATAATATATATATGAATTGGTGGCTTAGTGCATATGCAGTAGTTCAAAATTTTCACAGGATGCGCTAGCATATGTGTGTTTAAGAAGCTGTTAATCTTATGCATGCAGGTTTCAGCTTCGAATTAAATGTATTTTTGTGGATTGCTTTGTTCTCCCTGCCAGCTACAAGTAACACAAGTGAATGGATATAGGAATGGTAGGAATTGAATAAACCCAAATTAATCTATATATATCTACAAACAACAGGTTAGATGAAAGGTATCTTCTTCACTTTGAGACAAAAAAATTCCACAATAATCCTTAAACTAGAAAAGGTGGTGTCTTGGGAAAACTTGAGTGTTTTCTTGTTAATTAGTACTTAAATTTTGAGCCTTTAGATATAGATGAAATCACTTTGCCTTCTCCCCTCCTATTTGAATACTATTTTGTGAAGGAGTACTCAATTTTTTAGATGCTGTATGTGTATTTACCTATATTTACTAGTTTGCTCATTATGTATTAGCATGTGATATGATACATTGAGAAATGCTCTAATATAGATTATTCTTTTCTATATAGCCTTCTTACATGAATTATATATTAGTTTTACACAAATTAATTTATGTAAAAAATGATGTGACAATTTGCAAAAAAGAGGAACAAAACAAAGTATAAGGAAAACAACAAACAAAAACTCTACAAAAAAAACCCTACTTGTTCATTTATGTTACGGCTCCTGACAACCTTAAATAAAATTCATTACTCTCTTATCATATTATTCACCTAGAGAAAAACTCACAAAGTCAAAATCATAAAGCACAACGTGGATCACAAAGCACCATCTAATAGACAAAAAATGAGTACTCGCAAACACAAAAAAAAACTCAAATACCATTTAGCAAATTCCTTAGATAAAAAGCAAAAAAAATTAAAAAAAATCTCTCGTTAATCAAGAGATAAACCATAAGTAGCGAGTTATGACATTAAGCAGGATTAATTATGCAACTAATGATCTAAAATGCAGGAGAATTTAAACTTTTTATCTCCGTGTAGATTGAAACCAATGAATGATAAACAAATGCGTATAGACTAGAGTGAGATAAAATTTGATTGCATGACAAGTAAAAGTTTTCAACTCAATTAAAATATATATAACAGTCCATAGTACAATAGTGTAATCATTACAATTATTGTACAGCAAATCAATTTCCATGCATCGAGCTCCAACTACAATTAGCTTAAATTAAATAAAGATATTACAACTCTCTTTACATCAATAATGACAATATAAATCGCTGTGAAATTACAACTCTCGGCTTCAACCGAATAATTCTCACAAACTTAGACAATGGAAATACAACTACAACTAATTAGCAATTACAAACCTTTAATTACATCGGTAGCATTTCATACAGGTATACAGTTAATCAGAAACTATAGAAATTAAATTGCATGCATCCCCTATCATATAACAATTGCAAATTGTCGAACACAAAAGAAACACGGTTTCAATTACGAAAGAAGCAAATATAAAGATACCGAAAAAGACTGAACGAAAGAAAACAATTAAAAGAAGAAATTGCCGTCAGAACCCTAGAGATTAGTTTTGGGCAGGGCAATTCGTTCACAGAGGTACCTGACCATCCGCAGGCCAGTCGACACCTCTCACAACCGTAGAGTCATCACTCAGTGTAAACAAACTTGACATAGATTCAAACTTGACATACATTGAATCATTACATCTGTGCAATTGTTTAACAATACAACAATCTTTTCAATTACAGGCATATTAATCACAAATACAATTGTTCTTTCAAATCTAGCCGCTTAATTATACTGCACTTCTGTTAGTCGGTAATATATAAGATATGGCATGATGATATAGCTAGTTTCGCACTTTGGCCCAATCTAGACAACCATTTGACCACGTAATTTAAAGGAAGTTTACAAGGATATTTGTACAAATTTAACTACTAGCTTCCTGTCGTGAGTTATCTGAGCATGGGAATGAAGGATGGACTGCCTGTATCTTGAGTTATCCGATTTAGGAGAAGCCACTATAATAAAAACCCAAAGTGACTTCTGAAAAGCCAATGAGTTCAATTCAGTCTCTGACTTCTAGAAGTCGTAAACCAAAAGCTAAAGCTGTATATTAAACGGCACCTTAACTACTAGCTTCTCGTGTGAACCTTGCTTCGCGAGCCTATGTGGTCAAACCTTAAATTGAATAGGCTCGGTGTCATGTCATCCGTGTTAATTAAATCATATCTGGATCTATCTTAATTACCTTACTTACACGGACTAAGGGGCCAAATTAAAATTACAATTCTCAAGTTTAGGGCGAATTAATACTTTAACATAAACCTATACAAGTTTATGGGAGTACGGTGCACTATATATACCATTTTTTTTCCTCAACTCAATCTGTCATTTTGGCTCCGCATGTACTCTTGAGCCTTTGCAATGGCACATATTGTTTCAATTTTGTTTGGGACTAACTTGTCTATTTTGCCCACATCATTCCTCTATCTAGTTTTTAGTTTAATCAGTTGGCTAACATTGGCCTATACGAACTAGGTAAAACATAACAATACTCTTAATTTCTAGTATAGTAGCGCACAATAAGGCCGCCAATAATCAACAGGTTTGCTATTTGTATGTTACCCGATTTTTTTGTTTACTGTAGGCTGATTTTCTCGGTCTTTGGATTAGCTTAATTGAGATATGTGTGTGTTTTATTCCAGATTGATCTAATGGTTAAAAAATATGACCTTAAAATAGGCCTCCCAATAAGCAGTTGTCTTATAATATGGCATACAATCGGATCAAAGTGTGGGTCAAAAGTCATAATAAATGGTACTTAGTACTTGAGACCGAAAAATGAAGTAAAATCATGCCCCTCTCAGGCAAATTTGAAACGTCCATAAGAGTGGCTTTAAAAGCACAAACAAAAACATAGATACGGCCGGACTGATGAGCAACTCGCCCCTTGAGAAATCCATCTATGCAGAAGTTTCATACAAAACCAAAGTGGCACATATAGATGTTGAAGATAGCATATTGTGAAGTGGAAACAAACATGTCAACTCTTAAGAATACTACTGGTCGAGTTCAATTAGAACACACATAGATATAACAAGGAATGGGCCATAAGGAATGGGCCAAAAGGGATATATATGAACAATAAAAAAAGATAACATCAACAAATAATCCCAATTTACATTTCATACAGTTCTCCAGTTGAAATTAATGCATAAACTGGTATATATATGCATGGCAATAATTAATCAACCATGCTGACACTTCTCAGCATCTCCAGAATGCACCTATGTGCGTGCGTGCCTTTTGATCCGAGCTTAATTCAAGGAATGTATACCTCAACCATGCAAGTGCGAGTACGGAGAATACTTGGGTTACCACGCATGCATGCACCGTGTCAAGTCAAGCGTAGCCGCACATGCCGTACGTGCACCGCAGTCCGGCCGGGCAGGCCCGGCGGCACGCGCCGCAGTTCTGCGCGTCGTCCGCCACGGCGGTGCACCGCCCTCCGCAGCAGAGCTGGCCGAACGGGCACCGCGCCCCGCACGCGCCGCAGTTGTTCCGGCTGGCGAGCACGTCGGTGCACGTCCGGCCGCAGCACTTGAGGTGCTCGCCCGGCGCCGCGCCGCCGCCCCCGGAGCAGGCCCCGGCGCCGCCGGCGCGGCATGCGTCGCCCTTCTTCTCCCTGGCCATCGAGGCAAGGAACCGGCCGCTTGTAATCAGCCTGGGGTCCGCGCCGGCGTGGGTGACGTCCGGCGCAGCGGAGGCGATGCACAGGGACGCTGCTGCCGAGACAGCGACGACAACGAGTACAAGCAAGGAGCTTATCGGCCGTGCAGAAGAAGAGATCGCCAGGCCAGCGCCGTGTGCCATGCTATCGAAGTCCTCCTCTTCTTTTCCTACTCTAGTGTGCGCCTAATTAGAGCGAGTGATCTACTTGGCTAGCTATATACAAAGCGTCGCCACTACGTATAGTCAAAATCAATTAAACTCCGTAAATGATGGCATCTGGATATACGTACATTGATCTGCCGATCTAATCGCTGGGTTTCCTTCAGGATACGCACATGACAGATAGATTATTCGCGAGCGATCAGTGAGTTGCCTTCAAATTAAGTGCAAAATTATCTGAAGTAAATTAAATCGGAGACGTCCTCGGAAGCTAGCTAGCTAGGTGGAGTATAGCAGCATGCATGGTGTACTTGTGATGAAAGGAATGTGCTCTTAGAATGACGAGCTACCGGCTATGACGACCTAGCTAGCTATGTTAGCCTTCGTACTTTCGGCTGCTTAGGCTCTGACTGGAAAGTAGGATTCTTGAAGGAATTTTTACAGAATTTGAACTGTCCTACGAATAAGCTAGTTTTGGTTTACCGTGAAACTGTTGGATTTAAAAAAGACATTCCTTGTAGTACGAATTTCACAAGAATTTTGCAGAACAAGAACGATTCCTAAGAAATTTTGTGCTCCAAACGAGGTCTAAGCGTGTGTGTTTTTTTAACGGAGAGTATCCCATCTTAGTGTATGTGTATACAATATTTGACTGTTTTTTAGAACAAAAACAGTCAGATTGATCTGAGACGTTAGATCTCCATCCAACGGATCCACCCATACAAGCCCCCTCCAAAAAAAATGATCTAGGGCGTTGGATCTCTATCTAACGGCTCAAAATCTGATTGTTTTTATCATCAAAAATAGTTGAATATTGTATAGCCACTCCCTATATCTTATTCTAAACTTAGCTCTGCTCGTAGCACTGGATGATTGCTTGGATGCATGGGATCAGACGAGGTGTAATTAGCTTAGCTAGGGACGGATCGCTTCACCGTAACTTCAGCGCCGGTGTTAATGCATGGGATCAGAAGATGCATGCAATAAAGTGAGTAAACAGTGGAGTCGCGACACGAGCGATCAAGTTTACCCGGCGGGAAATGCGAGCGATGAGTCCAATAAAGCGCGCGCATGCACCTGAGGTATACAGGCACAGTAGCAGTACTTGACTTATCATTGGATCACAGTAGAGTATGTACCGGGGCAGAGCCCCCTTCCAACGAGCGCGGGTGTCTATCCGGGCTCACCGGTGACATATATAATAGTCTACCTTTTAATATTACTAGCTGAATGCCCGTGCGTTGCTACGGATTTTAAAATTTTATCATACTACATGTTCTAAAATTAATGAGTGGTAAAATTTGTTGAAACATGCATATAAATATGTTCTAATTTTTTTTAAATCTGTAGCAACGCACGAGCATTCAGCTAGTGTACTATAATGCAGTAGCAATTAAAATTGTTCCATGTAACGCAACAGTTCACAAGTTCCGTGCCACCAAACAAGTTTCGCTTAGCAAATCGTTAAACTTCAATTGTCCATCAAGAAAAGAAAATGATTTCCACAAGGATTTCCTGAACAGAACTTGCTGTAGTTAAAAGTTAACTATAGTTGCATAGCACAAAATTTTTAATTAAAAATTTTACTTGCACTTTTCTTACATCAAAAAGGAGTTCACGAATTACAGACATATATGTAGCTAAAACAGAAAGAAAGGCTCGTAAGATTGTACATAAATGACTTATTTACAGGAGGAACCTTCGATCAGTTGCAAAGCTAATAATGGATCCACTGAATTTCAACCAGCAAATTTCTACTGACAGTGTAAGATCTATTTTCGGAGAAGTGCATCGGCCAACAACAATCGCAGCTTAGTCTGCAGTGACGTACAGAAAATGTAGTTCTGACATATATGTAGCTAAAACAGAAAGAAAGGCTCGTAAGATTGTACATAAATGACTTATTTACAGGAGGAACCTTCGATCAGTTGCAAAGCTAATAATGGATCCACTGAATTCCAACCAGCAAATTTCTACTGACAGTGTAAGATCTATTTTCGGAGAAGTGCATCGGCCAACAACAATCGCAGCTTAGTCTGCAGTGACGTACAGAAAATGTAGTTCTGACCATACATGCATGCATGCATGCATGCATACATACATACATACATACAAGACAATGTAGCATCTATCATGGCATGCTGCAGTTGAAGTACCTAAGTACAAAATCAGCATCTTCAACAGGGGGATAAAATTCTAAAACCAGTTTTTGACCCCATTACTTGTGATGTGTCCCAATCAATTGTCAGCTTAAAGTTCATCTTTCACCAATGTTGGAAATACCTCAGTCAGATCAAATACTTCTATGGCATGTGCCGGATTTCATTCCTTCCGGTTTCCACACATTATTGAGTACTCATGACGGTTGCTCAAACTGGAAGTTTGGAAAGACACGATCACCTGCCATTTAAGTCACAGATTTCAGAGTCAGCACTCAGATGGCAGCACCAAGCTTTTAAGAAGAGTCAGATAGTTGTAATTTAGAACGTGCAAGCAAACTCTCAGGATACCACTGCCAAGCATGTCAAGATCAAGCTAGCTAGCAGATGGCGAATAGAAAGTAAAGGAAGATAGAGTTGGCCAAGTCATGGATGAAAAAAAAGGGCCCACATCTTGAGTGAAAGCAATGGCTCATCCACTTGAGTAATGAGAATTCATGCACCATTCTACTGTTTACCCTATTTGCTGCAGATGACGATTGATGAAAGACAAGAATGACAAATACAAACTAAATTGTTGAGGGTCAAACCTTCAACAGTTTAAAACAGAAAAGGCATACAAGCTCAAAAAAAACAGTAGTAGATTGAATTTATTCACAGTTGTTAGAAATGCTAGATCAAATGTGTGAAATCTCCTTTCCTTTTGAAATGAGTTGCCTACCGAATCAGCTATATATGCATCGGACTATGCATATATAGGAACACCACATTAATCAAAGTTCTAACAACCACCAAAACCACAAAATTGACAAAACAATCAATTAAAAGTTCAGAACTGTTTATTGCTGGACCATCAGAGCTGAAGGTCTCACCACCAACTATGCCGTTCTTGTTTATCAGTATTTGTTTAGCACATTCATTAGGTTGTAACTCTTAAAGCAGACATTCTTACGTACTTTGGCTAATAGGAAAACTCCAATCAATTTAGGGGGAAAAGACATTAGTTAATGCATAATATACTAACAATAACTTAACATCTGGGGAGAACATGCTTACATGCAGATGAGGAGTACTAAGAAGTGGTTAAAGTGCTAATAGCTAAACAACTTAATAAGATTAGGTCTAGGTTCCTTCATTATCAATGATGATAGGAAAGACGCATCACATGAATAGTGTGGGCCTGTGGGGACTGTGTGAAGAATTATGGACGTAAAGATATCAAAAGAGATGGATGAGCAACATATTAGTATTAGATAAGCAGACTGCAAGGTAGCTCTTTCTGAGAAGTATTGATCATCTACACTCCGGAGTATAGTAAATATTTAGTACAAGCCAGCAAAAGGGTTAAGGCGATTATGAGAAACAGAACCATCAAAAGAGCAAGATGCTTTCACTGGTAATGCTGCTGAGGCACTGATGCACTCACTAAAGGTAATATGAGAAAAAAGGGAACTTCTGAAAAGTGTTACACAGGGGATGTAGAAGTAACACAATGTTAACAATAAGTTAGTAACACTCTGGACCTTGAGAAAAAAGTTCTGCTAAATAAAAATCTAAATTCATTTTTTTATTTTATTTGAGCAACTTTAAGCGCCCTAGAAAAAAATATTGTGACCTTGAGAAAAAAGTTCTGCTAAATAAAAATCTAAGTGTAGAATGCACCATCAACTTTAAGCACCATCACCTGGACTTGGCGGCGACGGCGACATCGTGCATGGCAACGTAGCTGCAGGAACTGAGCCCAACGCAGCCAAGAAGCAGCCCCTACCGGTACGGCAGGAACGTGCGCCGCCACATCTCCTTGTGAACTATCTTATGAATATGAATTGTGTCCAAACTCAAGTAAGTTGCTGCAGGTTGCAATTAAGAGGGTACTGATCGCTCATATTCATTCAGCTCTAATGTATGTAGTCATCTATGAAATTTTAAACACCTCTCCACTTTTGTTAAGACAACTTCTCCCTGGAGTGTCGTGTCCTATAACCAACACAAAAACACTGCATTTATTTTGACCTAGCAGACATCATATTACAAAACTTAGCGCACAAACAATCAGATCTGGCAGAGCACACAGATCATGTACGAAATTTCCAATTTTTGTCCCTGTAGAGGATCAAAGGAAGATCTCCCAAAAGTTTGTTGTTGAAACTAAAAAAATAAATGAAATTTCCGTGAAGTAGAAACGAACAGACCTGGATGGTAAGTATTGGGTTGCCCCAGCTTTATAAGTATGAGCAAGCAGTAATCCAACATTAGAAGTTTGTCAATATGAGACCCCTTTTAAACCCAGACACCATGGTTGACACCTTCCATGAAAAGGATGGTTCACGGTTTCAGGTTGCAATCGCAGGAACCCCAAGAATTGTGCAATAATTACAACAGAATGTATGACTTGTGCAATAACCATCTTTCATCGCTCAAGTAAACTAATCCGGCAATTACTGACCAGCAGAAAGGCTTGATGAATAATCTTAGAACAATGATCCTAAACATCAAGATTGCAATGAAAAAATAGCGCAATTAACAGCAGCCATTAGCAATTAGCAACATCTCGATCAGAGTGATTGAAAGCGCGAACCTACATGAGCTTCCCCGACGCCTCTGGGACACGCACAATCTCCTTCATGGTTCCCCTCTAGCTCTGGCAGACACCCGTGCATGCCACCACATCCTTGCATGATGGCCACAGCCCTCCGACTCCTCAATCCTCACCAGCACCTCGCGCAGGAGCTCAGAGGGAAGATGCACCTAGCAGCTCTACGGCTCTACCACAGCGCCTCCGCTGGACCTACGCTTGAGTAAAACAAAACAATGAAATTGATTCAACTCCACAGTTGTAATGAACTTATCTGCTGGCTTCCAAATGAATAAAAATTTGTGTCTTTTTATTTCTCCTTTCTAAGCACAAGTTAGTCACAGCAAAAGTCCAGTTTTTTAATGCTGCTATGACTTGACTTGTTTAAGTAATGTAACTAAATGGGAAAAAAGCTTCATGGTTTGATATTGATTCAGATGGAATCATGGGAAATTAAACAAATAGACAGCTGATGTAATTTCTAATTTGAATACTTGGCTCAGTCAAACCAGTAATTACCGTGGATGGATATTTTGCTGCTCGTAGAATAAAGTGAAAAATGGATGGTATGCTTAATTAGTGGTCTCAGGACATAGCCAAGTAAAAATATTAATCAATCACACCATTGTCCAGTAACGACCAGTCTTCTTGAAGTGAGATGGTGTTGGAATTCTACCTTTTCACCTGTTGTGACATGCTTCCGCTATCCACCAGAGATGCCCCTCAGCATCTCGTCCCCTACCATGGTGTGCGCATATCTCCAGTCCTAACATCTACAAGTCAACAAGTAAAATGCAAAATAATAACTTCGTCATTGAATCTAAAATTACACTCATTGTCACTCAAAAGACACTTGTACCTTCAGTATATACTCAGTGGCCACGTCAGCTTCTTCCCATTGCAAACGCCTAATTAAGATAAGCAGAAATGTATACAGTCTTCAATCTGATTAGTTATCATGAAAAAACTTCACCAAGGACATATTTCTTGCCTTCATGAATGCATAGATATCAAAATCAGGCATGATATTTCCCTCCTTCTCTCGCCTCAACAGCTCAGTCGGCAAATCTGACAACATCGGCGGTGGCTGGGATAGGGACGCAGAGGGCGCTCAGGCAGCCATGGCGACAGGAGTAAGGGCGAGGGAGTGGGAAGCAGGAGCGGAGGCGGCCGTGGCGCGCAGAAGAGGGGGGCGGCCTTGGTGATTGGAGTAAGGGCGTGAGGGTGGAGGGCGCTCAGGCGGCCGTGGCGACGTGAGGTAGTGAAGAACGCCCAACCAAAGCAACAAAGAGCATTTCATCAAACACATGGAGAGCGACCAGCGTCACCTCCCTCACCAGAAGATGGTGGAGTCGGTCTGGCGCGGGGGGATGGCGAGGTAGGGCGCCCACGGCGAGTCCGCGCTGCCCGCGGCCTCCCGAAGGAGGAGCAGCGCGACGGCGACCCACGGCCGGAGGTCCCCGCCGCCGCAGGCGCGGCAGAGGTCGGAGGCGGCGACGGCATCGGCGTCCATCCAGAGCTTCTTGGGCACCTCGGCGACGACCTCGCCGCGGGGCAGGTCCCGGGCCGCCACAAGGCCGAGGCCCTCCTGCATGGCGGACGGCGCCACCGCGCCCGCTTCCGCTCGCCGGTGCGCCACCGTCTCTCCGCCGCAGCTTCTCATAGCTCCTCCTCCACCCGTGCGCCGCCAAACCACACCGCCGCCCCTTCCGCGCTGGCCACCGACGAGCCGCATCATCCCGTGCGCCGCCGCCTTCACCTCTCCGCCACCATCACCTCCACTCCCGAGCGCCCCCGCCACTTCTCCATTCCACCGTAGAGCGCCGCCATCCTCATCTGCTCACTCCACCAAGCGCACCACCGTCTCTCTGCCGCCTCTCTTCTCCATCTGCGCCCCCGCACCTCCACCAAGCGCCGCCATCCGTCTCCTCCTCTCTCGGCCGACCTTTTCCTTGCGCCGCCTCTCCTCTTCTCCGGCCACCGCGCCATTACATCCACTGCCGCCTTTCTTCCTTAGCCCCCTCCTGCTTCTCTTCTCCTCCTCCCTGCTCACCTCCCTTCACCCGGCCACATCGCCGCCTCCTCTCCTCTTCTCCGGTCGCCGCGCCTTCTCCCGTCACCAGATCCGGTCCTCCCCTCCCTCCTCCGCTCGTCGTCGCTCGGTCGTCGGGGGGGGGAGGCGGTTTGGGGAGGAGGATGCGGCGGCGCGGGGCGCGGGGGGGGGGGGGGTGAGGGCGGGAGGATGCGGCGGCGCGGAGCGGAGGGGGGTGGGGGTGAGGGCGGGAGCGCGGGCTGGCGAGGAGGGTGGGGGCGCGGAGGAGCGGCGGCGCGGGGGGGGGGACGTGGTGAGGGCGGAGGGAGGGGAGGAGGCGAGGGCGGCGCGGCGGCGGCGGAGGGAGCGAGGGCGGCGCGGTGGCGGAGGAGGGAGCGGAGGAGGGGCGGGCAGCGCGGTGGCGGAGGAGGCGAGGGCGGCGCGGCGACGAAGGGAGGGGAGGAGGCGAGGTCGGCGCGACGGCGGAGGAGGGAGGGGAGGACCTCAGGGCGGACCGGCGGAAGAAACGACGTGTGCGGGCCGCACGGGAATGGGGGATTGGGGGGGGCGGGGGCTTTTGGTGGGATGGGGCACATGCGTAGAATTGACCATCACTCTCAACTCGTTCTTTTAAGAGTAGAGATTTTAAAGTCTTCTACTTCACATAAAAATAGTACTAGAAACAATATCTTCAATAGTAAATCATTTATCTAACTATTTTATACTTATATTTTTACTATAACTTTCTATCTCACGCCCTTTCACTATTTATATCGGTTTGCAAGTTTAAATCACTCTTATATAAGAAACGACACATTATCTTTTCTCATCTTATCTCTTCTCTATATAAGATTTTACTTATCTAATATAACTAAGAAACAGCTAACATGATACTATTAGATATGCTCTCACGAAGATGTCATCGCTGGATATGGCACAGGCTGTGGGGAAAGGGGCAACAAAAATAAACTGGGCTTATTCAGGCTTCCTAACTTTGCTGGCTCCACTGCCAAGTAACTGGATGCATATATGGCCAGGTTTCTTTAGGTTTAAATTTGGTTTATACTTGTACTGTCTACAATAACTAGCTTTTAAATGGTGTGTTTTTCAAAGCGGAGTTAATAGGAAAAATACAGTAAAAAGTGTACTGAGTTCAGTTGTACCGGTCAAAATCGCATACGACTATTTCCTTCTGTGTACTGTCTCTCACGAATAGATAAAATTTAAATATTTAAATCATAATTCATAAGCTATCAGCTAAAAAATCCACCAGTAGTCCTACAAAGCTAGGTAATGGAAGCTACATGCGACCTATGTTATCTAGCCTAGCCAGGACATATGTAGCAGGATCATTTAAGCAAAATTAAGGAGGCAATCGTGACAGACACTCTGATCAACGTGCATGGTGGAGATGGTCTGCGCTTGCCCGATCGATCTGCATGCTAAGCTTCCCTAGCTAGTCTCATGCATGACATGACAGTGTTAGACCGCGTCTTAATTGGGAACAGAGTTCTCAAAGGAATTTCGTACCATTCCCAAATTCCTACATTCAGGACAATGCCATATTGAGTGAGCGAAAATCACCATCGAACGGCAGAATATGGCTTTTTTTTAGTGGTTTATAGCTGAAAAGCACTGTAGCTGGCTGAAAAAATATTGTAACTGGCAGAGGCTTATTTAGCATAATTAAATTTTAAAAAATTTAAAATAGAAAAAACATATTAGCCCATCACATATAATGCAAACAAATACGGGAAAAAGAACCGGCAAAAAAGCTTAAAAAAGCAAAAAGTTCAGAAAAGACGAAATTTATGAATAATGAAAAAAATAAGTCAGAAGCTGAAACCGAAATGAGCGGAGCGTGGCCCTCTCGTTCATGAAAGCGATAGAACAAACTCTTTCCTATGAAATTCTTATATTCAGGGGACAAAAGGCCTTACATGATAAGTGGGCAAAAATCATTCTCAGACGGCCGATATATCGTGTGTACTCAACTCCTCGTTCCTTGATTTCAAAGAGAAGGCCTAGATGTACTACTTTACCTCTCGGTACAAAAGAGAGTTACTACTATTCCACCTTTTACACAAAAGTGCTTGAGAAAAGGGAAAACTACATCGTAGTGCCTGACTACCACAAAGACGAACTTGTGACGAAAAATGGTGAAGATGCAGAGCACACCATTCCTTTTTCTTCCTTTTTTAGTTCTTCTGGTCTGAATCCAAATGCCCTATATATGGAGCACTCCCATAAATTGCGCTGCTTGTCTCCTTCAAATGCTGGAGCTACCAAAATGGGCTCTTAACATCATGCCTGAAAAACCCCTGCCTCCACCGACAAACTCTGCCCCTGTAGCATCAACAGCCTGAGTTTCAGCAGCTGAAAATAAGCTGCATGATCGATCCATACTAATGCTGCAAGAGAACTATATATGAAGGAAGTACAAGTACTGGAGTGTATACTGCAAAGAGACAGTAGTTGTACGAGCACATCAGCTGAAGTTTAAGGCTGTAAATGACGCATCTGTTCCTATTTGATCCATGCTTCATAGGTTGGATGCAAGAAAATTGACATAGTACTTCTTTTAACAGGAGTAGCAAGCTCCTCATTTTTTTTTTCTTCCATGAAGTTACTTGTGCAACTCTCTTGCACTGATAGTGAAACAGAGACAGTAGTTGGTAAATTTCTCGCCCTATCTATTTTCTTCCCAAGAGACAATGAATGTGACAGAGGCATTTTTATGAACATGCATATGCCTGTGTGTTCGAACTTTCAAGGAACCCAACAATCATCAAAGAATTGTACCCTTTGAAAATGGTATCTACAGAGTAAGCTGGCTGGCCCTCCACCCTCCTTGTACGGCAAATGCACGGGAGGTCACATGGAATTTCAGTCCTCAGGGCCAATCCCCTCTTGCGCAAGTACAGCTACTGGTCT
This sequence comes from Dendrocalamus latiflorus, assembly GCA_017311315.1. Classification (NCBI taxonomy): domain Eukaryota; kingdom Viridiplantae; phylum Streptophyta; class Magnoliopsida; order Poales; family Poaceae; genus Dendrocalamus; species Dendrocalamus latiflorus. Next base: position 13,192,639 of record CM029633.1, on the reverse strand, counting down.
ATTGATCCATTCTTCTATTATTACCTCCTCAATTATAACCCCACCGGGTGTTAACTAACAATTTAACATATATGCTTCCAGAAAGTTGTAATGTTTCAGAAATTTCCATCTCAAGAGGAACTGCTTGTAAATGACATGCGTGCTTTATATTGCCAAGTGATTTCAGCCTTTTGGCATATGTGATTTTTTTAGATAAAGGATATAAAATCCGGCCTCTATATCCACGTGGGATATATGCAGTCAAAGGTTACACGAGCACTTAGGCTCAAAGCCTCAAAACTGAGGAGCTTAAAACAACAAAGAAGAGAGCTTAAAGACTAAGAAAAAAGCTAGAAAGACTAAGCTTCAGAACTTCTTCTCCATCATTGCTTTCAATCAAGTCTCTATCCCCATCCGACTGCGCCATCCAAACTTCGGTCTACTTTGCGTGAATAAGGATCTCTGAGGCGATGCCTCCAAGGAGGCGACTAGGGTCGCCGACGCCGCCTGCCTCACTGAGGCAAGGTTTTCACATGAAGATCAGTATACATGAGGGCTATGGAGTGCCATGACAACACCTCCAGGAAGGAAAATGGCGCCCGAAGGCGTCATTGTTGTCGAGACCGGTAAGATCACCGGCAAGGCTTTCGCCAGCACCTCCACAGCACCCCACGCACTACCCATTCACAAATTAGACCGCCACCAACACACCGATCCTGCTCGCCTCAAGGCCATGGCATAGCCCCATTGAACTCCACGATGAGCCGCTTCCTGCAAAGTCCGCCTCTGTAGAAACGACTTTGCGACGCCTATGCGTCATCACTGAGCATCACTCAAGGCCGCCGCTCGTATCGAGCCCGCCTCGGTGTCCTCGCCGGCGGGCGCCGCCGCCGTCGCCGGCATGCTGCTCCGCCTCGCAAGCACTGCGCCGCCGCCGGCGCTGCTTTTCGGGTGCCGCCCGCCCCCGCCGTCGCGCAGCTTCGGGCCGCATGCGCCGCCGCCGTGCGGGATCCGCCGCTTTCCGCGCGTGCGCCACCGTCCCGCTCGGGCCGAGCGCGTGGGAGCCGCCGCTGCCGCCTCCTGCCGACGCCGTGCCGCGCTCCGCTGGGGGTCGCCGCGCCGTCTCCGGCAGCCGCCAAGCGCCGCCGAGCGCCGCTGCTTAGGGCCGCCGCCGCTCCGTGGGAGCAGGTCGCCATCCATCTCCGCGCGTGCGCGGGCCGCCGTCGCCACGCGCAGCCGCGCCTTGCGCCCCGTCCCGCCGCCGCTCCATGCGGGTGCCGCCGCTCAGATCCGAAATTTTCGGGTGGGACCCCCTCCCCCCTCGACGCCGGCGAGCCCGCCGGAGAAGGGGGAGGGGGGCCAGATCTGGAGGAGGAGGCGAAGACGAGGAGGCGAGGTGTTTGGAAGACGAGGAGGCGAGGCGAGAATCTGGACGAGGAGGCGAGGTGTTTGGAAGACCTTGAGCTCAGATCTGGAGGAGGAGGCGAAGACGAGGAAATGTAGACGGAATTCTGAACAGGACATCACAGACGCATTGATCTTTTTTCATCTCCTGAGAAAAACGTTGTCCAAATAATGGCATGGAGCAAGGTAACTCAAAGTTCAAACAAAGAAAAACAAATATCGTTGACTAAGGCATTTTGTGTATAAGATGGAATAGTAAAATGTCAGGCGACAGCATATATGGCATTAAGGACAACATGATAACGGGTGTGATATTGATGAATGACTGCAGCTGCATTGCGCCTTATCATTGTAGCATGGCTTTCATTTACTGCCCTCTTTGTGTGTGTGTGTGTGTGTGTGTTTGTGTGTGAGAGAGAGAGAGAGAGAGAGAGAGAGAGAGTAGAATCTTCTATTGTAATCAACACAGAATAGCACAAGGATTACAGAATATACACCAACGATAGATAGATGCAATCAAAAGGAACAGAAAGCAGAGAACTTTGCAGCACAATTCTGTAGTATATGAGAACTTTGAAAGTACAACATTAAAAATTGCAGCGCAAATCAATTCCAAATTGTAAGAGTGAGGTAATGGAGAGAAACACCGCATACATTCCATATCATTCAGTTGGGGTTAAATACAACAACCAGGACTCATCCCACTACTAACCAATCCTATAATCTAGGCATGATGGAATGATGGATCGTAGGAAGGATCCTAACTATATTGCTAACACCCCCCCCTCAGTCTGTACATGGGAATTTTGAATGCATAGACTGTCTCTGAATTCTTGGAACAAAGGTGTAGGCAATCCTTTGGTCATGATGTCTGCAAGTTGATGCTGAGTAGGAATGTGCAGAACTCTGAACTGACCAAGAGCCACTCTTTCTCTGACAAAATGTATGTCAAGCTCGACGTGCTTGGTCCGGCGATGATGGACGGGATTCTCAGAGAGATACACTGCGGAGATGTTGTCGCAATAGATGACAGTTGCTTTGTCGACATGGACATGAAGTTCCCGAAGCAGATTTCGCAACCAACAACACTCAGCAGCGGCATTAGCGACTCCCCTGTACTCAGCTTCAGCGCTAGAGCGCGACACCGTCGGCTGCCTTTTGGAGGACCATGAGACAAGAGACTCACCGAGGAAGACACAATATCCTGAAGTGGAGCGTCGGGTGTCTGGGCAGCCTGCCCAATCGGCGTCAGAGAAAGCCTTCAGTTCGGTCGACACGGAGGCTGAGATGCGCAGGCCGCTGTTGATGGAGCCGCGGAGATAACGAAGGATTCGTTTCACAAGATTCCAGTGAGCCGCCCTCGGCGAGTGCATGTAAAGGCATGCCTGATTGACAGCATATGCAATGTCTGGACGCGTGAGGGTCAGGTATTGCAAGGCGCCTGTGATGCTACGGTAAAATGTGGCATCTGTTGCTGGATCGCCGTCGTGGACAGACAGCTTCTGCTTGGCGTCGACTGGCGTAGTGGCAGGCTTGCAGTTCGTCATGCCGGCGCGATCGAGGATATCCTCCGTGTACTGAGCCTGCGTGAGGAAGAAGCCATGGTCGTCACGATGCACCTGAACGCCGAGGAAGAACCGGAGCGCACCCAGGTCCTTGATGGCGAATTCGCGACAGAGATCATGAACGATCCGCTGCAGCAGCACTGGTGATGACGCCGTCAAGATGATGTCGTCGACATATACAAGAAGATAAGCCAACGCATTCCCGTTTTTGTAGACGAACAGCGACGAGTCGGAGCCGGTTGGTGCAAAGTCGATGGAGCGCAGGTGCGCACCAAGGCGTTGGAACCACGCCCGCGGTGCTTGCTTGAGGCCGTAGAGCGACTTCACAAGGAGACAGACGTGATCGGGTCGAGTCGTATCGACGAAACCGGCTGGCTGATGACAGTAGACACGTTCCGCCAGGTTGCCATGAAGGAACACGTTCTTGACATCCAGCTGGTGTACTGGCCATCCGCGGGATACGGCGAGGTGGAGGACCGTGCGGATCGACGTCGGCTTGACGACCGGGGAGAAGGTTTGATGAAAATCAACCCCCGGCCGTTGTGAGAAGCCGCGGACGACCCACCGCGCTTTGCGCCGCTCGAGAGATCCATCTGGATGAAGTTTGTTTTTGAACAGTCATTTGCCGGTGATGACATTGACGTGCTGTGGGCGCGGCACGAGTGTCCACGTCCCGTTCGCCTGTAGTGCATCGAACTCAGCTTGCATCGCCGCACGCCACTCCGGGTCACGAAGAGCTGCACGGACGGAAGACGGAGGAGATGTTGGTGACGCAGCCGCAGCGACGTTGGCGTACTTCGGGTTAGGCACGTGAATGCCGTCCCGCGCTCGGGTGACCATGTGGTGACGAGTGGGGACCGTTGGCGCAGGTGTCGGTGCTGCCGGTGTCATTGGTGCTGCTGGCGTCGTCGTGGGATCAGGAGTGTCCGGTGTTGATGGCGGCGAGGGAGTCGGCGATGGCGTGTGAGCAGCGGACGGGGAGGGCGCTGGCGACGACGTCGTGGGCGTGCCCGGATTTGTTGGCGCCGAAGGTGCATGTAGAGGCAGTCCTTCAGTCGATTGAGGAACCGCGTGGCGTGCCCGAGGAGTGCGCAGGCGCCGAGCCGGAGGCACTGGTAGCAGATCCTGGAGGAACTGTGATCGCCGTGGTGCAGGTGTGTGACCTGGATTAGAGAGCTGCGCAAACGGAAAGCAGGATTCGTCGAAATAAACGTGACGGGAGATGAGCACACGCTTGGTGTGTGGGTTGTAACACTTGTAGCCACGCTGATCGAGGGGATATCCCAGGAAGATGCAGCGAGCAGAGCGCGGTGCTAACTTGTGCGGGGCCGTGGCTGCAGTGTTAGGATAGCACAGACACCCAAATACGCACAGATGGGCATAGTCAGGTGGAACACCGAACAGGAGCTCGAACGGCGTGGAGTTGTGGCGAGGGCGACAAGGGCGACGATTAAGGAGGTATGTGGAAGCGGCAAGTGCATCAGGCCAGAACGATGGTGGAAGAGAGGCCTGGAACAGCAAAGTGCGAAGGCCGTCATTGAGCGTGCGAAGGATGCGCTCAGCGCGGCCATTTTGCTGTGAGGTGTAGGGACAAGTTAATCGCAGTGCAATGCCGTGCTTGGCGAAAAATGCGCGAGAGGCAGAGTTGTCGAATTCCTTGCCATTGTCGGTTTGAAGGCACTGAATGGGATGCTGAAACTGTGTGCCAACAAACGCATGAAAGGAGATGAGAGTAGGCAAGACATCGGATTTGTGTCGTAAAGGAAAAGTCCACACATAATGAGAGAAATCATCTAAAATAACAAGATAAAACTTGAATCCTGAGTTGCTCATTATTGGCGATGTCCAGACATCACAATGTAAAAGCTGGAAAGGAAAAGAGGAAACATTGTTGGATTCTTGAAACGGAAGCCGCACGTGTTTACCAATTCGGCAGGCATGGCACATGTGACGACTGGACGGAGAACAAGTGAAGCCGACGACGCGAGACAGGTGCTGGAGAGCTGCACGGCCGGGATGGCCCAGCCGAGAATGCCAGAGAGGCTCATCGGTCGTGGTGAGGAGCGCCTGCGTGGATGGAGCAGAAGCCGCGCCACGAGCAGTGCGCAGGGGGTAGAGCTCACCGGAGGAATCACATCGGAGGAGTGCCATCCTGGTTCGAAGATCCTTAATGGAGAAACCCCAGGGATCAAATTCCACAGACACAGAATTGTCGCGAGTTAGAGCACGAACAGATATGAGATTCTTGACTAATTGAGGAGCAATGAGAATATTGTTTAGATGTAAAGGTGAAGAAGAGGAAGTGGGAATAGAGGTGTGTCCAGTAGACGTAGAGGACATCAGATCACCGTTGCCGACAATGATCTGACGAGGAGCAGTAGAGGGAGAGCAGGATGTGAGGATACCAGGATGTGATGCCATATGCGAGGAGGCACCCGTGTCCATGAACCAGTCTCCGCCACCGCCGGCAGGGTTGTTGAGGGACATCCCGTGAAGCGCGGAGTAGAGACCGGGTGGTAGGGCAGCGGCGTCGTGCTGTGATTCTGGCGCGGCGAGAGCCGCCATGGCAGCAGGAGGGTTGACGCCGGGGCGAGGAGCGAGGACACCGGGCCGCCAGGCGTTGAGTGGCCAAGCCTGAACAACTCCCTGCCAGGGATTGTAGGAGGGCGTCCACTGCGGCGGGGGCGCGGGGTTGCTACCAGGCGCGGACTGACGCTGACGGTTGTCCGCCTTGCGCTTTTTGCGGCGATCACCGCGGTCACCACCGTTGGAGCCGTTGGGCAGGGGCGGTGGAGGCGCTGGCACAGACTTGGTGGAGGTGTCGCGCGCAAGGAGGGTCATCTGGGCCTCCATCTGTAGAGAGTGTTTGATGCGATGTTCTTCCTGCAGTAAGTAAGATTTGGTGTAGAGGAACGTCGGTGGCGGCGACATGGTGGACAACACGGCGATGGCCTGACTGAACTTGTTGTTCAATCTGCGAAGCGTGTTGATGACGAGCGCCGGGTCAGAGACGGCAGCGCCGCAGTCGAAGAGGGTGTCGGAGAGGCGCTTGAGACGGCCACAGTACTCGCCAATGGACATGTCTCCTTGAAACAGGCTGTGGAACTCCTGCTGCGCGGCTTGTAGACATCGTTCCAGATGTCCTTGGACACCGTGGAGTATAGCCATGAGACGATGCAGGAATCCACCTGCAACCACTCAGGATCGTCGATCATGGCGGCCGCGTCAATGGTGCCATCGATGTGGTTGACAAGGCCAAATTTCTTGAATGTGAGTTCAAAGAAAGATCGCCATTGTCTGAAGTTGCCCTCATCGGTGGAGAGAATGACAGGAACATGGCTGTGTATGTTAAGGAGGACAATGGTGGAGGCCGGGGGAGGGACGGGTTCAGCAGCGCCGGCGAAAGGGTTGGTGCCGACGGAGGAGACTGAGCCAGTCGGGCTCGCCATGGCCTGAGTAGCGGAAGGATGAGAGGAGGATCAGGAGAAGTCTGATACCATGTAAGAGTGAGGTAATGGAGAGAAACACCGCATACATTCCATATCATTCAGTTGGGGTTAAATACAACAACCAGGACTCATCCCACTACTAACCAATCCTATAATCTAGGCATGATGGAATGATGGATCTGTAACAGTAGGAAGGATCCTAACTATATTGCTAACACAAATAAGTTACCCGAAGTACCTGTGCAGGGAGTAGACTTACCGCAAGGGCAGACCAAATCACCCACATTCCAATTGGACCAGAAAATAACTTCAGTGATCCAAATAATCCAAACAATATTCAAGTAAAATCGAATTGGATCCACCAGGCCACCACGTTCCAACTGGACCAGGGACCCGTGTTTCCATTAAATTCGACTAATTGAATTCTGGTGTCAGGGCATGAAAGCCAGCTCGAGGCAAAGTTAAGAGCAAGTTTAATAGAAGAGGTGGCTGCCACCTCTAGGACTAGCCAAATAAGCAAAAAGAGTACATATGGCTCATGTGGAGGTAGCTAATACAATAAGTTGAGTAGAGGTTACCTCTACTAAAGCACTCAAACATTTAATATTTCGCTAGAGGCGACCCTAACCCTTATTGTACTTGCTCTAAGAACTAGCATCGCCTCCAAGTCCTCGTATGATGTGCTAGAGGTCACCTCTTGCATGAGGGGCAGCTTGCCTCTCTCTGCTCTTGTCTCTCTCTTCCACATAGGATTGTGTTGACGTGGATTACGCTAGAGGCGACCTAGTCAGCATCATTGTACTTGCTCTAAGTACACCGAGTAGTGGCAAGCGCCGACCCCAATAAAATCTGCAGGCCAGCTGTAAATAACTCCATTCTGTGTGGAAACAAGCCTGTCCAAAATACAGGGAAGCTGTTAATGTCACGGCCTTGCCCTAAGCCCCAGTGTTCCCTACAAAGATGAGGTAGCTATCTAAAAATTCAGATAAAGAATTGGGTCAAAAATACTCACATTGGAAGTGTTAGAAATAATCTTGACTTAAACTTCAAGACGTAGTAGAGTTTGTCTCCGTGTGTCTCAAGTTGAAGTTGTGTTCAACTTGAAGTCCGAATAAGTATGCTAGTAGGAGATTATTAGCCTATATATTGAGGAGGCTTGTAACCAATTTTGTAAGAAAAGCAAGAAAAAGGGGGAGCAAATAAAAGAATAGAGAAATTCAGAAATTTTCCTGTGTTCTCTCTGTTTATTTGCGATGTGTGTGTTCTCCTATATCAAAGTTTTAACAGGAAGCTTGATCATGCGAGTTGAGAGAGACCAAGCAGATCACCGCCATACTTGTTATGAATACTGTATTTATATTCATAAGACCCAACAGGCAGTATATATAGCGAGTACAAGAGGATATTACAAAGAAATATGGCATACGCATATAAGGAAATACAAAGGAATTCCTATTTTAACACCCCCTCAAACTCAAGGTGGATCACACATACTGAGTTTTGAGAGAAAATATAAATGTTGTACACTAGTATGTGGCTTCGTGAAGAGGTCAGCAATCTGTAACTTTAAAGGCACAAATTGTAAAGTAAGCACTGCCTCCTGCATTTGTGAGCAAGTATATAAAGCATCTATACTAATGTACTTGGTGAGCTCATACTTCACTGGGCAACGGGTAATACTAATAGCACATGTTATGTCAAACAAAAGAGTCTTAGATTCCATCACAGGCACTCCAAAATTTACAAGTAGCCACCTCAACCAAGTAACCTCTGCTGTCACTGCTGCCATAGCCCTCAATTCAGCCTCTGCACTCGAATGGAAAACTGCATTTTGCTTCTTTGTCTTTTAGGCAATTAGGGAGGAGTCAAGAAAAACACTGTAATTAGAAAAAGAATGAAGATCAGAAGGATCACTAATCCAGGTCGCATCAAAATACGCCTGAAGCTATAGTGAGTAAGAGCCAGGGAAAAGCAAATGACGAGAGATAGCCCTATGTAAGTAGCGAAGAACCCGAAGAAGGTGATTGTAATGAAGGTAGGTAGGATGAGCTATGAACTGACTTAAGATATGAATAGAATGAGCAATATCAGGATGAGTGCTCACAAGATATACTAAACTCCCAACAAAGATGGCGACATCGAGTAGGATCCTTAAGAAGATCACCATCGGTGGTGTGAAGCTTAAGAGATAGCTTCATGTGAGTCTCAGTAGTGCGAGTATTAGTCAGACCAAAACGATTAAGAAGATCCTAGATATACTTTTGCTCAGAGAGATAATTGCCCTCATGAGTGAAAGTGATATCAATCCCAAAGAAGTATGTAAGAGAACTAAGATTAGTCGTCAGAAACTGCTCACTGAAATGCTTCTTTACATATGTGATAAACGAGGAATCATCACCAGTGATGAGCATATCATCCACATACAAATGAAGCAGTGTCCTAACCCAAGGTAAGACATGGACAAAAAGAGTAGGATCGTGGGGCTGACAATGAAATCAACAACGGTAATCACTGATGTAAAACGCACAAACCTAGCACGAGGAGCCTGTTTGAGGCCATAAAGAGCACGACAGAAACAACAAACATGTTCATTTGGAACAGAATGCCTAGATGGTGGCTGCATGTAGACCCCTCATGCAAAACACCATTAAAAAAGACATTCTTAACATCCAGCTGAGAAAGAGACCACTGGTGAATAGAAGCAACTACAACAAGAGTGCGAATAGTGGTCATGGGCTATGGGGGCAAAAGTCTTATCGTAGTCACAATGAACAATAGGTTAGTGCTTTAGATCTGATACCATGTTATAAATATTGTGTGTATATCCATGAGACCCAATGAACAATATATATAGTGAGTATAAGAGAATATTATAAAGTAATATACCATACACATATAAGAAAATACAAAGAACTCCTATTCTAACAATACTGAGCTAGCTGGACGAATCGAAATCATTAAATGATAGACAACTACTAATAGTGCGATGAACATATACAGATCCATGCATGCAATAGCATCAATGCAACTGTAGAGCACCATTCCCATGTATATATAGGCGCCTAGAGACCCTTCAGCCCATCAACTCAAGCAGTGGCGGATCCAGCCTAAAAATCTTGCTATGACGGAGTCCTTGAAAACAAACTAGTGAACTAGCTGTTGTACTATTAAACTCAAGCAAAACCGACAATAAATCAAACCACAATCACTAAATTGTAACAAGAAGGTAGTAAATAGAAGAATACCTCATGAATCTAGACCAAATCTAGAGGAGCCGGAGCCGCCGGCCGCAGCTTCTTGTGCCGGCGACGGCAGCGCCGGCTGCGCCGCCGCCACCGGCCACCACTTTGTCACCGGCGCCGCATTTCATCGCGTCGGCGCCGCCTGTCATCGCGCCGGCGCCGCCCAGCCCCCCGCCTGACCGCCGAGTTGCCGGCCGCGTTGCCGCCGCCCGAGGCGCCGAGGCCGAGCCGCCGCCTGCTGAGCGCCCGAGCCCGTGGAGCGGTGGAGGTGGAGGCGCCGAGCCCCCGAGCCCGTGGAGCGGTGGAGGTGGAGGCGCCGAGCCGCCGAGCACCCGAGCGGCCGAGCCCGTGGAGGTGGAGGTCGGGTGCCCGAGCGCCAGAGGAGCCCCTGCCGCCGGCAGCTGGCCGCCGCGCCGCCGAGTCCCCTGGTCGCGCGTGCCGCACGCGGAAGGGACTCCCAGCCGCCGCCAAGGCCGAGCTCAGCTGCGCAAGGAGCAGGAGGACCTGGAGGAGGAGGGTGCCAACCCTAGAGCTAAGCTTTGATGGGTCACAGGTGGGCCTCTTTCCTCATGGGCCATCAAAGCCCAGTTGCGCGCCTCATCCTCTTCTTCCTCCTTTCACGCGTTCCAGCCACCGAGCAAGCATCTGGAGCCATCCATGGCCGCCGCCGGTGGTACAAAAGCACCTGAGACATGGGGGGTAGGGGGTATTAGCGCCAATCAGTTGCTATGGCAGCTGCCATAGCATGCCATATTGGTAGATCCGCCAGTGAACTCAAGCATCTCTACTAGTTCAGTTGCCTATTTTGTCTTCTCTATAGACACTGAGAGCAAGATGAGTGGCAAGGTTCTTCTTATCAGTGCTGTCTTGGTGGGGCTCACCTCTCTGAGCTCATGCAGGAGCCTGGGAGAGTTGTCTGAACAGAAGACCTACTCTTCAGCTCTCCATTGTATATTTCTAACCCTATCCCTTCAGTGTGGCACAGCATTTATGTAGAAGGAGGGTGAATGGTGCCTTAAAAAATTTCCTCCTAAGTATCTAAAAGACTCGGGTGGTCTACGACGAGTGAGAGTCTAAAATCTGAGTGGTCGAAACACGACTTGTATGGTCGATGACCGGTGAGTGGTCAAAAACTAGTATAGCTGAAGCAAATCGAAACAAGACTAGAGTACCAAAAAACCTACAAGGGGCACTACTTTGAGCACCACGCACAACGGCATGATTTCCTTCATAAAAAACAAATTGGCTATTGATATTGTTCTAGTGATTGACTAAGCATGGCCTCTGTTGTAGTTCTATTCATAAAAAATGCACTTAGTGCAAACTTTGCTATGTACTATACTTTAGTTAGTCAGAATCAGACACTGATATAAAATGACAAGCTATCTATGTGCAATGAAAAGAAACTAGCCTCATAGGCGCGGCGACACGCCGCGCCAGTCACCGTGTGTACTGAAGTAAAAGAGGCGATAATTCGTGAGGAGTTTTTTAAAAAAAATCGAGGGCACATACGTATTTTAGAGAAAGCTAAAGGGTTTTTCCGTAAAAAATCGAGGACTTGTAAGGACCTGTACATAAGTAAACAAGGACCTATACGTATTTTCGGGAACCCGCGGGGCGCTATCCAGGATTTTTTTTTAAAAAAAAACGTGCAGGGACCTTTTCGCGAGGAAAAAGGACCTATACGTAATTTTCGCAAAACCGGAGGGATTTGCCTCCCCCAGCCGTACGGGAAACCCCCGCCACGCGCCGGGCGGACGCGCGGGCGGGGGCGACGTGGGCGCACGGGGGCAGAGAGTCCCCCGGTCTTATGTCCGGTAGGATGTGGTGGCACACGGAAAGATTTGCTCAGATGGATCAAATCCAAAATTTTATCATCTTCTAAAGTCTGAAGACATTTGTGTGTTGCAAGTTACAATAATAACAACAATGAGGACAGTGGACGCATTTGCTTGTTACACCAATTAACCGCAATGGCAAAGAAAAACATAATCATATTAGAGCATGTCCAATGCAGACGCTTAGAGAGATGCTTAGTAATAAAAAACTGATTTTTCTTGCCACATAGGATAGATAAGATGCTTATTTTGAATCATCGATGCTTAAATAAGTACCGGTGCTTAGTAGGTGCTTATGTATATAACTATATCTATTAATAGATAATATAGCATCTAAGCACCTATGGAAGAGATGTTTGTATTGGAGGAAGTAACTTTTGCACGGATACTTAATGATGTGGCTATATTCTTTCTCTTTTAGCACTTATATATAAGCATCTTACATTGTACATGCCCTTAGAAACTAAACGTGGGGATGGTAAACTGCAAGCTGTGTGCACAAGCCTTACAAAATGTTTTGCTCAGCTCTCGTGAATCATTAACTAAAAATTGTGCATCTTCTCAAAATCAGCAACATTCCATGAATCCGACATCTGAGATGCTCACTTACTCAATTACCATAGCATCCAAGGATCTTCAGCTCTTATGATCCATATGGGACTCAAACCATTCGAAGATCTCCCCATTCTTGAGGCTGGTGAACTCATGGTAAGCATAAGCAAGATTCAGCTCCTCCGTGACATGCCTCTCCAGCCGGAATCCCTCCGGCAAGACCTTCGCCTCCTCGGCGGCCTGCTTCCACGGCGTACTCCTCCCATCCTTCTTGAGAAATCCCTTCTCATCCAGGAAATCCTTCCGGCGAAGCACGTCCACCAGCCCACCGGCGACGGCCCGCGTCAACCCCGGTATCCTCTCCGCCAAGAAGTCGGCGCTCACGGCGAAGCCATCGCATTGGATCTCATGCACGTCGACGCGCTTCGCCTTGAGCTTGCCCATGCTCGCGGCTACGTCCCGAGCCACCTCAGCGTCCTTGGGCATGTGCACGAACAGCGCCGGGGGGTAGCCGACCGGGACCTCCTCCATCGTGGAGAACACGCCCTCGGCGATCATGATGGCGACGCTGCTGAACCTGACCCTCGCGGCGAGGGCGGAGAGGAAGTACCCGCCCGACGACGCGCCGATGCCGACGAGCGGGAGGCCGGCGAGCTGGGGATTCTCCTCCTTGACCCACCACTCGATGATGGACTCGGCGGCGGCGAGCTCGTTGCCGTCACCGGCGGCGTCGAGGGACCAGCACTCGGCGCGGCTGGAGACGGCGAGGACGGCGTAGCCGCGTCGGAGCGCGGCGCGCGTGAAGCGGCGCTCCTCGGGGAGCCCGGTGCAGCGCGAGCAGCCCGGGGAGGCGTCGAAGAAGTCGGTGGCGCGGATGGTGCAGCCGGGTGCCACGAACACCGCTGCGCGCGGCGGGGACCGTGGCAGCTGCCACAGCACCTCGTTGCCGCTCCTGTGGGTGAGACGCGCGTCGAGGCGGACGGCCGCGGCGGTGGACGGCGGGGTCCAGACAGGTGCTGGAGGGGCGCGGGGCCGGAGGAGGACGACGGTGGCGAGGAGGATTAGCGCGCCGGAGGAGGCGATGAGCACGGCCGGCCTGCGCGGTTGCGGGATTCTGGCGAGGATGTCGTGCATTTTGCGTGGGATTAAGCGAAGATCAATGGAGATTTAGGTTGGAGGAAAGGAGATCTTGAGAGGTTTCACATCGCAGCGCTCGTTGCAAGATTTCTACTTGACTAGCCTTCTCTCTCACGTTGCGGCCATTGGGATGCGTTGACTTATCAGATCGGGCTGAACTGAGCTCGGAGGAAACGGCCGTTATCTCTAGTTAGGCCTCAGGTGTGCGGCCCGGCCCGGCACGGCACCGCAACTTCTAAGAAGGCGTTCTCTCTCGGGAGCCGCAAGGGCTTCCTTTCCTCGCCGGCGCCGCGTGCGTGCTCTCCGAGTAGGTAGGATCGCCGGCGGCCGGGAACCTCTTCCGTCGTCCATCTCGACTCTGTTACCGGCGACGACCTGGGCGGCCTCGGCTCCGCTCCGCCACCCTCCCTTCCCCTCTGACCACGGCGGGAGGCTTCGTCCGGCATCCGCAGGTAGCTCCCGATGCCTGTCCCATCTGATATGATAGAGCGTGCTTCTTCTCACTGGGATTGCTGTTACTGATGCTTGATGTGTCTGGTTAACCTGTCACTGACGTGTTAGTACCATCTATTAGTTACACGAGGGATCGATGCATTTTCTTTGCTGATGCGTAATCTCATCCGCTGCATCATCTATTACGCGGGGAACTTAGTTTAGCTAGACAACAGAAACAACTTTCTTGTCTGACTTTTCCGGTGCATTACCAAATGTTAGGTTTGGGACAATCTTGTCTTGTAGGGCAGTTAATACTGACAGAGTTTAATTGCTTAGCTTTGTTCGAACTAATCTTGTTGTAAGTCGTACTCGGTGTGTTCGAGTACTAACTTCATAGTCGAGTACTTATGTGTTCGAGTACTGTGGTCGTAGTCGAGTACTCATGTGTTCGAGTACTGTGGTCGTAGTCGAGTACTCGTGTGTTCGAGTACTGCTTAGTCGTGTGGAGTACTTGGTGTATTCGAGTACTCAGTAGTTGTGTGTCAAGTGCAAGTCAAAGACCCGAAGTCGGAGAGTAGTTAGAGACTCCGGAGTCAAAGACCGGTTGCAGTGGTCATAGTCGTAAGTCGAACTATGTAGTGGTCGTAGTCGTAAGTCGAACTGCGCAATAGTCGTAGTCGTAAGTTGAACCGCGCGATGGTTGTAGGCGTAAGTCGAACTGCGCAGTAGTTGTAGTCGTAAGTCCATGTAGTTGGTACTCGGAGCAATACTATAGCAGTAGTCGTGCTACAATGGTCGTAGCACAGTAGTCATAGAAGTCGCAGTCGTAAGTCGAGTTGCGTAGTGGTCGATGGTCGGTACTCGTAAGCTACAGTAACCGGTCGTGCTCGAAGACCGGTAGTACCGACTGTGTGAGCAGAACTACCGGAGATAATAGTCGACAAGCCATGGTCGGTGAAGCAGTCGAAGGCACCGTGGTCGAAGATGTGGTCGACAAGCTGTAGTCGATGAAGCGGTTGAAGGCATTGTGGTCGAAGCAGCCGTGGTCGTGAGGCATGGTCGAGGCACCGTAGTTGACAGGACATGGTCGAAGGACTCGTGAATGGACCCAAAGCAGAACCCAAAGGATTGCGTGCAATCGTAGACCGAGCCAGATAACAGTTAGTCTGCATGTAACTGGTCGTGTCCACTAAACCGAGTGTAACGGTTAGTGGAGCAGGTCGTACGAGTAGTGGGGAGTGTGCAAGTCATGAAGATCGTGGCCGGAAGAGTTAGGTAGTTTTAGCTTGTGCACTTGTAATCAGAGTCTATAAATAGATGAGAAAATGGAAATGCGGTGGTGGATTGACGCAGTGCAAGCTCGTGTGTCTTGAGTTAGAGCAGGGGTATTCGTGTGTGTTTTTGACCACCGTGTGTGCACGTCAGGTTCCATCTATGGGCCAACAATTAGTATTAGAGTTTGGTGTTCTTCGTGTGTTGGAGAAGAAGCCAGGAAGACTTCTGTGTGTCGGAGGAGAAGAAGGCCTGGAGATTCCCGTGTGTTGGAAGAAGACTCGGTGACTTCCATGAGTTGAAAAAGATGCCGAGAGAAGGAAGGAATATGTCTCTGTCCGCAGACCGAGACCTACTGCGAGGTGGTCCGTCTGCCTCAAGCTCACAGGTGGTGGTGGTGGTGGTAGAGACGTCCATGACAACGAAGAAGGCGATAGCAACTACGACATCACTGATTACCGCAAGCTGAGGCGAGAGGCTACCGTAGTTGATCGTGTGTCGGTCGAATGGTGACTTGCATTCGGGTTGGCGTATGGTGCATGCAGTGGCGTGCGTCGGGCGGAGGTGCATAGGGCGACGGCGACGAGCTAGCTGCAGCACCAAGCACCCAGGAACACGATGACGGAGCTCTGTGCAGCCACGATAAGACCAGTTGTGTATACCAGCGTCATACACAATGTGCGTAGTGGCGATGTCAGTGGCGAAGGGCAACGAACGGTGCTGGTGCGGACAAGCCATGAGGAAAGTCAGCATGAGGCCAATGATGGTGGTCGTAGCCATCGTCACAAGGTGTATGAGTCGCGCAAGAACACTGTTGCGTGCGGCAAGAAGAAGATGCTGCTACGTGCGGCAAAAAGAGAAGGCTGCTGTGAGGTCGGCAAGCCAGTGCAGTTGAACGCATGGAAGAATAATGATTGTTGGAATTAATCTTGTTGTAAGTTGTACTCGGTGTGTTCGAGTACTGAGGTCGTAGTCGAGTACTCATGTTTTCGAGTACTTGTGTGTTCGAGTACTGTGGTTGTAGTCCAGTACTCGTATGTTTGAGTACTGCTTGGTCGTGTGGAGTACTTGGTGCGTTCGAGTACTCAGTAGTTATGTGTCGAGTGTAAGTCGAAGACTCGAAGTCGGAAAGCAGTTGGAGACTCCGGAGTCGAAGATCGGTTGTAGTGGCCGTAGTCGTAAGTCGAACTGCGCAGTGGTCATAGTCGTAAGTCGAACTGCTCAGTTGTCGTAGTCATAAGTCGAACTGCGCAATGGTCGTAGTCGTAAGTCGATGCAGTCGGTACTCAGAGCAGTACTGTAGCAGTAGTCGTGCTACAATGGTCGTAGCACATTAGTCGTAGAAGTCGCAGTCGTAAGTAGAGTTGCGTAGTGGTCAATGGTCGGTACTCGTAAGCTATAGTACCCGGTCATGCTCGAAGACCGGTAATACCGTCTGTGTGAGCGGAACTACCGAAGATATTGGTTGACAAGCCGTGGTCGGTGAAGCGATCAAGGGCACCGTGGTTGAAACAGCTGTGGTTGTGAAGCATGGTCAAGGCACCATAGTCGACAAACAGGATATGGTCGAAGGACTTTTGAATGGACCGAAGCAAAACCTGAAGGATTGCTGCGGTTGTAGACCGGGCCAGATAGCAGTTAGTCTGCATGTAACTGGTCGTGTCCACTAAACCGAGTTTAATGGTTAGTGGAGCATGTCGTACGAGTAGTGGGGAGTGTGTGAGTCATGGAGATCGTGGCCGAAAGAGTCAAGTAGTTTTAGTCTGTACACTTGTAATCAGAGTCTATAAATAGATGAAAAAAATGGAAAAACGGTGGCGGATTGACGCAGCGCAAACTCGTGTGTCTTGTGTTGGAGCAGAGGTGTTTGTGTGTGTTTTTGAGCACCGTGTGTGTGCGTCAGGTTCCGTCCCTGGGCCAACAAGCTTGTCTTTAATCATTCATGTCATGCTGTTCACTTCTCATTGGTCTTTCAAGAAATAAGAACAGGGGTCAGCTCACTCTAGATCCTTTAATCCTTATTTTTAAACAGGAACAATCGAACAACTACTTCAACAGTGGCATATGTGTTTTATATCATAAATTCTGTGAGCAAGATGTGAGTTGCAAGATCTTTTTGTTATAACAATTACTGTTAAGATCTTTTATTTCCTTGATGGAAAACCAAGTAAACTCAGTTGCCGTGGGAAGTTCCTTGGTCAATATGCTAATGTTGCTATGCTTCTTGTCCGCTCCTCCCTGGTTTTATTTCAGGCACTGCATTCTTTATTTTTGGGGATATGTATTTTTATAGCCAATTCTTCATTCTAAATTTGATCTTCCTGAATGCTAGTAGATTTTGAGAAAATGGATCCTGAAGATCTTACTGAACCTGAGGATGAAGAAGAAGATGATGATGATGAGATGATGCTATTTATCTTGCCAGCATTATATCTAGCTTCCACTGGTTACAAAACACCAAGTCATACATCAAAGCTTAGTGGTGCAGAATGGATTTGCAAAGTGCTTGAAGATGACCGAGGTCAAGGCTATGATAAGCTTCGAATCAAGCCTCATATTCTCCAAGAATTTGCGGACTATCTTAGATCCAAAAATCTTTTGCGAAATACAAGAGGTGTTTCTGTAGAAGAGCAAATTGGCATGTTTATGTACATGCTCTCACGAAATGCCAGTTTTCAAAAATTGAGTGACAGATTTGAGCACAGCAGAGAGACTATCCATAGACATATCAAGGCATGCTTTGATGCAATCATCTCATTGAAGGGTGAATTTGTGAAGCCTCCCTCAACTCAGACTCATTGGAAAATATCATCTGACCCACATTATGGGCCTTACTTTGAGGTAGGTATAACCTGTGGCGTATATTTTAGGAATTTCTACCTTTTTCTGTTATCGGAATTATTAACGAGATTTTTTTCTCTTGCAGAACTGTATAGGGGCAATTGATGGAACTCATGTTCCTATCACAATATCAGATAGTGAAGCAGCTCCATATCGAAATAGTGAAGAATCCCTTTCTCAAAATGTGATGCTTGCTTGCGATTTTGATTTGAATTTTGTCTATGTGTCCTGCGGTCGGGAAGGGTCTGCATCTGACGCAGCGGTCTTATATTCTGCTATTGAATCTGGATTTCAAGTTCCAAGAGGCAAGTACTATTTGGTAGATGGGGGTTATGCAAACACACCATCTTTTCTTGCTCCTTATAGAGGAGTCCCTTGCCATATTGAAGAGCAAGAGCAGAGAAATTGCCAACCAAGAGACTACAAGGAGCTGTTCAATCTTCATCATGCACGCCTGCACAACCATATAAAGTGTGCTATAGGCCTATTAAAGATGAGATTTCCAATTTTAAATGTTGCAACATTTTACCCAGTAGAAACTCAAGTGAAAATTCCAGCAGCAGCAGTGGTGTTGCATAATATAATTCAGAGACAAGGAGGTGACGAAGAGTGGTCAAGTAACCAAACAATCCCAATTTTAACTCGTAAAGTTGTTGCTCTACCTAGTGGGGATGATGCATATGACAATGATGTTGCAGCACTGAACAATCATTGCAACATGGGTAATGCTTTAAGAGATGATATTGCAAAGAAGATGTGGGCAGATTACGAAAGAAACAGGTAATTTTCTATATTCTAGCACCAAACTGCAAAGAGGGAAAACAGAAGTGTACAAGTATTAGAAACTTTGGAGACTTATCTAGATTTCAGAAGAGAACAAGCTGGCCTGAACAGGTAATTTTCCCAATTCTGGGACCAAACAGAAGTGTACAAGCATTCAAGAGACTTTTGGAAACTTATCTAGATTGCCGAAGAGAACAAGCTGGCCTGAAAGAGGAAGAATCAAGGCAACACCTAAATTTCAAGGTTCTTTGAGGTGTTACATGACATGTTTAATTTGTCTGATCTCTGATAGTATCATTGTCCTTGCCTCTGATGCCTTTTGTTTTAACTTTGAAGAATGCAACGAATCGATAGATTTTTCTTTGCTATGAATCAAGACTTTGTGGTTGAAGATGGAAGTGGGCATGCTTGTACATAGTTTGACACCCACCTGTAAAAGTTGGCACTTCATGCATCTGTCAGTTAACTTGTATTTCTATCTGTGTAGGTGTAGGGATTTGGAACATCTGTTGAAGGAGAGGTGCAGGCAGCTTCTGTTGTGTCCCAATTGAGCATAGAAAGTTTTATTGGGCCTGTTCTTTACCTCACAAGCCGGTGGCTTTTGGCTTTTGCTACAGTACCTAACTTTCAAATGGAGTATTTTCTCAAGACGGAGTCTATAAGTTAAATGATCTACACGTTAAAAGCCCAACATTTGTACCAGCCAAAATCGTAAATGAGTATCTGTCTCTCTGTAATCTGTACCGTAAACAGCTAAAATTCAAAAATTTCAGCTATAAACTATAAGCCGCAGCCGAAAAGAACAGGCCCATTTTATTGCAGAAGCAAGGTTTTTTGTTACCTAAAAGAAGTTGTGCTGTAAATGCAAACCCCGCTTATCATTATTGACATCCATGGGATAGAATCCTTTTTTCATATCGGTGTAATTTTTGAAGATTAGATGTGTTTGACCAGCAATAGTTTTTTAATGCGAAGGGAACAGTAAGTTATGTGTTGTACGTACCATTGATTGATTAAGTTTAGGAAACTGATCGCCTTGTTAATGTCCATGGGACCAACATTGTGGTATGTCGTTACATATCCTGTGTTCTTTAGCTTTGGTTGAACCTCTATGACATATTCTGATTTTCCACCAATTGTTGCATTATGCAAATTTTTTATGAGAGAGATTTAGCCATGATATACATGTTACTGTGGGGTGTGTGTTGGGGGTGGGGGATTGTAACCAGAGTTTTCTAAATATGAATTGATATTACCATACTCCAAGAAAATTGATTCATCATTCATACCTCATCCTACAATAGTTCAGATGTTGCCCCAACTGCCTTGCTTGACAAACCTGCATACAACATGAATAAATTATAAGATCGTCTGATTTTTGTTTTTGTTTTTTGTGAGAAAAGTGTATATCTACATCAGTTATACATGTGTGACAGCTTGGCCATAAGATCTACTTTTCCCCCCCTAAATGCTCAGTGATTTGAGAAATTGTCAGTGGAAGGCTTTTCTTCCTGAAATGTAGCGTTCTGTTTTTTTCTACTGCTGGACCTATGCATCGTGTCTTTTATTTTTACAGTTCTGAATGGTTGTGCAATTACTATCAATGGGTGATTGTCCTCTCAAATATTTGTAATATAGTTGGAAAAGAGAACACAAAGGCTACTCAAGTACACATGCTTTTGTTCAATGAAGCATCTTATTTCGATACTGTCTTGGTTGTCTTGCCTGGCAGATTCAGCAACATAAGCAGTTATTGGATCAAATTCACACAACCAAGCTTTTTGAGTGTTTCATGGAGATTATGGATGAATCAGTATACATTCACTGTTTTTCTATTGAAGAAAGCAGCGAACACACAGTGCAAACAGTTGGATTAAATAGCAAACACCCATCATGGAGTTCATCATAGAAATAAGAAAGTACAGAAAAATAATGCAAAACAATCCAGAAACCATGGGGGCGAGCTGGAAGCAGCAACGTGTTCAACTAAAATGGATTTCTAGTTGTGGAGGAAAAGAGAATCCATGGAAGAGAAGCAAGCGTGGACATGTGATCAAATCGGGGGAGATAACATGATGCGATCCTTTCTTCTTTGAGAAACATTAAGCACAAAGTTTTGGGGGAAGAAATTGGTATGCACCTCTAAAATACAACTGATCCTTCATGATTCTTTCTTATGTACCTCCAAAATCCAACCGATCCTCCATTATTTTTTTTCTTCTTTTTTGTGTTGATAGATCGATCTCCAGTTTTCTACTTCTTTTTTCCTTTGAAAGTTTGATCTCCTATTCATTTTTATAAGTCTAGCCTCCTCTTGTGCTCAATAGGTACCTGCTGAGCTCCTCTAACTCGGCAGGACTCCGGCCGGCCGTGCAGTAATTAAATAGTGTTAATCATGCTTAATTAGTGCTAATTATATAATATAATGATTAATTAGTGCTAATCATGCCCCTAATTGCCTCCTGATGTGTGGCTACTCAGCAGGAGTCCTGCCGAGCTACAGTTGGTGGCTCGGCAGGACCTACCGAGCTGTTGTAGCGTGGAAGGTGACAACTTGCCACTGCTGTAGAGCTTGAGAAAGGGCTATATTTGCAAAAATAAATATTTAGAGGCTAAATTTGGGGGGGGGGGGGGGGGAGTGGCTACTTAACCATTTATGCAAACAGTTTTTAGTTTGTTTAATGGGAGGCAAATCTATACTTCAGCCAATATTGAATTGTATAAATATTCAAGCATAAATCAAGGATAGATGAGTGCTACTTATCACTTTGAAGTGCCTTATTATTGCAACCAAAAAAAATAAGAAGAATTGTTTTGTGACGTATAAAAATGTGCACCAGTCCATACGTGTGTAAACCATCACTTTATATGAACGATTCTGAAATCAGCCTGAACAAATTCGTATTTCTTATTCCTACACGGGGAACCTACCTATAGCCTATACCGATTGATTTATGGACTCAACAAACTGTAGTTTAGAATTCTTGAGTCATATAGACAACAAAAAAAAAAAGAATTGGATGAAAAACTATCAACAATTATGTTTTCCTTAGATTATCAACAATTATGTTTTTCTTAGATTATCAACAATTATGTTGATAGGAGGCTTTTTTTTATAACCAAACTACTATTGTGAGGTTAAGAGACACTTATAGTCTAGTTGTCACTTGTCACTTGTCAAGCTAAAATGGAGATCAAACCAAAGCTCAACACCTCACTTGATATGCTTATTTGAGGTTTAAGGCCTAATCTGCCGAGTTTTACCTATGCTTTACACGTGTAGTCTCATAAATTAAACCCGTGCAAATGTTCACGTCGCATAATAGTTTACCTATTGCTGTATAATTCCGGCGACACATTTTCCAACGGTCCCTAGACCACACACGCGGCCATCTAATAATATGCATCTTCTTTTCGACTTCTAAAAATTTATTTTTTTAATTTTTTATAATAATTAGATTTTTATATAAAGAATGTATTTTCAAGACAGTATTTATAATTCAATTAAAGTATATACTATAAATTGCTCAAATCACATGTAAATTGTTATAAAAAATAAAAGCTGCACTCATAGGGTCTGTTCTTTTTTACTAGAGCTTATGGTTTTTTGCTACAGTTTGTGGATTTTGAGCTGTTCGTGCGAGAGATTACAGAGTAATAGAAATTCACGTGTAGTTTTTACCGATATAAATAAAATCAATATAGTATGTATTATAATTAATTAGACCTTATTTTAAGAAAATTCTTTATTTAAAAACTAGTTACTATAAAAAAATTAAAAATAGAAAGCAAAAACTGAAAAAAAAACAAAGGCATAACCTCAAGGCGAAGTAAAAAACACTCTCAGATCTCGATCGGCGCGATGGATCTTAGCGCCGGAGCCGCAGAACCCACAGAGATGACGCGAGTGGGCCATCGGTCACCCGCCACGTGACACGTGGGGGGAGGAGGCCCGCATCTGACGTGCAGCCAAGCGCTGGGGCGCCCACGCAACGACAACGAACGATGCAAAGCTGATCGCCCATCCTCTCCCTCTGACATTTGGGCCCCGTTTGAAAACGTATGGACCTTTTATGATTCTTGTGAACTGAATGATTTATTGTGAACATCTGTCAGTGCTACACACAGCCCATCAGAATGTCCTACATCGGAGACCGTTGCTTATAAGGGACGATGTATTGGCTTTGATGATAGTTTTTGGCCTATTTTTCTTCTTTGGTTTTTGTTCCTTTATAAGTCAAAAAAATTAAATATCAAAACAAACAGTCTCTTTAATAAATACTTTAAACGACTTCTTAAATCTAAAACAGTATACACTATCTGTATCGGCGTCTGCGCCACTCAGTGTCGTGTTAAAAAGCATAGACAAAAGTCATCAGCTACAGCTAAAAGTCATCAGCCGCAGTCCAAAAGAACACCCTATTCAGTTGTAGCTTATAGCTTTTGGTTGAAAAAGTGACTTTTGGAATAAGAGAGCAAGTGGTGGAAAAAAGTGATAGAGATACGTGCGTGTGACAGGAGCGAAAGGAGTAGGGTGTGTGATACACTTGTAACCCCCTGCCTTATCCTCAGAGCGAGACGACAACGAAAGAAGTGGAGAAGCCACTTTGAGAAGCAAGGAGTTCGTATTGCCTTTTAGCTTTTTAAGCAAAACCCAAAAATAAAAGCCAATATGAACAGAACATAAAGGATTAGCAAACATGTCTCTCAGCTAGCAGTCAGAAGCTACTTGAAACACATCAGCTTCTTAAATTTTTTTGTTTTTGGCTTTTTTCCTTCTTATTTCTTTGGATTATTTCAAAAGATATAACAGTGTTAATTTTTCTTATTCTTTTACTTTTATTTTAGAAATAGTTAACAGCCGCTATAATATAATTATAGAAAAACTACAGTAAAATCAAAAGCTATATTTTTAAGCGACGTGGAGCACTGCCTAAATGGCTAAATTAGACATGGCCACAAGTACGAGATCCCGGGCCTCTTTCGAGGCACCTGACGTCGCTATTCACAGCCAGTCTCTACGAGTAAGTATAATAAGAGGCTGTTAGTAGACTGTATGCTGAGGTGGAGGAGAGAGAAGAGAGGTGGGCTGTAAGTTTACGGCCAGCTGAAGCACAAGAACTAAGAAACTTTGTGAGAGAAAGGGGTGGGTCATACAGCCTTCAGCTGGCTGTAAACTACTATATGAATGGGCTGATAAATGTGTTGTAAGTGTCCATACAGTCAGCTGAAGGTTGTATTATTAGCCTTGCTCTACGGTGGAACCATCGCTTTGGGAATCATAGTCGTACGGACCAGCCAGTACACAAAGCCAAAAAAAGGTGGGAGCTAGTCCCGAGCGTACCATTCGTGTCGGTGCCGTAGTAAACACGACCGAGTAATCACAGCCAGGGATAAGGTAAGATAATACGCCCAACCGCTAGCTTAACCAATGCCTCATCCTACTGGACGCGCGTAGGGGGTGACGCGCGTACAGGAGGGCACGGACGCCCAAGCGCGCGTGGCGCGGCCACGTAGGCTCCGCGCGGCTTCCGTCCATCGGTGGGCGCGCCCGAGCGGCAGACGCGCGTCGCCACCTGTACGGATCGCCTCCTGCCAGCGTCGCGAGCGCACGTGTGCCAGTGGCCGCGCACCGCGTCCTAGGCCGGGCATATACGGACGAATGCACGGATTGGGCGTGCAGCTCGGGCCCGGGGCGGGGGTTCGGTGCCGAGCACGTCGACGTCTCCGTGGTCCCTCCGTCGTCCAACGAGGTTTAGCGAGGTTTCTTATGTGGTTTCCAGCGAGTGGCGTCGTAGCTCGATGGATGAGGCCGTCGTCAGCTTGGGAGCCGAAAGAGAGGATGGAGAGGGAGAAAGAGGGGCGAGGAAGAGAAAGGGGAGGTTCTTTTTGCAAAATATGAGCATGAATCTCGAAGCCATCCAAGGGCACCATATGCACGTGGAGTTTCATGTACATGCAGCTTGGCATTTTCGATAATAACCTTATAGAATCTATCTATATAAAGAGAAAATCGTGTCAAGAAGCTCATCCTCCTGTATAATAAGTATCAGTAGATACCAACACAGGAATGAGCTTGCCTTAAATAAGCTCAAACTTTTGATGATTTTCGTCAAAAGGAATTTAGATCTCTCACTACTATAAAAAGACTTATATTAGACGTCTCATCATAAATTGTTGATCAAAACAGTCAGTGTTGAATGCAATCACAAATAGTTTAGGTTTAGAGACCGTCTGTATTGCTGCGAGCGCTAAAAACCGTCTGTGAAGAGATAATATCACAGACGGTTCTTGGTAATAGACGATCTTACGAAGAACAGTTTGCGATATTACCAAATATCACAGATGGTTTTTATTTAAACCGTCAGTGATACTTCACATACGGTTTTTATTACAAACGTCTGTGATAATGAAGTTATCACAGATGGTTTGTAATAAAAACCGTCTGTGATATGTTTCTTGCCTCGCAATCCTCTAAAATTTCATAATCTTCCGTCAGAGTTCGTTCTGAGACACCTTCAGTAAAACGGGCATAATTTTTGCATACGGTGTCCGTTTGTTATATTCTTATACTCGTTGGAAAGCTGATGATGAGCCCGATCCCAAAAATGACCCGCTTGCACCAGTCGCCATCTAAGACACCTAAAATCAGCTGTGTTCAGCCTTGAATTTGTGTTGAAAATTTTCGATTTCTATTTTTGCCAAAATTTTCAATCTTCCCTACGGAATTTGGGGTTTGCCTCAATTGCAAAATTATAGATATCATAGAAACCTTTCAAATGAGCATATAAAACTTTGCTATTTTATATTTGGAAACTAGCTGTTTAATGGAAATGGAATGCGCTACAGTATTTGTTACTGTATTTGCTTGATTTCAGAGGGTATAGTTAACATTTCCTGAGGTTAGCCGAAAAAATAAAAAAAATTTAGGTATAGAATGAACTATCATAGACAGTTTTGTGTTATAAACCATATATACAGGATTACCACAGACGGCTAGAAGCGTCTGTGATGTGTGAGTATCATAGACGGTTTTTTGTTCCAGCCGTCAGTGATAATGTTCTTCACAGACGGTTCTAGTTATAAACCGTCTGTGTTGTGATTATCATAAACAGCTTACAAACCGTATGTGATAACTTCCGATTATCACTGACCTATAAATCCAAACGGTTCAAAAAATCATCTGTAATAACAGTTCCGAACCGTCTGTAATAATCTTTTTTATAGTATTATCTAGCACTGTGGCCTATGGATGTAGCACTAGCCGAGTCTTTTTAAAGATATTTCAACGATCATCCCAAAGGCTAAGAACAATTGAAATAATGTGGCTTCACTGGAGAGCAGAAAATTCAAGTAGTGGGAAACAATTGCACATTCATTGCGCGCATCAAGATACTACGTGTCATGCCAAAGCCGTATCCTATCTCGGCCCGCACCCGCGCCATCCCTACCACGCGCGCCCGCCGCCCACTGCCAACGTGATTTCCCCGTCGGACCTCGTCCGGTCCACGCGCCCCGCGAAAAATCAACCGACTGAGGGAAGGCACCCACCCGCCCTGGCGGCCACGACTTGGGAGGTGTTAATTAGGACTGTGCATTCGGTTAGTTCGGTAAAATCGGTTCGGTATATACGGTATATACGGTAAATACGGTATTGTTAGTTCGGTAGTATACGATATTTTTGAAAATACGGTTCGGTATCGGTAAATCCCAATTTATTTCGGTGTGGTATCGGTAAATACCATATTTACCAAAGTTAACGCAAATTGCAAATGATATAGTGACTAGCGAGACAAGTAGGCGACAGTATATATACTACGAGTCGTCACAACGCCGGCTACTACGAGTGCATTCACATACAAAATGGGCCTGCTAATTTACGCTATTATATAAATTTATTACGGAGGGTGACACGCTCAGTACAACACTATCGACTGCTGTAAAATTAACATTTGAGGATGGAACTCCTGTACCAAAGGAGATCATTTGGCAGCAAATTGCAAATATAGTTGCGCTATTCGCTGAAAGATACAACGGTTCAGAGATAATCTCTATATGCGTAAGAGCTCACAATTTGAACCACCCTTAAAGGAGCAAAACTACTAATGCTCACATTGCACGTCCTGAAACAGGGAACGAACTCAAGGAAGCGCGCATTCACGTCGTGGTGGTGTGGTGCGTGTTCACGGCCGTAAAAGAAAGAAGGAAAGCGACCCAAACAATGATGTAGCATTATTAATCCAAGGGGGGTAGTAAGCAATCCTTCCATCAGGTCACTCGGCCTGTCGGCCATGGATGATGACCAGCAGTAGCCATCGCAGTTCGCAGCCGCCAGCAACGACGATGACGGCATCCAGATTCCAGATCGAGTCATCGAGGTCCCGCTCCCCTCAAGCTCAGGCTCAGCTTTCGTGTAAGCCTAAGCCATCCCCTTCCCTCGTTGTACCACTTGCAAGAGCCCGGCAGTAACCAGCTGCAGCAGCAGCGTCCGTCCATCACCGCCGGTTCGGTTTTATTCGGTTTATTCGGTTTTTAATCGGTTTTTCCCGAAAAAACCGAACACCAAAAAAACCTGAAATATAAAAACCGAACCGAATACCGAAAACCGGTCAAACCGAGTTGACCGGTTCGGTTCGGTTTTTCTGGTCCGGTTTTTTCGGTTCGGTTGATATGTGCACAACCCTAGTGTTAATCAGTTTTGGCTTCCGTCAAAAGCTCGTTCGAACATCGTAGTTTCTAAAAGTAACCTCTTTAAATCGTCTCTGAAAACGGTTTTTCAAACGATTTCCAAAAACCATCAGCTAGCTCTCGTCGCCCGCGTCTTCCAAAAACTAGTTTCTAAACTTTATTACCATTAGCTACTTCTCATCATTATTCTATTCAACCGAAAACAAAAGGCATTGCCCAGAAAATTAAAACCCCACGTTCGTTTCCCCCAACCGGCGCGGAAAAACGGAAAAATCCCTCCCGAAAGCGTCCATCGCGAACCGAGCGCTTTTCCTCCCACTTTAGGCCCGCTCGTTTCGGCTTAGCCTTGTAATTTCTGATTTATTTTTTATTATTCATAAATTTTATTTTTTTTAACTTTTAGCTTTTTTAGCTTTTCACCAGTTCTTTTTTTCCCATATTCGTTTGCGTTGTCGTGATGAGCTAGCATATTTTTTTTCTATTTTTAAAATTTTAAATTTAATTACGCCCAATAAGTCACTTTCAACTACAATAAAATTTTAACCGTTATAATATAATTTTAGCTATAAATCACAGCTTCTCAGCCCAACCGGCTGTCAGCAGCGCGGCAGACCGGCCCGGCTGGGAAGAAAACCTGTGGCTGGATGAGACGCCACGGAAGGCTCCCGAGCGCGCGCACGCGTCCGGCCTTACTTGGCACCTGTCCCCTCGCCGCCTCCCCTCACCATCCGTATATAACAACAACGTCGTCACCGCCATTGCCCATCTTGAGCTAACAACACCAATTCCTGCGCCCGTTCCCGTTCCCACAACTAAGCAACCAAGAGAGAGAGAGAGAGAGTTACCATCGATGATGAGCGGCGGTAGCATGGAAGGGGGGAGCTGTAGTGCCGGCGGCGGCGGCGGGGTGGCGCCGTTCGTGGCGAAGACGTACCGGATGGTGGAGGACGCGGCGACGGACGGCGTGATTGCGTGGGGGAGGGATAGCAACAGCTTCGTCGTCGCCGACCCCTTCGTCTTCTCGCGGACGCTGCTGCCGGCGCACTTCAAGCACTCCAACTTCTCCAGCTTCGTCCGACAGCTCAACACATACGTACGTACTGAGCTTGCTTCGTGAAGCTCTTGTTGTGCACCTGCTTTATTATGTGTATATATTGCTCTGCGCGCGGGACAGTGAAGAACGCTCAGGAGGTCCAAGCAACCATGGAGATGCTGGAAATGCTCTTCGATCTCTAGCACTTTTTCAAAGTACTAAATTTCACGGCCGAACCATCGAATTTGCTCAAGGAGTGTGAAGATTACCAATTCCCCGTCTCTTTTGGCCACAGTGGCCGCTGATTTTTAGGTGTGACTACTAGTTTTTATCTAAGTTTTTTAAGATAAGACGTACGTGATTTTGAAGTTTTTTAAGACAACACGTGCATAATTTTAAATTTGAGAAGTTATTTAAAAAAATCTATTTTAAAAAAATGTTGTATTTATTTTAACTTCTTAGAGGAGTAAAAGCCAAAACCAATACTAAAAAAGGGGCCTTTCTTTAGCGATTAATTCCCGGTCTTTACGAGTACCTAGTTATCCTAGTTCCTGCAAGCGACGCGACGGAAGTTTTCAGCACAACGTGCTCTGCTTACGAAACCGACCCATCACAACTGATGGACGGTTCAGATTTAGTCACTACATGTCCCGTCAAATCTATACGCCTATCAAATTTTTCTGAAGCGGGCTATGTTGGGTAAACTTTAAGTAAAAATTGAAAAGTTTACTAGCAATGTTTGATTACAGCTTAATTAGAGCAAGTAATTTAAATGTGTTCGTGTAATTAATCTGTGCTGTTGTGGTTGAATTCTTGCAGGGTTTCCGCAAGGTTGATCCGGCCAGATGGGAGTTCGCCCACGTGTCGTTCCTGCGGGGGCAGACGCACCTCCTGCGCCAGATCGTCCGGCGGAGCAGCGGCGGCAAGCGCAAGGACGACGGCGGCGGCGGCGGCGGCGGCGCGAACGCCGACGAGGACAGCACGATGGTGGCCATGGAGGTGGTCCGGCTGAGGCAGGAACAGAAGGCCATCGAGGACCGCGTCGCGGCGATGTGGCGCCGGGTGCAGGAGACCGAGCGCCGGCCCAAGCAGATGCTCGCCTTCCTCGTCAAGGTCGTCGGCGACCCGCAGGTGTTGCGCCGCCTCGTCGGAGGCGGCAATTGCAGGGACAGCGGGTTCGACGGCGGTGGGCTCGCCGGTGAACCGGAGCGCGCGGGGGAGGTCAAGAGGGCGCGGCTGCTGCTTGGCGGCGAGCGCCAGCTCGGCAAGAAGATGGCCGACAGCAGCAACGTGGACGCGTTCGTGCCGGAGGACGGCGTCGACTTCACCGGGCTCTACACCGGGGGCGACGGGTTCGGCGACGTGCAGGTGGACGCCGTGGGCGGCGACCCGCCGTACGCGTTCCCGGTGGACAGCGGCGGCTACTAACAGCGTTCGTCCCAACTGTTGTCGGGTTGGTTGATCGGTGCTTTTGCCGATCGATTCATGTACGTATTTTGTGGCGAATTGCCCTCCCGAACTGCTTGGAAGTGGCAACGGTAAAGGAAGGAAGCAAGCTAGCTATTCCGGTGGTAGGTAGGCAGGCTAGTGCTAGACGAGCGCTACTGCTGGTGTTCTTGTTGCGTTTCGTTTTCTTTCGCCTTGGCTTGTGGGGCGTCCGGGTGTACAGCCGTGCCTGCGAGCTGAATAACAAGTCGTAAAATGCAAGCCTAGCTGTGTAGGCGGCAAATTAATATGCCCTTTTTTGGCTTTCTTTTTTTAGTGTCTAGTTATTATTCATATTTTTTTAATTATCGTCTAAATTTGTAATCTTTGTATTAGAGATCAAGGTTCACTTTTAAGGAGGGAGATTTTTTTAAGGATGAGTGGGTAGAATTCAAGGGGGGAGAGGAGAGAATTTATGGTCATTGGATCTCTAATCCAACAGTCCTAAATCTGAATAATAGTTATAAAGAAAAATATCTAGATAATATTTAACAAAACCCTTCTTTTTTAATTTTTTATTTTTGGCCGTTGGCTTCTTATGAAGTTAAAACTAATATGACGGTTTTCACAACAGTCTCTAGATAGTTTACTAAATCTAAAATTATATACATGCTATTTATGTTAGTTTCTATTGTCTTAAAAACATAGATAAAAATTATCGGCTATAGCTACGAAAAATCTAGGGGTGATCGGTTCGGTTGAAAAGCTCATGGCTTATGGCTGAAAATACTGTAGCTGGCTGAAAAAAGCACTGTAGCTGACAGAGACTTATTTAGCATAATTAAATTTAAAAAATTTAAAAATATAAAAAATATGTTAGCCCATTACGTATAATACAAACATATACGGGAAAAAAAGAACCGGCAAAAAATCTTAACAAAAAGTCAAAATTTCAGGAAAAAACGAAACTTATGAATAATGCCAAATAAACCTGCAGCACTGTAGCACAACCATGTTGATCGCGCCCCTAAGCTCGTGCCTGTGAATGCACTGCACAGGTAGTGCTTCGAGATCTCTCTTGTAAGTGTAAATGTAGCATCTCCGCCCTCTTTTCAGGAGGATCAACCGACCCTGCAGCCAGTGGATGAGCTGTTTTTGACTTACTGGAGGGCCAAAAGCATTTTAATAGCTTCCAGAAACCGAAAGCGTTGCAGTTAATAGCTGCTTTTGACATTTTGTGGAGGGCTAAAAGCATTTTATTTGTGGCTGGATGCATAACAAAAATATCTAGTGCAGATAGAGAGGAACAAATGCTATAGTCAGTATTGAGGGGCAGGCGTTAATAACTAATAAACTGGGAGCGCAACGCCTTAAATTACCTTGTCTCAGGGTCGCTGCTATCCATTATGTTGGGCATGCCTGAGAACAAGTCTGGCTGAGCTCTTGGGAAGCGGCGTTCTTTCAGCCGGATTTTAACTTCAGACCTTTTTTAATAATCGTTATTTATTAGACTAATAAATCGTAACTAACATCTTTTCGGTCGATTTTTAATTTCAGATTTTTTCAATAATTATTATTTATTAAACTAATAAGCCATAACCAACCGTAAATCATAGCACTAAAGAACAAGCCCGTACTTGTTTGCAGGTTTAGGTTTAATGGCTGAACGCTTTGCCGACTCATACTCGCTTCTCAGCTGATCATACGTCTCGTCAAGCTTCCTCTTCTGCCTGGAAAGTACAATCAGTTCTTCATGTATGTTGGATGAATCAGAACTTTGTTCCTATAAGGAATCAAATAATGGCATGCTAGACTAACCTGGATTTCTCTGCAAATTTTTCTTGTAGCTCCTGATTATCCCTCGTCAAGTTTTCAATCTCTTGTTCCATCAACTGACATCTTTTGGCCATCTTAAGGTATGCAGTATGTGTTGTAAATAATACAGTATAAACATAGATTTAGATTTAATTGCAACGAAATAAAGCAAAATTAAACAACATTTTGAGTTGAATATAAATGACATAAATTGCATATAAACATATAATTGTACCATATCATTTATACAAGAACATATACTCATCATATGAACCAAAATTACTGCTGAAATAATCATATAAAGCATTCTCATGAACAGGGAATTAATAAAACTTAGCAAAAAGCACAAGTTTTATTTATTGTTTAGTGCTCTCAGATGTAGGGTTACACAAGATTTAATCTTGGCCGTCTCGCTACTAGTCTTGTACTCTTCACTAATTGAATATGCCAAATAAGTTTCAAACCTTGAGCTCTAAATAAAATTTTGACAGATTGGAACTATAAAAATACTTTCGGCCAATAGACAACGCAAAACAGATTGACCACCAAATAGCTCTGAAATCAGCCAACTAACTTTGATATACTCCAGAGTATAGACTCACAAGTAAACAAGTTATGCAGAAAACCGAAATGGCTAACAGAGGTATAGACAATACGATAACAGTGAGCACAGACTGCAAAATATTTCAATAGCATCTAACTGCAGGAATAAGACTGAAACAACAAAGATTTAGAGTTCAAGCTTTAACATTCAATTTCAGCATAAGACCAATATCCTCATTGAGCTAATAGCCGAATCCACATGCATCTCTTTGCAATAATCAATCAGTGACAAATCACAAATATATATGAAATGGATCATAGATTGCAAAGAGCTGACAGTTGATATACTCACAAAGCCGGTGATACCCGAAACCACCGAGAAGAAGCTGAACATGGCAAGGCACGCACATTGCATTGTCCCTTGATCTCCAAATATTCTGGTTTGTCAGACAAGTCTGATCCTTTGATCATGTTGTTTTGTTAATTTTCTTATCAGTAATTGCAATCTATGGTAACAGTATCACTTTGCATCAAACGATATTTGTAAAAAGAAACTTAAGCAACATTTTTTAGAGGTAACTTAATCAACATTGTGGATTGGAGAATTGAAATTGGAATCTGTTATGTATGGCTGGCAGGGGATGGAGCTGTGGTTTTTAAGACCTCCCCTACATATGGAATATCACCTTAAGGTTAAACAACAACCGCCGTAAGGTATCAAGCACCATTACTATTGCATCGACCACATGGTCTGGGATGGGACAAGCTAAGCCCAGTAATATGGTCTTAATGCCTTATCTCTACATGGAGCGTATATATGATAACTCTTGGGTAGGTGTCAGTATCCATAGGACTAGGAATATCACACGATGTAAGTAGAAGACAAGGTGTGCTATATGTACGGCTGAAGCTGTG
Source organism: Dendrocalamus latiflorus (assembly GCA_017311315.1). Taxonomy (NCBI): domain Eukaryota; kingdom Viridiplantae; phylum Streptophyta; class Magnoliopsida; order Poales; family Poaceae; genus Dendrocalamus; species Dendrocalamus latiflorus. The sequence continues at coordinate 13,159,723 of CM029633.1, read as the reverse complement.
TCAGTATCCATAAGGATTAGGGATATCGCACGATCTAAGTAGAAGACAAGGTGTGCTATATGCATGGCTGAAGTAGCAGACAACGTCCGACTATAATGGTAACATATAAATAGAAGTTCCTACAGCAGAGTGGTGACCTTCTTTTGTTTTCTCGTAATAGCCGGTTACCAACTCTACTGATGATTTTGTAAGTTATATCAGATAAACTCTCACAGCTGCTACAGAATATGTTAGGAAGTGTCCTCAAATCAATTGTGACAACAACAGTAATAAAGACTGCTATTCAACTAGCATGTCTGGTCTCTCTAGGGATATGAAAATTCTCTTTACTCCGCTATATCATAGACAAGAATTTTGACAAATGGAGCTGAAAATGCACCAAAGAATATGTATTAAGGACCATTTCTGCAATCCACAACATTTCACTTTCTAATTTAACTATTGCAGGAGACTTTTCATATACTTTCTAGTTCAGAAATTTTTGCAAGCTAGGCATCGAAGTGGATGGATCAACTACATAAACTCTGCTCCAAACGATTTTAGCTTTTGGTTTCTTTGGCTTACGGCTTTTTTATGCTAGAAGCACTTGGAATACATCGGCTTCTAATTTTGGTTTTTGTGTTTTTTTCTAGCTTTTTGGCTTTTGCTTTTTTTCCCTTTTTCCTTTGCATTGTTTATAGAGATATAACGGTGTTTTCATTTTTTTCTCATTTTTTGTATTTTTCTTTAATTGAATAACTCAGAAAAAGCTAACGACCGCTATAGTATAATTTCAACCAACAGCCGGAATCCACAGCTATAAGAGCAAGTTTAATAAGGCTGACTGTGCTAGCTATAAGGGAATCCATGTCAGCATAGTCCTATGTGGAGGGGAGAGAAAAGGAGAGAGAGAGAGAGCCAAGCCGACTCCCATGCAAGAGTCAGACTATAGCACAGGAAAAGAGGCATTATCCATGCATGTACCCATAGAACTAATTGCTATACCCATACATGTATTAAATTATCAATACCCATGTATGTATTAAATGATTGAGAGCTCTTGTGGAGACAACTTATAGCCAGCTTATTGTATGAGTTGACTGCATCATTATCTTTTGATGACATGTAAATGTATTGGAGGTAGCAGCTATCTGTACTATTAAACTTGCTCTAAGCTGTTTGGAGCGACCCCCTAAATGGAATGATCCAACCAGCTTCAAATGGGTTGTTCACATTATATTAAATACCACTCCTACGAGCAAGTCCAATAATGGTCTTATAGCCAAGCTAGTCAGCATTTTTGCTGATGTGGAGGAGAGAAGAGAGGAGAGAGATGAGAGCTTGGCTCTCATGCAAGCAACAAGCTGGGCACGGGAGCCTATGCAGTGGTGGGCTCAGATAATAAATGTATGTGAGGAGGAATAGGAAAGAGAATGTGAGACATGGTACCACATAATAATAAAAAACCTTTTGTAGATAAATTATTGTATAACTTGGCTCTTATAGGTGGTGATCGGTTCGGCTGAAAAGCTCGTGGCTTATGGCTGAAAATATTGTAGCTGGCTGAAAAAAGCACTGTAGCTGACAGAGGCTTATTTAGCATAATTAAATTTAAAAAAATTTAAAAATAAAAAAATGTTAGCCCATTACGTATAATACAAACAAATACGGGAAAAAAAGAACCGGCAAAAAAGCTCAACAAAAAGCTAAAACTTCAGAAAAAGACGAAACTTATGAATAGTGAAAAATAAGCCAGAAGCCGAAGCCGAGTTGATCAGGACCATAACTTGACTTATAGCCAAACACTTGGCTCTATTATTGGACTTGCTCTACAAACTCAACACCAGACGCAGTAAATGCAGGCCCACACGAGGTGAAAATATTAAAAGCCTAACCACATACAGAACACCACAATTTCGATTTCACAATTTGGATCGGAAGTATCTTGTGCCAGAGGAAGCAAGCATCTAGAAGCACCAAACCATACAGAACTACGCACACGGAATATATGAGCGCCATGTCCTTCGGAACCTAAAATTTGCAGCCAAATAAGCACCTTAAAGCATCAGCAGCAGAGCAAGTTTTGCACTCACAATTCAAAAGGGCGCACAGACATCGCCATTGGAGCTGTAGAAATAGCGAGACCAATTGCATCCACCACACTAGCTATTCACGAGGGACCAAATCGAAGCCAGAACAAGCTAAACACATCGAATTGCAAAACCCTAACCACTGGGACTCCACCACCGCAAGACTCCACGAACCCACAGCAAAATCGGAAACAAAATCTCCCCTGAAAGTTCACAATCAATCGCGTCCCTGAACAAGCACTACAGTTGAAAGGCGTATCCAGGAAGCATGGGCTCCAGCCCCGTCACAGCTAGCCTGGTCTGGGCCTAATCTCTTGGTTTGTTTGGTCTCATTTGCTTTCTTGGGCCCGTTTGGGTCGGGCTGGACTACTTCCTGCCCTAGAGTTGTAAAAAAACTGCGCAAGTTTAGTTTATTTTAGATTTGATTTAAGCTTGATCCGAGCTTTAAATGAGCCGAGCTCGAGTTTGATCCCAAACTCACGAGTTTCAACGATCCGAATTCGAATAGCTCGTTAGGGCCCGGTAAATTTCCTAGCCCGCTTACACCCCTTAGTCGTCCTTTCATATTCGTTCCTATTAAGAGGTAAACACATACACAAAATATATACTATTATGTTGTAAGTTGTAATAGTTTTTCTATTCTTACTTATTGAATATGTTGTAAGTTAAGTTTTACCGAGATTACTTGAGTCAGGCTCGAGTTTGATCTTTTCTTACCGTTAAAAATTGGTATATTAAATTATTAATTGTTACAGAGTTTACTTAAGCTAAGTTCGAAAACCGAGCTCAAGCCCTGATACAGACTAAAACCCTAACTCAAACTTGCTCCACCGAGCTCGAGCTAAGAACAGCCCGCCTGCGTGTGCGAAGAGGAGAGGCGAGCTATTTCCGTTGACTGCGTTGGTGAGGCAGATGCCACAGGTTGCGTGATCAGACTAATAGATTCAGAGCGAACCCCCGAACGACTCGTAAAATACGAGTGCGTGGCCTGGTGGAATATATACACAATACATTCACTGTAACTAAGAACCCGGCGGCTGTCTTGTAACTCTTGTTAGTTGAACTACGAGCTTTACTTTTTCTGATGTTCTGTCGGCTGGAGAATAACAGGGAGGTAGCCTAGCTGCTAGAGCGAGCCACGTTAGTTTTGGTTTTGTTTTTACGTTTTGGGTACTCAATTTGTGCTCCACCACTCTTCGATCGAGTTTTTCTCTTCACGTTTAGAGCACCTTTGATGCAGTTAGTTGCTTCAAATGGTACGTAGCATTCCCATGCATTACAATGACCTAATAAATCTGAAGCGGAACTGCATCCTCACTTCCTTGCATAGTAGTTTCGGAATTGTTCCAAAAAATTTAAGTAAAACTATAATAAATCTAAAGATGCTTTTAGGATCTATTTATTACTAAAAATCGATAACAGACGCTTTAAAGTTGCTAAGAAAACAAGAAAAGGTTAGAAATTTTCAAAAAAGCAGAACATTCGGTTTTTAATCAAGTGAGTCATAATTAAGTAAAACTATAATAACCGTCAGATGGTACTATTTAAAGATATATTTTTTAATGGGAGTGTCTATACAACATTCGACTGTTTTTGAGGACAAGAACAGTCAGATTTTGAGCCGTTAGATGGAGATCTAACGCCATAGATCATATTTTTTGAGGGGGTCATTTTTTTTGGAGGGGGGCTTTTATGGGTGGATCCGTTGGATGGAGATCTAACGTCCCAGATCAATCTGACTATTTTTTACTCAAAAACAGTCGAATGTTGTATAGTAATACTCTTTTTTAATTTAAAAGAGATGATAATCCCTCACTCCCCGGCCTTCTCCTCTCTTGCCACAAGTTAATACATATCACGTGATTACTGGTGGTAACAAGTAACTAATTACGGACCGAGTAATAATTCACCAACTTATTAAACCAAAACCAACACGACGTTGTTGTTGCGTATGCTATACAGGGCCGCGACGCGTCTGTCCTCCTCAAGGGTAGCAACACGGAGCAGGACATGGGGACCAACTTGACGCTGCAGCCGAGGGCATTGCAGCTCATCGAGGACATCTGCACCATGGTGCGCGTCGCCTGCGGCCCCACCGTCTCCTGCGCCGACATCACCATCCTTGCCACCCATGGCACCGTCGTCGATCACCTCCAGTGGCCCTGGCCCATCGTACGTTGTGCCACAAGGCCAGCTCGACAGCTTCGCCCCTGCTTCCGAGAACGACGTCAACGATCACCCGTCACCGGCCGTCGCTAGCGTCTCCCAGCCCCTACGCGTTTTCAGCAGTAGGGGCCTCCGCGATGCCGCCGACCTCGTGGCTCTCTTGGGTGGGCACACCGTCGGGAGGGCGCACTGCCCCTTCTTCGCAGACCGGGCCGCGTGGCAGGACGACACCTTCTCCAAGAAGCCGGCGATTAAAAATCAATGACAAGTGTTTTAGATTCGCTAAGAAAAAAGAAAAAAAAATAGAAATTCTTATAAAAAAGTAAAACATCCAGTCCTTAATCAGCGCACGCTCCTCTCCCTTCCTCCTAGGGTTTCCTCCTGATCTAACCCCACCTCCATGACCAAGACTAAGCAGAGCAAGAAGGACGTCGACTTCTACACTATCAAGGGCACCAACAAGGTCGTCCGAGTGGGGGACTGTGCACTAATGCGACCGTTGGACACGGGCAAGCCGCTGTATGTGGTGCAGGTGGAGCAGCTAGAGGCGGACAGGTGGGGCAGCGTGCGGGTGTGGGCGCGATGGTACTACCGTCCGGAGGAGTCCAAGGGCGGCTGACGACAGTTCCATGATGCCAAAGAGCTCTTCCTATCCAACCACTATGACACGCAAAGCGCGCACACTATTGAGGGGAAGTGTGTCGTCCACTCCTTTAAGAACTACACCATGCTCAACAACGTCAGCCCGGAGGTCTTCTTTTGCCAATTCAAGTACAAGGACGACACCGGTGTGTTCACCCCCCTCCACGTCGCCATGTACTGCAAGTGCATGATGCCATACAACTCAGACGACCTCATGGTGTAGTGTGAGGGATGCAAGGACTTGTTTCATCCATCCTGTACGGGAATGACCATCGAGTAGGCCAAAAAGTTAGATCATTTCCTGTGCTCAGATTATATTAAGGAAAATGGCACAACGAGATCTTGAAATTCATACCCAGCTTCACCAAATTATGATTCAAAGGTTGAGCCAAAAAAGGCAGAAGAGGTAACTACTACGACAAGAACCATCCGTGGTGGGGAGATGCACTATTTAGCTAAAATTCGGAATAGAAATTATATGAAAATTAGCAGTTGGATTTGTATCTAACCTAAAACTAAAATTCCAAATTAAATAAAAATAAATTTCATATTAAAGAAAGAGTCCATATCAAATACTATAAGAAATATCCCAAATTTGAAATAAAAATTAATAGCTAGATTTATAAACGAATTCCAACATAAAACTAAAAAAGAAAGTCTATAAGAAGTGCAATCCAAAAATATGCAAATTTAGAATAAAAGTTAAAGAAAATTAGCGTTTGTTTTTAAATTCCAGACTAAGTGAAAAATAGAAATTTTGGTTTTATTCAGAATTAAAATTACAAAAATATTCTAATTTGAGAAAAAAAATAAAAATAAGATAATGAGTTTGATTTATATATATATATATAAATTAGGAATCGAAATCCATTATATAATAAAAATCGATGGCAGGTAGTTTATATTCGCTAAGAAAAAAGATAAACTAAAAATTCTCACAAAAACAAAAATATTATAACCATTTGTTTGGTGGACCTCCATAGGATGGGGGATTGAGAGTAAGATCATTAACAAGTGTTTACTTGGCTATACCGATATAAGCTATATGATGTGCGTTATGAGCATGTAGTATAGACAAGTATTTCAATAATGAAAAACGAGAAATAAATAGAAAATGTTATGTAATGCTATATCTACTGTTTGCTATGAAAATATTTCCGTCAAAAAGTATATAGAGAAGAAAGTTTTGGTTACATGTGATAAGTATTGAGGAACAAAGTAAGTATTTTTCTCTTATTATATATAATATTAAAATATCATAAATAAATTTACGCAACAGTCTATTTTTTAAAAGCAAAATTACATATGTATTACCAAATCATTAAAACGTGTATATGTATTACCAAATCATTAAAACGCGTTTTAATGATGATACCCGTACAAGTGCGCGGGTCATCTTGCCAGTTTAACTCATTATAAGATGTAAAAATTGGGCTGCACCACTAGAGATGCTCTTAGGATTTAACTAATTATAGGCACGTTTAGAGAAGCTTAATTTGGCTTTAACTTTATTAAGCCATCAGAGGCTAGCTCAATCTGAAGTCATTTAGTTAAAAAAAAAGTTAGACTAGCAAAGCAAAATCATTACGGTCCAAGTCGGTCAGTTCATGATTTTAATTCCTGAATCGCCTTGAGCATAAGGACCCATTTGGTTAACGCAGCTAACAGAAGGCTTAGCAACTAGGATGACACACGATCAAATTCTAAAAACACATAAATAAAATCACAATGGCATCTAACATGTAATTCGCGACAGCGTAACTCAAACCATGGTGAACCGTACAATAAGATGCTATATATTGATTGGACTACTTAGCGAGAGTGCATGATGTCGCTTTGATAGAATGGGTTCTAGCTGAAACCATTCCATTCAGATATCCGACAGTCCTGGTCGAGGGGAGATTCAGAGAACTACTGAAGTTAGCCCATCTGCCAATCACCATACATTCTAGCTTACAATTAAGCTAGCTACTGGCTGGCTTGCTACCCTTCTAACCTACTGCTACTCCTGTAGAATCGTATTTGTTTACGACTCCTATGAGAAAAACTAACGTGTATGACATGCTTAGATGTCACTAAACGTAAAATGATTTTACACGAGCGACAAAAAAAAAAAAAACAGGAAAATAAAGGAAAGCGGACAGCGTTTTCTCATCTTTCCTCCAAATCATCTTAGGCTGGCGTCTATGAAGAATCCAGATTGGTCCTTTCACAGGAGTCAAGACCAACATCAGCCAATCATGCCCATATAGCCAAGATATACAAATTAATAATGTTCGGTTTAACAATTGTGCGGAACCCTGCAAAAATGAACTGTCAGTTTAGAGAGGTAATTACAAAGGTGGAGCTACCGCTGTTGACAGGGCAAAAATTACAGGCTATATAGTAGAGGATAAGAGGATAAATTGCAGTTGCAATAAATTTGGCGAGAAGGAATTTTGTCAATGAATGCTCGCCATCGCGGCTACTTGTACACACTTTCGTGGGTTGGCCACCTTTACTGTCCATCAGTGTAAGTCTAGGCCTGCTTACCACCCCAAACATTGCATGGCCAATTGCGTCTTGAGAGACTAGAATATGTTCATGATAAACAATTAGTATTTTGGTTAAGTTAAATTTGAATTTTGTAAAAGTTCCAGAAAATTTAGATTTCAGATTGTGCTATTAGGGTTCAGGCGGTCTGACCACCATAGAGAGAGTGGTCAGACCGGCTATGCACTTTGGAAAAATAAATACCAAACACTTGTGTAGGTTTGTTTGGAGATGAGCTTGTACTAGGTACCACTGGAATTGAAAATTAGAGCGAAACTAGATAGAGTTTAATCGAAATTCTAGATATAGTGTTTTCTGATGGTCTTAATCAGACTGGCTAGTGGCCGACAGTTTGACTGACATGGGAAATGAGATCAGACTGGTGAGTGTGGCCAAAGTGCAGTGGAAATGGATTTTGAGTTGGATGAGTGTGTATGGCATAGGTACCATTAGTTGGTTGTGTTGCGTTGCATGATTTTGAGTAACGTGAGTCAAGTGCAAGAAATTTATGCTCGAGATGGTTGCTTGGTCTTTAGATGTGCAAGTGGCGTGGAAAATATGAGTGGTCAACAGTAATGGATCAGGACTAGGCTGGAAAGCTGGGATCTGAGCAGCCGTGGAAGTATGGGTGAGACTATGTGGCTCAAGTAGGAAGCACATAGAAGACTAGGATCGTGAATAGGTAAGTTGGTGCATATGATGTGCCAAGTGATGAGGCCAATGCACGTAGAGACAGTTCGGGGGAGTCTGAATGTGTGAAGATGTGACGGCTAGTCATTGGGCACTATGGGTTGCATGTCAAAGCATGTGGAGATGCTTTGAGGTGAAGGTGAAGACGAAGTCAAGGGAAGGTGCCCAGAAGCTTCGTCGAGAGTATTTTGGTAATTAGCCAAATACCGGGTTGGTGCCTTGATCAAAACCACGGTGTAGAGAGGCGCAAAGGAAGTGGTTTAGGTCAAGGAGAGCTGGAATTAGCCTCCCTAAAGGGTTAGCGGGTTGAGTCTTGTAAATGCTTTGAAAAGTGTGTATGAGTGTGTAAAACCCATGTTAGTGCGATTGATGGCTTTCCCCGATAGGCTTAATGGGTTGGATTTATTAAGGTTGTTGTTGGTTATTAAAGAGAAGGAGAAGAAGTGGTAGATCTTATGGATTCTAGGGTTGAGATTTTGTTCTACCACCTTGTATCCTTTCATGGTTGTGTGAGAGAGAAATTAAGAGAGGAAAGAGTAGTGCTTTGGCTGCATCTTGTAATCGTCCAAGAGTATGTAAACTTTACCCTCCATTGGAAATAGATCAAAGTTTTATCTCAATCATGTTCTTGTCTGCGTTCTTGCATGGTTTTGCTTGTTCTTGAGCTAGATTTGTAATTTTGTATTGATGGGTATTTTAGCCCGAACTCTTGCTTAAATTGCCTTAGTTGTCCATGGGTGTTCTAGCTTGAACTTTTACTTAAATTACCTTGCTAGGATATGTGAAAATATATTTGGAAGACCTCATGTCTTAGATCCTCACAAGTAAGAAGTAATTTGAGTTTTAGGGTTTTTTATGTTCTTGTGTGCTAGATTTGATTATCTCAAATTCAGTGAACCCGAACCCAAGAACCTTGTGATTCTTGATTTGTTCAGGTACCTATTGCCTTGAATAAGTCTCATGCAAAATTTAGAAGTGTTTGGAAGAGAATTGAGCAAATTTTTGAGATTTGAATTTTGTCCCGAGAGGCTTTCAAATATGATAATAGGGGACCGATTAGACAGGCTATGGACTTGCGGTCAAACCACCATTGCACTTGCAGTCAGACTAGCCTTGTGCTGTTGGTTATTAATTTTGTTACTTTAGGTCTCCAGCCTTGCTTTGTAATGCACAGTTGGTGCAATCTGAACTTAGTGACTCTTATAGTCACTTTAGTAAAGATTTTGAATACCACAAATAGAAAAAGTTTGAACAATCATTCACCCCCTTTGATTGTTGGAATTGATCCTATAAGTGGTATCAGAGCCTGGTTAAGCTCTTCCTCATAGATCTTAAACGGTCTTAAGGGCCACAGCATCGGACAAGTATTCCACCAAGTTACCCATCTTCGATGGGGTCGTCTTCCTATATTGGAATGGATGATGGCTACATACATTTAGGCTTAAGGCTATACAGTCTGAGAAAAGGTCAAAAGTTCCTGTGTTGTCTCTGCTGATGATAAGATTACTCTAACAAATCTTTCATATATGGAGGCAAACAACAAAACTAGGAACCTCTTGATTCAAGGACTCAGTAACCGTGTATCTCATCTCACGTCAGCGCACGATATCTGGTATATCCTCACTCATACCATGAGTGCTCTACAACTATCAAGGAGGTACGCTAGAATCATTTCAAGAAAGAATACTAGAAGTTTGAGATGAGACTTCGAGAGTCTTTGCATGAGTTCTTTGCTCATTTTCACAAGATTCTCAATAACTTACATGATGTCGGTGTGGTCTATCCCAACTTTGAAAATGCACATCAAGTTCTTAGGGCCTTGGGACATGTCAGTTTGGGAGATAAAAGTCACATCCATTAATGACATTGCTGTCATGAGTGAGCTCACCTAGGATAAGATTCATTCAAGGCTGAAGGCTCATGAGATCGACTTGCTCTCTTGCAAGAACAAGCTGCAGTTGATGTCACTTGTGACTAATCCCGCTAAGATCCCTTCTTCTGGCATAGTTGAATCTACTTCTTCTGGATTCTGTTTGTCTGCCCTACATGCTATGAGTGATGATTAGTTTGAGCAAATTTCAAAGGATAACATAGCCCTCCTATTCACCAAGTTCACTAGAGCGTCAAACATTGTGAAGAAGAGAAAGAAAGGAGGAGGAAGTTCGATTCGATGCTTTGAGTGTGGTGATCTCAACCACATTAGAGCCTAATGCCTTAAGCTCAAGGGCAAGGAGAAGAATGATACCACAAATGTCCACCACCTTGGGATGCCAAGTTGAAGAAAAGCAACTACTACAAGGTAGTCCATTGAGTCCAATTTGCTCTTGAGCAACTTGACTTGAGCGACTTGCACTCATGGAATGAGGAAGGGGACGAGCCGTGAGGCAAGAAGAAGGCAGATGATTTCATCAGCATGTACTTCATGGTGAGCACCAATGACATCTCCGGAGAGGATGACCTTTACAATGACCTTGGTGAAGTAAAACTCATATATGATGAGATATCTTGTGTTGTAGTTTGTCTAGATCATGATCTCAGAAAATGCAAAAAGAAAATGAAGAATCATGATTTATTGATTAAGGGCTTGAATATTGAAATTGATAGGCTTAGATCATTAACTCATGATGATGATAATTGTGAATCTTGCCTAGTTCTTCACTCTGAGTTAGCCAAGCTAAGGATCTTTTATTCTGTTGTTCCTAGTCAGCTTAGAGTAGTATCTGATAAAATTAAAAATATGGAAGCTTGCTTTATACTTGGCACTACTATTCATACTTATTTGTTGATGAGTTGCTTGTCAGTAAGGACAACTTAGCTAAAATGAAGGCAGTATTCCTAACTGGTTTCTTAGTGTGTGCCTCTCATGCTAAACAACTCAAATATGCTAATAATAAAATTGCTCAACTCAAGTCTAGCAAATTTTCTATATGTTTAGGAGCTGGGGACATGAATGCTAGTGTTTTACTATATTTGAAGCTCAAAAGTGCCATGAGTAAAATTGTTGCATTAACTGATGAGATACTTCACTCAAGGGCTCTTTCATGTTCAAATTGTCCTAAGTTAACTTCTAAAATTAAAACATTGATTAAAACTCTAAATGATCTCACTGCTAAAGAAAAACATGATTCATCTTTTACATCAAAGAAATCTGATCCTATTGCATATGCATTTTGTGTTGAAATAGGTTAGAATCTAGATAATATGGATGAGACAATTAGAGTCAAGTTTGATCAGTAGCTTAGAAATATTAAGACTACATCCCCTATCTCTTGTGAGTCTCTTAGACTTCAGGTAGCCATTTATAAGGAGATATATGCTAGGACGGTGGAGTGAGTGTAGTTCATGTGTCACCCTAGCTAAGGAAATTGTCTACCTCAAGAAAACCTTACATTCTTTGGTGGTAAAAAGAACCTCAACATGATTCTAGATCAGTCTAAGGTAAGTGTTAAGAATAGAAGTCTAGGTTTCAATGCCTTAGAGTATTCTAAGAAAAAATCACCTAAGATAGTGAGAGTTCTGAAGAGTGGCTTGGCTAAGTCAAAAACCGAACCAAGCAAGATTGTCTTCAAGTCTGTTGGCTTTGCACAATCTCTCTCTTGTGAAGTGGGTGCTTCTTTTTCAGTAGTTAGACTCCTTATCAAGTTAAGTACCATTGCACCTACTATGAGAGGGATGACCACATGTTTCAATTTAGCTTCAGGCGAGCCAAACAAGAGAAGGATAGAGAGATCCTTGAGAGCTAGATGAGTGTATGTAGTCCAGAGTATCCCAAGAGCTAGCTACAAGTCTAGATTTGTTAAGGACTTCTTGATGGCTTTAGATCGACCTTCCATCCAAGCATATGTTACCATGATGGTATGATAAGTCCACGAGTGCCAATCAGATAGGGTGACCACTAGGTTTTTGTTAAACCTAGATGAAAGTTCAGGGAGAGTCTAGGTAGAGCTCATATGGGGGTGAGTTCTCATGGTGTTCATGCTTTGCCTTGTTTTGCATCAGCTTTAGCTTATAGTTCTACTGGTTCTACTTCTACTCTTCATGTGTTTCAGTACTGGATTTCCAAGTCTTCTACTACCAACCCCAATACCGCGACCTCGAGGTTTTCTGTTTCTATAATGTAGGTCCGATAGAGGAGGAAGGAGAACATATGGTTAGTGGACTCTGGATGTTCTCAACATATGGCTAAAAATTCAAGGTTTTCCTCCCTCACCCGAGCATCCATCGACGATTTGATCACATTTAGGGATGCTTCTACCAGGACTGTGATGGCCAAGGGCACAATCCGTGTCAACGACAACTTCATACTCAAGAATGTAGCCATGAAAAGATAGCTCAAGTACAATTTGCTTTCAATCTTGCTATTAATTGATGATGGTCTCAAGATAAGCTTTAGGAAGAGTGCTTGTAGAGTTCTAGATCAATCTGGGGATCTAGTCTTTGAGATTTCTCATATTGAGAGAGTTTTTAGTGCTATTTTTTTTGAATCTTCCTCTTCTGGGCTTAGGTGTCTTATTGCTTTGAATTTTAGAGATCTGGTTTGCTGGCACCGTAGGCTTAGACATATTGGTTTTGATCACTTGGCATGGGTCAATAACATGGATCTTATTAGGGGATTACCTAAGCTCATGGGTGGGAAGGATTTAGTTTGCTCTCCCTGTAGGTATGATAAGATGGTTGTTGCTTCACATCCATTTCTTACCATGGTCATGACAGATGGCTCAGGAGAACTCTTACACACTTTAGGTCCTTCTGGAGTTCAGTCAGCAGGAAGAAAATGGTATGTATTAGTCATTGTTGATGATTACTATAGATACTCTTGGGTTTACTTTATAACATCTAAGGATGAGGCATTTGGTTATTTTAGGGAGTTAGCCCTTAGATTGTTAGTTAATCTTCTAGGAGCCCCTGGGTTCATTAGGAGTGACAATGGGACTGAATTCAAGAACTCATCTTTCTCTTCCTTTTGTGTTGAGTATGGTTTAGATCATTAGTTCTCCTCTCTTAGAGTTCCTCAACAGAATGGTGTAGTTGAGAGGAAGAACAAGATCTTAGTTGAGATGGCTAGCACTATGTTAGATAAGTATGCCACTCCTAGGAGGTATTGGGATAAGGCTATTTTCACTGCCTATTATGTGTCTAAAGGGTATTCTTGAAAGTCTCATTACACAAGACTTCCTATGAGTTAAGATTTAACCATAAGTGTAATGTGTATTACTTTAGACTCTTTGATTACAAGTGCTTTATTCTTAAACTAGACTACTTGATAAATATGAGTATAGGTCATTAGATGGGATCTTTTTAGGATATTATGCTCATTCTTGAGGCTATTGTGTGTTTAATCTTGAGACTAAAAAAATTGTAGAAACATGTGAGAAACAGGGATTAGACCAGATATTGCAGGTACATAGGTTTAGGGAGATTTAGAGGGTATCTTACTTGAGGAGTGCGATGAAGAAGATGAAGTTGTTGATCTACTTCCTATTCAGCAGGTGAAGCACCGCTTCATCTACTTCATCTTTAACTGGACAGTCTGTACCACACTTCTTTCTCAGCACCGTGTGGCTCTGCTCCTACCTCCATAGCCCATGAGGTAGAGGCCACCTCGACTTCAGGAATGTCTCAACATCTCAAGCGGCGACATTTGCTAGATCATATCATTGGAGATCTTCATGAATGAGTTACTCGCTCTAGGTTCATCTCTCTTGACTCACATGTTCATTTTGCATTTATTGCTTCTTTTGAGCCCTGTGATGTCATCCATACACTTACTGATGAGTCTTGGATCAATGTCATGCATGAGGAGTTATAGAACTTTGAGAGAAACAATGTCTAGACCTTAACTGAGCCTCTCTATGGTCACAATGTCATAGGAACCAAGTGGGGTTTTAAGAACAAACAGAGTGAAGATGGGGTAGTTGTTAAGAATAAGGCCAAACTTGTAGCTTAGGGCTTTACTCAGGTAGAGGGCTTAGACTTTGAGAAGACTTTTGCACTTGTTGCTAGATTAGAAGCTATTAAAATTATCTTAGCATTTGCAACCTCTAAGGGTTTTATACTATATCATATAGATATTAAGAGTGCCATTCTCAATGTAGAGAAGAAGTGTATTTCAAGCAATGTTTGGACCGAGAAGGCAATTAGAGGGGAGAGGGGAATTGAATAGGAGCCACACGGATAATGGTTCCTCCAAAATCTTTTGCTCCAAGATTCTTAGAGTCTTTCATTCCAATAGTTATGATGAGTTATAAAGATCAAAGCCTAATCACCCACAAATAAATCTCTAAGAAAAATTGAACAAAATGAGACTTGGCCAGTCAAAGTTGTACTACCACCAACTAAAATACAGTGGTACCTTTAGGGTGTGGTACTACCTCTCATTAGTTAGCGGTAGTACCTCTCGCTCAAATCAGCACTGAAAATTCAGCCCAAGCAAAACTAAGAAACCACATAACTTTCACATAGAAAGTCCAAATGACTTACAATTTGAACCAAAGCAAGATTAGAACCTTAGGATCCTACAACAATAAGAGATCTTGCAAGATCATAGGAATGTTGAGATCTTTTAGCTCTTAAAGCTCTGCTGCACTAAAACCGGACTCAAACCACAAAATGAGGCACCTCCCAAACCCAGGATCCAAATCACTTAAAATTTGGCATGCACATTCTTTAGGATGTTAAGAACCTATTCCAATCAATGATCAAAAAAATCGTTGTCAAAGTTCTAACATTTTTCCATTTGAAGCAAGGTGACATTAAAACTGGGTAAAACTCAAGAACATGAGCCAAGACTCACTCATGGGTAATTTATTATCAAGATAACCTTGGATCTACTCCTACATGTCCTAGAAAACCTAGACACAATAAGATTCCAAGCTAAAAGCCCTAGAACCAAAGAACCCCAAAATCACTGCTCCTTGAGTCAAAATTGAGTAATCACGAGAACTTGTAAATGGTAAGTGCCTAGATGGATGACATCTGGCCTCTAAGAGACATCTTCATCACTTACACATGCTTAGTATAAAGAAAGATCAAGAGAGGAGAAGGGAACACCAAAAACTGAGCCAAATCAAGAAATCAAGGCTTAAGCATAAGTTGCAAGAACTTGGACGAATTTGGTAGATATATTGATACTTAGAGATGAATATTTATAGCCACTCCTTAGTCATACATAAAGCTTAAGGATGACAAAAAAACTCAATCATAAGAGCCTCTCACAAGGTTCTCTCCAAGAACCCTAACTCTTCTCTACTTGGCGTAGATGACTTTTTCCTAAGCCACTGCTCTCTACCCTTTTATAGTGGAGACACATGAGAAACCCTAACCAACCCCTCTAGTTGGGTTTCATCCACTTAAATGGGTTAACCCATTAATCCAACAATATTTTAGGTTTTACACTTACACATGCACGCCTCAAGCATGGTACCGATCTCCTCTTAGTTCAAATCTATATGGATGATATCATTTTTGGTGGCTCATCTCATACTTTAGTTTTCAAGTTTTCAGACACCATGAGCAGAGAGTTCGAGAAGAGCATGATGAGAGAGTTGACTTACTTCCTTGGATTCCAAATCAAGCAAACGAAGCAATGCACATTTGTGCACCAAGCCAAGCACACCAAGGACTTGCTTCAACATAGGGAGTAGCAAGCCAATCTCCACCCCAATGCTTTCTACATCAAGCTTAAATCTAGATGAGCATGGCGAGCCTATCAATTAGAAGGAGTATTGTGGCATGGTTGGCTCCCACCTCTACCTCAAGGTGTCAAGACCGAACATATATTTCGTAGTATGTCTGTGTGCTCGATTTTAGGCTTTCCCTCGCGTATCTCACCGTCAAGTGGTGAAGTGTATTTTCAATTACCTTCAATCCACCCTTGAGTTCAGACTTTGATATTCTTCCTCCTCCTACATCTCTCTTTGTGCTTTCTTATATGTAGATTTTGGGGTTGTAGGATAGATAGGAAGACTACCCCGGGCACTTGTCATTTCTTAGGCATATCTTTTGTCGCCTGGTCTTCTAGGAAGTAATGTTTTATTATACAGTCCACAGTAAGACTGAGTATGTAGCTGCTACGAGTAGTTGCTCTCATATTATTTGGTTCTCATCAACTCTTAAGGACTTTGGATTATATTTAGATAGTTTTTTACTCTTCTGTGATAACACTAGTGCCATTAATATAGCTAAGAACCCAGTATAGTATTCTAGGACCAAGCATATAGACATCATGTATCACTTCCTTAGAGACCATGTGGTGAAGGGGAGGTATTGTCCTATACTTTGTTGAGTTTGAACTCCAAGTTGCTTATATTTTCACGAAACCTTGGATTCTTCGCATTTTGCCTTCTTGCGGGGAGAGTTGGGGGGTTATTCATCTTATGTGACTGATTTTGTTGCATTAGATCTCCAGCCTTGTTTTGTAATGTATAGTTGGTGCAATTTGAATTTGGTGACTCTTATAGGCACTTGAGTGAAGATTTTGATTATCACAAGGAAAAAAGTTTGAACAATCATTCATCCCCTCTAATTGCTGACATCGGTCCTACACACCCATATGCCATACGTTACGTAGCTGCTCTTCTATGGCCTATGTTTCAAAGCTAGCTTGCTCACCATGCCTTACATTCCAATCAACAAAATAGTGTCGATAGATGAGGAAAAGTATCCTAATTTTCACTTAATTCCACACATTCATATTGTTTACTTGCACTTGCATATGCAAAATATGCACCTTTACCACTGCCGGCCTCTGCTAAGAAAAAATACGGTTGTCCCTGTTTGTTTGCTTTGATATTTCATGTCCCCTTTACGCCTATGCTTTTTCACTGCCCACCATATCTTGATGGTGTCCAAAGGTTCCCTCGCCGCCCCTTACATGACAACCACAAAACGATGTCAGCTTAGGAAGAGAGGCGCCTCAATACATGCTTGCTTGGATACATACTCTAGTCATTATTGAAATGCCATCCAACTTGCTCTATACTCTTGCACCGTCCGCCTTTTATGTGTGCATCGATATGTACTTTTTGTAAGTTGCTTGCCGTCTTTTACATGCCAACCATAGAATAATGCCAATGGATGACTAGTACCCTAGGATGTAAAGGTGGTGGATTGGAACTCAATAAGGTTGACTTGATTTGATTCTTGCTACTTGTTCAAGAAAATTCGAAGAGGCATATAAATAAATTTTATTGTGCTGATATGAATTGAATTGCGGATTCTCATCCGAAGTGCTATTTAGGGCCCGACTGGACATTCAAGAATTCCACCAAACATTTTTTTAACAAAGAATTTCACCAAATGGAGCTCTGTGCCAACTCATACACAAAATTAGTCTGCTGGATTCAAATCATTGCAATTGATTAATCTGATGAACGTACTAGCTAGCATCGATCCTGATTGTTCATCTGGTTGCACAAGCTTGTTGTTGGACCGCACATGACAACACCTGTCATGGGTCATGTGTCGTTGGAGAATGGGACGCACGCCAATGATCACGCGCGAGTTGTCTTGCTAACCACCTTCAATTCAACAATGCTCACGTTTTGCATTGCAACCTGTGGATCTACTTTGATGTGTCATTTTCTCTCCACATCGATCTGATATTATCTGTTGAAGAATCTCACGTGATTGATTATTAAATCAGTCCTCGACCAATAAGCTACAAAATATTGACTAATATTTTATTTGTGTTCCTTGTTGTGTAGTAACTATTGTTAGTGCTCCTAAAATCTTTTACACTCCTTACCACTTCATTAGAATAAAGGGTGTGCTTTCGGTGGAAAATACAAAACCACGTGTCCAAAATATTTCTAGATTTGTGCAAAGACATTACATTAATTCAAAATTGGAGGGTTGGTTTAACTTTTAAATGTTTGCATTAATGTCGAGTCACATTTGACGGTGGTGATTACACATATACCTAGATATATACCTAGATGTACATGTGAAAAAACATTCTGCTTTCGGCCTATCTTTTTTCCTTACGGAAGATCTTTCTTCGAGACAGTGAAACAGTGCATCGTATGCTGTTGTGTGCAAAGATAAACTCATCGAGACAACGAAATATGCCGTAAAATGTCATAATAATACGGCTGCCTCATTGTATTCCATAGTACACACGGGTCGGTTTCTGCGGTCATCCCATGAGACAGGAATAGAAAAATACGGCGGTCAGGAGTCGCAACCTAGCGATCGAGAGGGAGATTCTATGCGATGGCCATCGCGAACACTCCGGTTGCAGATTTGCAGAGACAGAAAAGAAAAGGCAGCAACACGTGAGGAAATTAGGAAAGAGCATGGTATGTCTGAACTTTATTCCATCTGTCTATTGTGTCAACTTCAGTTAATTATCCCGGGTGGCTTGTGCCATTTTGGTTGCCACAGCTTTTTCAGATTTAGCTTGCTCTTGTACTCCTCGCATATATTCGGTCTTGAAGTACAGTTAAGTTTAGCCTACTAGAAGATCCATAAATAATGGAACAATAACATGCATGATTAACTCATAATTAGGTTCCGTTTGGCATTACGGTGGCATTTGAAAAACACTTATTTTTCAACTTTTGGGTATACAATTAGTTAAAAGTGTACTTCCTTCGTTCTTTTTTTACTTGACATTTTTGATATTTTATGGGCTTCGAGATGCGGCTTTGATTGCTACTTTTTATAATTTTACATTAAGATGTACTAATAAATTTATAATATTATAAAAGTATTTTAACGGCAAATCTAATATTACAAAGAAAACGTATTTGGCATAGGAAATGAGTTTGGTTCCTCAACTTTGGATGGATCAAGACTCTCGTATCTTATGATTTACCACAAATATTGATTCGGGGTGCCCGATCTTTGTGATGTAAGATCAAACATAATGCTAAGATGCGACCACTTCTGAGAATCTGTGAAACCGAACAAACGATGATGCGGCCAACAACAGTATGGTTAACTGAAACCTACGACACTTGAATTCACCCAACAACATGAGTTGATTCTTGTCTACTTGCCATGTAAAGAAGTAGATGTGCTCCTACAATAACCAAAGGAAATCAAAAGAACAATATAACGGTACAACATATTGAAAATCTCTATTATAGTGGGGCAATGTTTGCTCAAACCCTAAAATCAAGAGTGTATTGATAATCTATAAAAAATGACATCCCATTTGGTATATGGGACACACTCCTTGGCTATATAGCACTCATAAGACACTAACAAGACTTGGACTCGAATAAGAACACAAAATGAAAAGATAAATTTTTGCAACCACTTTGTTTCATAGATAGCAGTCGATCTATGATGTTCTAAAGCTGAGGCCTTATGCATTGCATGGGCCTTGAAATAAGTTTTTCAACAAGTATAAGAGCACTCAAATCAGACTCTGTTTGTGAAAGTTATGATCTTTTATTATAGGCCTGCTGGTTATTCTGAACTGAGTCCGAATTGATTTCAAATTTGTTTCCAAATTTAAAGTTAGATGTGCTTGAGTTGGATCCAAATTGAGCTTGGAAATAATGTCCAAAACTTGGGCTTTGGATTCTTGGGCATCTCTTCTTTTCCTTCTCCTTTTCTTTCTCCTGTTCTATGCATGAGCTCGCTTGGCCTGTTCGCTCTCGCTCTCGTGTGAATGCATGAACCAACGCCATGTGATCTATTTCGTCTCATGAGTGTCTCCTTGCATTGCGTGCCCTTCACGCATGTCTTTGTGGTGCCTATCCTCCCTCACCTCCTGTTGGACATCACTATTGATTCTACAATGACAATCATCACTTTTACGTAGCAATACATTCTTATTCAAACTAGTGTTAGTTAAGAACAAGTTCATCTTACCAAGAGTAGAATCGAGTGTATAATTGAGCGTAGTTATAGATATTGTGTTAATGCTGAGGATATCCGCATCAAACAATGATTCCCTACTGTTGTGGTTACAGATCATACATAGAGAGAGAGAGAGTATAGTAGTGGAGAGTTAGGTGAGTAATGGCTTCGCCTCTCCCTCACGGCTGATATTGTACTCATATACCCTCTTGGGGAGTGCTTTTACAATAGTACCCTTACATTTGAGTATCCCCTTGGGGGTACTTAAGTCAATATACATGTCCCATTTTGGGCCTTACAGCCTTCTAACAGGCCTACTGGGCTTAGGTGGGGGCCACCCCTACAACAGGAGCCTCTCATGGTGAAGGGCTTCACGGGCCGAAGCCATGCCGCTGAGCCCTTTGGCCCCCTCCGTCCCATCGGCCTGTGACCCTCGACGGACTAGATACACTTGGCTTCGTGCTGATGGTGGCGAGAGCCGGCTTGTCTTCCGGTCCTGGAGCTACGCGGCTTTGAGGTAGAGGATATCCGGCAGGCCGAAGGCCTCAACAGGGCCGAAGTCAGGGCGTGACATACCTCGCGCCTCGGATGTTTGCGAGCGCAAAGTAAAGCTTGGGTGGCTGCCCCGGGAGGTGGCTGTGTGGCCTGGTAGTGCGCTTTAATGACGCACGGAATCGCGCCGACCCTTGTCAGGGGCAGGCTGTCGCGGCCGCTCTATCTGCTACGCGCTGGGTGGGTGGGGGCACGCGGCAAGCTGTGATTGGAGCGTCGTGGGATGTCAGCGGTCCTACGACCACGGCCGTTCGCCTCTTCCCCAGGGAAAGTGGCCACGCGGCAGGAATGCATCGGCGCGTTACGCACTGATCGCCCACCTACCACCGCCTGCCGCGACTGTCGGCGGTTGCGCTGCCCGATCGTGGGTAGCCGAACCGCTGTAATTCTGCCTCTTGATCTTCTGCTTGCAGGGGAGATGGGGGACTTTATAAGTCATCACCGTGGGCATGCAAACGCTCCCCTTGGCTACCTGCTTGCTTGTGCTTGCGCGTTCCTTTCCGTTTTCTTGCGCACCCTGTTGCTGCTTCCGCATCCACTCTTGCTCGTCGTCGTAGTGGGAAGAGAGGAATGGCTACGCGCGACGACCGCCCCGCTGACAGTGGTGCCGCCCTCGACGATCCTGCGCGCCGTCTTAGCGAGAGCGCGTCGTCGAGCCAGCACTGCCTGACACCACCACCGGCGGAGTATCGCCTGGTTCTGCGCGACAAGAGACAAACCAACCATCGTTGGGATGCCATGAAGAAGTCAAAGGGTCGCTGCTCCCGTGTGCTGGGGCGGAGCCGCGTCACGGAGGAGACCCTCCAAACCCTTCTTCGGGAGAAGAAGCTGGAGGACCGTGCCGGGGCTCGTTTGCCTGGGCCTGACGAGACGGAGCCGAACCCGGGGGGAATCAGAGGCAATCGTCTTCATGGCGTTCTTTGATGCCGGGCTCCGAATCCCGTCGACACTCTTTGTTCGCGAAGTGCTGCGAGCCTATGGGTTGGAGCTGGCGCAGCTGACTCCGACCGCGATCGTCCGGTTGGCCATCTTCACTTGGGCGATGCAGACGGAAGGTACCCGTCCCAGCGTCGATTTGTTCGCCATCCTACATGACGCACGGTGCCAGCCGAGGAAAATGGAAGGGGAAGCGTACTCGAACTTCAGCAGCGTGGACTTCGTGTTGAGGACGGACTGCGTGCACTTGTTCCCCGCGTTGGCTATGCGGAGGAAGTGGGAGTCTAGCTGGACACAGCGGTGGTTCTACCACCTTGTGACGAGCACGAGCGGTCTTCGAAGCAGGAGGAGCCGATATCATTCAACCGCTGTCCGGATGTGAGGCCCTGGTCCGGCGACGAACAACAGGCACGAAGACTTGCTGGCATCACCCTCCAGTTCAACATGCGTGACCTCGCCGAGGAGTTCACCATGTACGGGATATCTCCGCTTTCTTGTAACTGGAAGTACCAGCGGCGGGGGCCCGATCGGAAGGACAGCATCCATTCGGGGGTGTCTTTGCTCCATAAGCCCTCCGCGCCCTGTAAATATCACTGCCATAGGCCACGCACCGCTTTGGTGGTCGCAAACCCTTACGCATGACATTCCGCTCTCGCGTGTAGTGCACCAGTTAGAAGATGCGGAGCGCGCGGTGGTTATGGTTCTTGGACCGTACACGACGGAAGAGCACAAGGCCCGTGAGTCCGCAACTTCCGTGGCAAAGCAAGGGCGGATTAACCGGGTATGCGAGGTTCTGGGAATTCCCGTTCCGGAACGCCCGGTGCCTGTGGAACCGCCGAGCGGTGCGACGGTGGTGGCGCCGTCTTCTCGATGCGAGGTCCGGTCGGAGACTATTGTCTCCAGCCCACCGGACGCGCCACCGGTCGAGCTCGAACCGACCGGTTCGGAGAAGCACACTATCCCCGACAAGGCCTTACATGGCGGTGAGGCTGCGGGCCCGAGCCTCGTTGTTCTTGAAGATGATGCCTCGTCGCCTCCAGCGGCGACCGCGGCCTTGTCGCTAACGACAGCTACCGCGACTACTAAGGCAACCACGGAAGGGTCGCCTGCATCTCCGAGGGCAAAACACCCTCGGGTGCAGTCACCGCCACCTTCGAGGGGCCGATTCAGCGTGGCAGGCCGAGTGACCGAGGTCCTGGCACCCAGCGAAGATGTTGCTGAAGCCGGGAGGGTTGTTGCTCCTCAAGCCAGCGAGGTGATCATGACCCAGGTGGAGGCCCGGCGAAGTGCCGCGGTAGAGGGTACTGGAGGTAGGTGTGGTTCGTTTTCCTCCCGCGACTTCGCGAAACTCTCTCCGATTTGCTCGCTTATTCCGTCGACATCAGGCGAGACAAGGTCTCCCAGACGAGGACAAGAATCAAGCAACGGGGGTGCCCGCGAGGTCTCTGGCCTAGTTGAGTAGGGGACTGTGTGTGCCCCAACGGTTGCCGAAGGCACTGGGGCGGGGGCTCTAGGGCTTGACGCCTCCGACTTCATTCCTCGGTGGGAGACGCTTCGCGCCTTGAGCGAGGTGGCGGAGTACGCTGACGGCCAGCTAGATCGGCAGGCGCTGCAGTCCTGCCGGGGCGACCTTTTGGCGCTCGCGCTGGGTGCTTCGGAGATGAGGGTAACGATCCCTGCTCGCGTTGCATGTCTTTTGCTTATATGATGGGTAACCCTTGTTCTTGCGCCCGTGTAGACGCTTGCGATCAGCAAAGCCCTCGAAAAGACTCGCGCGCGCGCGAACGGAGGGCGCTGGAGGACCAGCTGCGTGCCGCCGATGATGCCCACGCCGTTAAGGACGAGCACATTCGGGTGCTGATGGCGGAACGTGACGAGGCTATCTCCGACGCGCAGTTGGTAGGCGCGAACGCGAAGAGCGCGGCGCTAGCTGCACAACGTGCAATGGAGGAAGCTCAGCGCGTCACGACGGAGGAGCAGACCGTCCTTCTACAACGAATCTCCGCGCTAGAGGCGGAGAAGGAGCAGCTTACTGCTTCCCTTGCAGAGAAGGCCTTATCCTGGGACAACGCGTCTGCCTTCGCGTGGGGGCGATGCAGTCTTTGGAGCAGGCCCTCTGGGAGCTTTCTGTGCATATGGAGGACGCCACCCATAACCGTCGAGATCTGATGGAGACGCTTGGGCGAATCGAAGAGGGCTCGAGCGTCGCCCTTCGCGGCGCCAAGGCCTTCGGCACGCACTGCGGCTACATGAGTGCTGGCCTTGCCCTCGCCCTGCTGCACCCTGGTGGGTGTGAGCACGTCAATGAGCTGGCGAACCCCCAGCTTGACTTGCCCGCCCATCCCGGGATGATATCTGATGCGGTTCGCGCTGCCCAGCCCGCCATCCAAAATTTTCACAATCGGATTTGGAATTACATCGGGGAGGATGCCGCGACGGTTGCTTTGCGGCAGACGCTGCACGACGAGGGGGATGTGCTCCGCTGGCTCGAAGAGGTTCCTCGGCGCAGACTCGTAGGAGTAGTGCCGGATTTGAGTGCGCAACGCGCCATGTGTATGTCTGCTACTGTAATGCAACTTCTGTCTTATACGAGCTAAGCGACAACTCTCCTGTGCTCATTGTTATGTAGTATGCTGTGAGCTGGGGTGTCATGTAAGGGGCAGGTCCTCAGGCTTGACCTCGCCCCTCGTGCTGATAGTAGCGAGCACACTTGCGAACGCCTTTCGCCGCGGACCCCGGATTTTGGAAGTAGTCGCGCGAGCGCTCCGTCTCCTACCTTCCGAACGGGTAGCAGCGGAGCTGGCGCCTAGTCGAAGTAGTCGCGCGAGCGCTCCGTCCCCTACCTTCCGCAGGGGTGGTAGCGGAGCTGGCGCCTAGTCGAAGTAGTCGCGCGAGCGCTCCGTCTCCTACCTACCGAAGGGGTGGCAGCAAAGCTGGCGCCTAGTCGAAGTAGTCGCGCGAGCGCTCTGTCCCCTACCTTCCGAAGGGGTGACAGCGGAGCTGGTGCCTAGACGAAGTAGTCGCGGGAGCGCTCCGTCCCCTACCTTCCGAAGGGGTGGCAGCGGAGCTGGCACCTAGTCAAAGTAGTCGCGCAAGCGCTCTGTCCCCTACCTTCCGAAGGGGTGGCAGCGGAGCTGGCGCCTAGTCGAAGTAGTCGCGCGAGCGCTCCGTCCCCTACCTTCCGCAGGGGTGGCAGCGGAGCTGGCGCCTAGTCGAAGTAGTCACGTGAGCGCTCCGTCTCCTACCTTCCGCAGGGGTGGCAGCGGAGCTGGCGCCTAGTCGAAGTAGTCGCGCCAGCGCTCCGTCCCCTACCTTCCGCAGGGGTGGCAGCGGAGCTGGCGCCTAGTCAAAGTAGTCGCGCGAGCGCTCTATCCTCTACCTTCCGAAGGGGTGGCAGCGGAGCTGGCGCCTAGTCGAAGTAGTCGCGCGAGCGCTCCGTCCCCTACCTTCCGCAGGGGTGGCAGCGGAGCTTGCGCCTAGTCGAAGTAGTCGCGCGAGCGCTCCGTCCGCGAGCGCTCCTGTGGGTTACATGCGTGGGAACTGCGACCACGTCTTATTTATACTCCGGGGAGTACGCACAAGGACAGTGCTTGCACGTGCGCGGGGATATCCGTGTCTTGTTTATACTCTGTAGAGTGCACAGGGATAACATCCGCGTCTTATTTATACTCCGTAGAGTGCGCGCGGAGGCGTCCCTCCGTTGCGTCTTGTTTATACTCCGCGGAGTGCGTGCGGAGGCGGACCTCGACGCTACGTCTTATTTAGAGTCCAGAGACTGCGCGCGGAGGCGAGCCTCCGCGCGTTGCGGGCGGTGAAATTACGTGCGGAGGCGAACCTCGACGCTACGTCTTATTTATACTCCGTAGAGTGCGTGCGGAGGCGGACCTCGACGCTACGTCTTATTTAGAGTCCAGAGACTGCGCGCGGAGGCGAGCCAACGCGCGTTGCGGGCGGTGAAATTGCGTGCGGAGGCGAACCTCGACACTACGTCTTATTTATACTCCGTAGAGTGCGTGCGGAGGCGGACCTCGATGCTACGTCTTATTTAGAGTCCAGAGACTGCGCGCGGAGGCGAGCCTCCGCGCGTTGCGGGTGGTGAAATTGCGTGCGGAGGCGAACCTCGACACTACGTCTTATTTATACTCCGTAGAGTGCGTGCGGAGGCGGACCTCGACGCTACGTCTTATTTAGAGTCCGGAGACTGCGCGCGGAGGCGTCCCCCCACGCGTCTTTATTCATGCTCATGTATAGTGCGCACGAAGGTAACCCTTTGCACGCTTTTGGTATGAAACGAGAAAATTTTGTGTGAACGGTGCACTTTATTAAATTCCCGTTTGCGCGGATGAGCGGTTACAAGAGGTGAGGCACTAACCGCTGGCCGCTTAAAGGTGGAGACGACCTCAGCTGTCACTGCTCGGTGGTGAAGCTGCATGCGTCTGGAGCCTCTAGTGCCCGGACGGTTCGCGCAGGAGCGTGGTGGGGCGCCCCCCGAAGCCGTGGAAGGTCCTTGCACTCGCATACTCGGCTTAGGCGTAATACCGCCGCAGTCTGTCTGCATTCCACGTGTGGCAGAACGTCTGCCCATCCAAGGTGGCTAAGCGGTATGCTCCCTTCTGTAGGGCCTCCGCGACGATGTACGGGCCTTCCCACCTGGATTCGAGCTTGCCTACCGTCTCCGCGTGGAGTGCCATCTTAAGGACGAGGTCTCCTGGTCTGAATTCGCGTGGGTACAGTGAACGATCCCGACCGCGCACCATCTGTCGCGCGTACTTTATGACGTGCTATGTCGCGCTTGCCCGGTCTCCATCAAGGAGGTCCATGGACAATTGGCGCTCCTCGTCTGGTGCTTGGACGAGGACCCTTCGCGAGCCAGCCTTTATTTCTTCAGGTGTGACCGCCTCGTCACCAAAGAGGAGCTTGAATGGCGTGAACCCGGTTGGGCGTGTGACCGTTGTACGAAGGGACCAGAGGACGCTGTGGAGCTCGCCCGGCCACTTCCCCTTTGGTAGCCCGACAAGGCGCTTCTTGATTGCAGCGGAGATAGCACCGTTCGCCCGCTCCACCGCACCGT
Organism: Dendrocalamus latiflorus; assembly: GCA_017311315.1. Taxonomy (NCBI): domain Eukaryota; kingdom Viridiplantae; phylum Streptophyta; class Magnoliopsida; order Poales; family Poaceae; genus Dendrocalamus; species Dendrocalamus latiflorus. The sequence continues at coordinate 13,133,254 of CM029633.1, read as the reverse complement.
TGGACTGTGGGTGTCCAACCGAGGCGAACCGGAGTGTGATGACCACGTTGTCGCAGAATTCTTTGAATGGGGCTGCGTCGAATTGCAGACCGTTGTGACGGTGATCTCCCTGGGCACGCCGAACCGGCATATGATGTTCTGCCAGAGGAAGCGTTGCATAGCTGTCGAGGTAATCTTGGCCAGGGCTACCGCCACCGGCCACCTGGAGAAGTACTCCAGAGCGACCGCTACGAACCGCAGGTCACCTAGGGCCCTGGGAAGCGGTCCCACAACGTCGATGCCCCACCGCGCCAGCGGCCATACCGGGGGTATGGGATGGAGGCTTGTTGGAGGCCTGCGGATGACCCTTCCCATCCACTGGCAACCTTGACAACGGCGCACGAGATCCTGGGCGTCCGCGACAGCTGTTGGCCAATAAAAACCCTACCTGAATGCCTTGCCCACTAGAGATCTTGGTTGAAGATGCGAGCCGCAGAGTCCCGCATGAATTTCTGCGAGGAGGTGCTTTCCTTCTTCACGCGAGAGGCACCGCAGGAGCGGCGCGCAGACTCCCTTTTTGTAGAGCACCCCGTCGAGCACCTGGAAGGACCTAGCGCGGTGCTGTAAATGCCGGAGCTCGGTGGGGTCGTCCGGTTCCGCGATGCCCTGCAGAAAAGCGAAAAGGGGTTCCCGCCAGTCACCCTGCTGGGTGATCTGGTGGACGAGGGCCGCATCACGGTTATCTTGCGCGATGGCTGCCGCTGGCAGGACCTCGTAAAATGCCCCCCCGGGAGTTAGGAGCTGCTGACTGGCAGCCTTGGCGAGGATATCGGCTTGCTTGTTGTCTGCCCGAGGGATGGCCTTCACCGTGACACCCAAAAAGTGTCGTTCCCTCGCTCGTACGGCTGCTAGGTACTTAGCTAGCTCCGGGTCCTTGGCCTGATATGACTTGTCCACATGGCCCACCACTAGCCGTAAATCAGTGCGGACGAGAACTCGCCTCGCTCCCATCGCTTTGAGCTTTCCAAGGCCGAAGAGCAACGCCTCATACTCGGTCGTGTTGTTCGTAGCAGGAAATGCTAGGCGCGCCGAGTACGACAGGCACTGCCCCTCAGGTGTGGTAATAACTGCGCCAACCCCTGCGCCCGCGACGCCGTAAGCTCCGTCGGTGTTGAGCATCCACACCGAGTCTTCGGACTGGGGGACCGGCTGAGCTGGAGGGGTCCATTCTGCGAGGAAGTCCTCCAGAACTTGAGACTTGATCGTCGTTCGGGAGGCATATGTGAGGGAGAATGGAGCAAGCTCGGCCGCCCATTTGCCAATTCGCCCCGTGGACTCCTTATTGTGCAGCATCTCCGCCAGAGGGAACGAGGATGGCACCGTTATCGGGTGTGCCAGGAAGTAATGCCGGAGCTTTCTTGAGGCCATGACCAGCGTGTAAGCAAGCTTCTTGAGCTCCGTATACCGTGTCTTGGCGCCCTGAAGGGCTTCGGAGACAAAGTACACTGGTCGCTGGAGAGCGCCCTCTTCGAGGACGAGGACGGCGCTGACTGCCGTTGTCGAGGCGGCGAGGTAAAGTAGGAGGGGAGCCTCTGGTGCTGGGGCCACCAGAGCGGAAAGGGCTGCGAGGTGTTTCTTGAGGTCGTCCAAGGCCTTTGCGTATTCTTCGTCCCAATGAAACCCGTCGCAACCGCGGAGAGTCTTGAAAAATGGCAAGCCCCGCTCCACTGCCCTGGAAAGGAAACGGCTCAGGGCCGCCATGCGGCCTGCCAGCGTCTGGACCTCCCTTGTCGTCTTGGGTGGTTCCATACCCAGGATAGCGTCGACCTTGTCGGGGTTCACTTGAATGCCTCGCCCGGATACGAGGAAGCCCAAGAGCTTGCCCGCCTGTACGCCGAAAACACATTTGTCCGGATTGAGCTTGATGCCCGCCTTTCTAAGGTTGTCGAAGGTCTCCTGAAGATCCCAACCGTGGGAGGCGAGCTACCAGGTTTTTACTACCACGTCATCCACGTAGGCCTCCACGTTCCTCCCTAGTGAGCGGCTAGGGCCAGCGCGACGAGGCGGGTGAAGGTTGCGCCCGCGTTCTTCAAGACGAAGGGCATCCAGACGAAGCAAAAGGTCCCAACCGGCGTAATGAAGCTGGTTTTATCCTCGTCATCCTTGGCCATGTAAACCTGATGGTAGCCGGAGTAGGCGTCCAAGAAGCTCATGAGCTCGCATCCTGCGGTGGCGTCGACCAGTTGATCTATGCGCGACAGAGGGTAGTCGTCCTTCGGGCATGCCTTGTTGAGGGCAGTAAAGTCGATGCACATGCGCCAGGCGCCGCTGACCTTTTTGACCAACACCGGATTGGCGAGCCAGTCTGGATGCTGGACCTCGCGGATAACCCCCGCCCGAAGGAGCTTTGCCACCTCCACCTTGGCCGCTTGCTGCAGGTCCATGGGCATACGGCGAAGTTTCTGCTTGACTGGCTTGGCGTCAGGGCGGATCGCTAGGTTATGTTCGATGAGGGCGCGGTCCACACATTTGATATCCTCCGGGGACCATGCGAAGACATCTATGTTGGCCCGAAGAACTCGGAGCAAGTCCTGCTCTACATCCGGAGGGAGGCCCTCGCCTATGGATACGAGTTGCCCCTCCGCCTGGAGTGGCACTCTCTTCACTCCGCCTTCCGGGTGGGGCTTAGGTGTCCATCCTGGGGCGGATGGCGTGTCCGCCTGGTACTTGTCGGTGAGGACGTGCACCCTACGGTGCAGGCTTCCAGCTCCGGTTTCGATGCTCCTAGCCATATCCTGATCACCGAAGACGGTGATGACGCCCCGCCGGCCCGGGAGCTTCATGCATAGGAAGGCGTAGTGTGGGACCGCCTCGAAGGAGTTGATGGCCAGCCGGCCCAGTATGGCATTATATGGATACGGGATGTCCACGACATCGAAGACGATATCTTCAATCTTGGCGTTGTCGGCCTGACACAAGGAGACTTGGAGGCGTACCTGTCCCAAAGCCTTCAGTGGCTGCCCTCCGAGGCCTTGGAGGGGGGCTTCCGAAGCTTTTAGTAAACTCCGAGGTACTCCCATGCGATCAAGGGCCTCCGCGAACAAGATGTTTGCAGAGCTCCCTCCGTCAACGAGGATACGCCTGACGTCGCAACCTGCGATGTCGGCCTGGATGACCAAGGGATCTTGGTGAGGGAATTCCACGCCCTGGGCATCGGCTGACGTGAAGGTGATACCGCGATGGGACGTCCCCAGAGGTAGTTGTGCTGGGGAAGTGCTCGACGAAGAGCCTCCAGTGATGACGTTAACACCATGGCACTGGGTCCCTCCGGGGGCCCAGCGCGCGAGGGACTACCTTGCGTACACTGTACGTGGGCTACCGTGGGGGTCATTGTCTCCGAGGCCCGGACGTGGGCCATCGCTTGCCACAACGCCGCGATTTTGGTGCATGTCCGCGTGAAATGGCCCCCGTAGCCATGCACCTCGCACCATCTGCCGTATTCTAGGATTTCCTGCTCCGCACGCAACTTCTCATCACGGCTTCCTTCACGTCCCCCTCCAGCGCGCAGGGTTAAAGTGGTTTCCCGGGGAACACCTTGCGCAGCGAGGACGTGGCGAGCCTTTTGGGGTCTTCGCCGGGTACGCCGGGGCTTGCGCCTGTCGTTTGGCGAGTTTTGGTGCACCCCATCGTCGACGCGCTCACGAGTGCCACCCGCGGACGCTTGCTTGTGTTTTGTCCTCGGGTTGCCTCTTATGCTTCTCCTATGCGGCGACAACTCCGCTTGACCGGCATTGGAACTGTCACCGCTGCGCCTCCGCGCGTCCTCCTCGGCCCGGGCGTACACTTCCATTTTGTCGAAGAGCTTTGCCACCGACTTGAGTGCTTCCGCGCGTTGTACTCAGCGAGCGGTCCCGGGCGGAGACCTTGTATCGCTGCATTGATGATGGTTGCCTCGTTAACGTCCCTGACTTGGCAGCGTACCTTGGCGAAGCGTCTGAAGTAAGTCCGGAGCCCCTCCTTGGGTTTTTGCTTGACTGCGAAGAGCTGGTCCGCATCGACACGCTCAACGTAGTTTCCCTGGAAGTTATTATAGAGTTGATCGCGGATCTGCTCCCACGCATAGATGGACTGCGGCTCGAGGGTGAAGAACCACCAGAGCGCTACCCCTTGTAGCGCGAGGGGAAGTCCCTTGGCCTTCGTGGTGTCGTCTCCGCCAGCGGCTTCGATAGCGGTCTCATACACGCGCACGAACTCTCGCGGGTCGGAGTCACCCTTGTACGTCTCGATGACGCTCGGGAACTTGAAGTCCTCAGGCCATGCCGCCTACTGCAGGCCCGTGGAGAGCGGGGACTCCGGGTCTACGCGCCGTAATGGGACGTGACTAGACGTAGGGGCGTCGCGGCTATCCGCCCTCTCTGGAGCGGGTTCCGATGTCACCGCCGGGGGGGCGTGTTGGCTCCGGGCCTCTTGCATGTGTCGCACCACTCCGCGGAGGTCTGTCAGCTCCCGCTGAAACGCGCTGAGGGCCGCCAATAGGGCGATCTCCACCGCGGACGTGGCTGGGGCCGTCGGTGCGCCCGGCGGCGCGATCGGCACGGCGGTGGCCACGGCCTGCGCGCCCAGGCTGCCCGCCGCGTTGTCCTGGAGGACCCTGGAGCTAGTGACGAGGCCCACGTCGTCGCCGAGACCGCTCACCGCTCCCGCGCCGGGTGGGAAAGTGGACGTGCCTGGGTTGCCACTGCCGGGGTTGGTCGTCGGGGTGGTGGTGACGGGATTGTTCGTCGGGGCGGTGGCGGGGTTGGGCGTCGCGTCATGAACGCCGGTGCTCACAGTCGTCACACCTGCATCGCCACCCATACCTGCAGCTGCTAAAGCCGAAGCCCTGGTATTGACGCGGGATTTCGCCGCTTCCGTCTTCTTCTTCTTCACCGCCGATGGTGAAGCTTTCTTTGGTGCCATCGTCCTTCGGATCTGGAGGCTTGCTCTTGTCCTCCCCACGGACATCGTCAACTGTTGTGGTTACAGACCAAACAGAGAGAGAGTATGGTAGTGGAGAGTTAGGTGAGTAATGGCTTCGACTCTTCCTCACGGCTGATATTGTACTCATATACCCTCTTGGGGAGTGCTTTTACAATAATACCCTTACATTTGAGTATCCCCTTGGGGGTACTTAAGTCATTATACATGTCCCGTTTTGGGCCTTACAGCCTTCTAACAGGCCTACTGAGCTTAGGTGGGGGCCACCCCTACAACACCTACCTTTACACAAAAAAAATATTTGCACATCTGACTATGTGAGTGTTGCGAGGCATGTATTAAATTAGTGAAATGATTTATCCGGTACAATTTGTATAGCTAAGCAGACATGGTAAATGTGAATAGCTAGATCTTCTAACTTTTAGCATATTTTTATAAGTGGTTACCTAATGGTAATTACTTAATGCTCCATGGAGCCTAGACACACACATCAAGAACCTCCGATACACGTGTAAAATCGATATAAAATTAAGAGTTTGGGCGTGAAATGTTTAATATCCTTGATATATTTATGATAGTTCAAACTCATTTGATCTTCTTTTGTAATTAATGTGACGACAATGCTTATTTACGATGAAACTAGGTCAAACTAGTTTAGATCAAGATGAATTTAATATTTTTTTAAAGTTTGATATCTCAAATACACTTTTTATGAATACGGAAAAGATACCCACATCAAATATTATGAATCTTGATGCACATGAGTGGGTATTGATTTGGGTACCTAGGCTCCATGGTGCATAAAATGCTTGTCCAGTCACCTAACATAAAACTACTACATTTATTATGCTGTTTTCTATATGTATGTTTGCTCCTCACATTTTCAACTTTTTTTGAGATACATATAGGAAGAACTGCGGACCTTCTTCGGAGATAGAAGGACGGAATCTAACTGTGGTCACCACCATTATATTGCACTTGTGTGCTCTCACCATCATACCAGATGTTGTTGACCCTGACGAATTATGTGCATCAATTTCTCCTTGAAAAGGGATGAAACATATGGATTAATTTCAGTCAATCAATGTACGAGTTTCGCAAATTCTCAGACAAATGTCAGCTATAGGTAAGTGCATGGGTATACATCCATGAAAATTTTCATGAACAATATCAATCTTGTTAAAATACATCATATTTGTCTTTTTCGTATCTCACAAATGGGATTGAGTTTATTCTTGAATTTTTTTCATGTGTATAGACCATGCCCTTACCTATAGTTGACAATTTTTTTTTTGAGAATTTTGGAAATTGTATGTTTGATTTTAGTAGAATTTGCACCGTTGTCACAAAGTGCTCATTTTCACCTGACTAGTAGAGTGCCCGTGCTAACGCTACGGCGGCATTTGAGGGATGCACATGAAAACTACTACCTTGCCATCATGGTTTGCCTGCTGCTAATCCTACATAGAACAAATTTCAAGCCAGAAGAAAGTACAGGTAAGCAAATTCACAAGATGACCAATCTACTGCTACAATATTAGCAGCAGTTTGTCTCATATATGTTAGCCAATTACTACTACTACCTTGCCATCATGGTTTGCCAGCTGCTAATCCTACATAGAACAAATTTCAAGCCAGAAGAAAGTACAGGTAAGCAAATTCACAAGATGAAGCAGTTATATATTTTTAGCAGTTGACTATTAAATCATCAGATCGTTGTGATAAAAAAACCAGGAATGCCTGCTAGAAAACAAGTTGGGAATTTTTGCCTTGTGTTTAACATACTCTGATTAACAGACTCTGATAGCAGAAAAATTATTCTAAAATTTGGCCGTAAGATAAGGAGCTCATCTGCTATCTCCGCCTGTAGCACCAACCAACCAGATCAAAACCGCCGTTTCCCAATTCCACCCCCATGCCATGGAGACCCACCTTTATTATCCGTACGCGCGCGATGCCTGCGAACTCGCCGGCGGCGATGGCCCTCTCGGAGTCACGCGCGATGCCTGCGAACTCGCCGGCGGCGATGGCCCTCTCCGAGTCGCGCGAGGCCCTGCTCGGCCGACAGCAATGGCGGCTTCGTCTTCGTGGCGGCGCGGCGTCCCCAGGAAACGCCCGACGGCCGCGTGTTGCTCGGCCGACGGGAACGGCGGCTTCGTGGTCGTGGCGGCGCGGCGTCCCCAGGAGTCGCGCGAGGCCGGCGGCTTCGTGGTCGTGGCGGCGCGGTGTCCCCAGGAGTCGCGTGAGGCCGACGGCTTCGTGTACGTGGCGGCGGCGACGCCTGGGACGGCGGCGGTGGCGCCTGGGACGGCGGCTTCGTGGTCGTGGTGGCGCGGCGTCCGCAGGAGTCGCGCGAGGCCGGCGGCTTCGTGTACGTGGCGGCGGCGGCACCTGGGACGGCGTGGTCGTGGCGGCGCGGCGTCCCCAGGAGTCGCGCGAGGCCGGCGGCTTCGTGTACGTGGCAGCGGCGGCGCCTGGGACGGCGGCTTCGTGGTCGTGGCGGCGCGGCATCCACAGGAGTCGTGCGAGGCCGGCGGCTTCGTGTACGTGGCGGCGGCGACGCCTGGAGACGCCTGGGACGGCGGCGGCGGCTGGAGTCCCGTGAGGGTTCGCGGAGTCGAGGAGGCGTCGCCTGGGACGGCGGCTGTGACCCCGATCGCGCGCGGTGGGTCCGCCTGGGATCGCGAGTCGCGCGGGGGAGGTGGGCGTCCCCGTTGAATTTGGATTGGATGAATTTGGATCGTTGGATATGAGTGGGTAAGGAGAGAGAAAGGTGGGAGTTGATCCTTGATCGTTGAATTGGTGTGGACGTAGGAAAACTCATGACTGCTGGAGGCACAATTTGGGGTGGTCGTAGGAAAGAAATGAACTGGTGGATTTTAGGGGTATATATATATATATATATAGAGATATCTATCTGGAACTATGGACCTCCTTTCGAGATAAAAAGTCGGTATCGCACCGTGGTCACCACCATTGCACTTGTATGCTCTCACCCTGATTAATTTTGTTCATGAATTTCTCCTTGAAAAAAGGATTAAACATATGGGGAAAAGGATGAAACATACGGATTTCAGTCAATCAATGTATACAGTAACAAGTTTTTAATATTTTTATAGCAAAGATTAAGTGAACAATTAACCGATACATATGCCAATATTAATCTGTGGAGAGAATATTCGATGCCCTCAAAGCTGGAGAATATGTGTACCCAGCTGCGGCCTCCAAGCTTCCAAATTAAGATTCTAAAGCTTGGTCAAAAGAGGTCGTTCACGTGCTTCTTCAAATCATACCTATGTGGCAGTCGGCATCAATGTAGAAACAGCAAATTGTAGAGATGCAGTTGGGTAGGCAGGATGAGGATCGCATGCGTGTGAGATGTATGGCGGCCGTTTCTCATGGCAGGCAAGCTACTATAAATATCACACACAACCCAACCCTTTGCAGCATGTAGCAAGCCATTGTAGACGACACATAGATACATATGTACTAGGTTCCTAAACATATCATACACACTCACCGGCCACACAACCTCAATATATACTACTAGAAATGGCTAATGAATCCTTGGCGACAGGACGGGTGATAGGAGATGTCTTGGACCCCTTCAATAGCACCGTGGATCTGACGGTCATGTACAACGGTAGCCCTATTGTCAGCGGAATGGAGCTTCGCTCGCCGGTGGTCTCGGATAAACCGAGGGTCGAGATCGGAGGAGACGATTTTCGCGTAGCATATACCCTAGTGAGTCCATGTCTTTATTAATTGTGGATTTAGGTGTTAACTGATATAGCATTATTAATTCTGAACACTGTGATATATGTGCATGTTTGGCTATGCAAATGCAACATATGTAGGTCATGGTGGACCCTGATGCTCCTAACCCAAGCAATCCGACCTTGAGGGAATACTTGCACTGGTGAGGCCGGGCAAGCCTTGTTAGCTCTTGCACATGTGCATGCATCACACGTATCAGATCGATATAGGCGCAATACATGCGTGTACATATGTGCATACCATGCAAACAGCAACGTTTGTACACTTGCGCTGATCAGCATAGATCCTAGCTTTCATGCACGTACAAATGCATGTAGTACGCGTGTCAGCAGACATGTAGATATATATATGTATATGGGAGTGACTAATACATGTTCATCATATATATAGTGCATATCTCAGTATTGTTTCGTTGTACAACTAGATCAAATGCTAATTATCGATCGATCAATGTCCATGACATGCAGGACGGTAACTGATATCCCAGCATCAACGGATGATACATACGGTGAGCACTACACTTGTGAATGTAACATATATATCCTGCGCGTGCATTCATCCATGGACCATGCATGATCTTTTCTTTTCTTTTGTGTGTGTAACGTACATATACACGAGCACTGTTGGATGGAGATCGACCCTGGCCGGTCGGAGTGCATGCTCGCACTTGCGCTATTTTGGATATTTTGCATGGACAATTGGATCCAATTTGGATGCGACTTGAAACATAATTGCATGCAGGCCGTGAGGTGATGTGCTACGAGAGCCCAAACCCGGCGACGGGCATCCACCGCCTGGTGTTCGTGCTGTTCCGGCAGCTCGGCCGGGAGACGGTGTTCGCGCCGTCGATGCGCCACAACTTCAACACCCGCAGCTTCGCCCGCCGCTACAACCTCGGCTCGCCCGTCGCCGCCATGTACTTCAACTGCCAGCGCCAGGCCGGCTCCGGCGGCCGGAGGTTCACCGGCCCCTACACGAGCCGCCGCCAACAAGCTTGATCGATCGATCGGGCCTAATTTTCTAGCTAGCTAAGCTACCTATGCCTACATACAATATGTACATACGTACGTGGTGCATGCATGACAACACTTAATTAGATCGCATAATCGAATAAACGTATAAGCATGATCATATATAGCACTTATATATATACTACATATATGCTCGTAGCTGCAGCTAGCTAGCTCGCTACCGCCAAGCCGTGTACTCAAGGGGATGTCGGGTTTCTTTGCGTACGCGTAGAGTTTGGCCTATGCTATATATAGATAGACAAATGGGTGTGCCGTTTGTATTTCCTGTTTAATGTATACATACCACAAATTAAGTTGCATAAATATATGCAATCATGAGGCAATCAGTAATATATAGACAATGCGAGTGAGAATTGCAACGAAATTTTCTTTCGTGTTAGCCAAATATAACCTCGCTGGAAAAGATTGTTGGTATTGATCTTAGGCCAAACGGCCAGAAAAGGAAGGACGTGGGGAAATCCACGTATCACTGATTTTCAGCACCCTGATCGGGGGTGCCTTACCAAATATTGGTTACGGTCCCCCGTTGCAACAACGTATATATAAAGATGGGTACTGACCTCTCCCGTACGACGACTGTTCCCGTGAGAACCAAAGCCCTGTACAAACCCTAAAGAACCGATCTACTACGCGCTGTCAAGCAACGGGAAGGCCGTCTTCGACCGCCACTGCAGGACGACGCCGGCGACCCCGAACCGCGAGCTCTCGGATCTGCACCGACTCGTCCCCACGCCTGCATCACGCAGGCACGAGGTCTTCGCTCTAATGGCGTTCATCGGCGACCGTGAGTCTCCCGACCCCCTCTCATTTCTAGGTGTTCTAGAGCTAGGCTAGCAGATCATGTCATGCATAAGGTTTAGGCGCTCTAACATTTGGTATCAGAGCCACTGCTAGTTTTCCTAGAACCCTAGCGCACTAATGTGCTCGGATCTAATGGTTAATGTCACGGTTCAGCAAGATAGAAGGAGGGGATTTGTGAAACTTTTGCAAAATCCTAATGAAATCCCCAAATCCGAGCACTCAATCCCCAAAACTTAAGTGGAAGAACAAAAAAAAATTGGATCAGGCCGGGGCTTACGTTTAGCCGGCGACGGGCGGCCGCCGCCTTGCTGGTGCCACGCCGCCGCATCGCTTCGAGCCGCCGCCCCGCGCCGCTCTGTTGCGCCACCCGCGGCCACTCCGCCTCTCTCGTTGCCGCGTGCGCCGCCACCGAGCTCCCATGGCGCCGTCGCCGCTGCTCTGCGCCTCGCGTGTGTGCGGCCGCCGCCGCCTCGCGGGCTCCGCCCTGCAGCCCGTGCGCAAGGGCGCCACCGCAGCTCCGGCCGAGCGTGCGCGGGCCGCAGCCGCTCCGAGCCCCGAGCGCGCCGCCGCTGGTCGCCCTCGCCCCGCGGAAGCCGCCGCGCCGCTCAAATCCGGTTTTTCCGGGGTTGGGCTGGTGGAAATGATGTTAGGGTTTTTGTGGGGGTGCCTCCGCCGGCGCTCGTTTTTTTGTTCGGCCGAAATATCCTCCTGGCCGTGCGATCTTTTTGAACGGGCGTGATGAAAGGCGGAGTGAAGGGGGCCGCTGTTGGGCCGGTGAAGCCACTGGCTGGCCTGGGCGCTGCTGGGCCGTTTCGGCAGGCTGCCGCGCGCGCGCGAGGTGACCCGAGCGCGGGGTTAACCGGGCCGCGCCGGGGTTTTCGGCCCGTGCGGGATTTTTCTCCCGTGCAGGCATGAGCGCATGAAATTTTTGGCCCAGCAGCGTATAATGTCTTAATAATTTTATTTCAGTGTATATTTTATGTATATCTTATGTTTTTAAGCATATGTTTCATTAATAAACTTCATGTATATATACCTGAAATTGTTTTATGGTATATACTTCACGCTGTTGAGTGTATATTTCATATGTTTTATGATGTTTAATTAATAATTATTGATGTCTCTTATGAAATTATTAACGGATAATGTTGCAAGGCTGCTGAAAAATATTATGCCCTTTTTTCCGCTGCGTAATGTTCTGCCCCTAATTGAATGGAACCAACGGGAAATTCAATTGGAGGGCTGTATTTAATTTTACATGCTATTACCTTTTGACCAACGTTAATTGTAATTGCATGTAATCAATTATGTTTATTTTTCGCCATGCTATTACTCTTTGACCAACGTTAATTGTAATTGCATGCGACAAATTATGTTAAATTTTTCGCTTCTGCCCAACGGTGATGCGAAAAATTCTTATGAGCATGTTGTTAATCATACCAACGTAAGATTAATTTTCATGCAAATTAATTATGCGTTTTCCTAATGTAAATTTTAAATTTTTTCAGCTGCTTCCGTTTCCGCTCATGTTAATGCAATTGAGCCACTTAATGGTAGTAACTTCCAGAAATGGAAGTTTACACTTATGACGACTTTTCAGCTCTTGGATCTGGACTACGCATTCAGATTCGATGAGCATGTCGCTCCTACTGAAGGGGAGGACAATTATGATGACAAAATGAAGGAATATAAAACTAATGCTGAAAAGTGGGAGCGGTCTAACCGTGTTTCACTTGCTGTGATGAAAAACTCCATCAGTGAGGCCATAAGGGGAGCAATCCCTGAAAAGGAGAGGGTAAAGGACTATTTGTCCTCCATCGAGGATCACTTTAAGGGGTCCTCTAAAGTTTATGCTACCACACTGATGCACAGGCTCATGAACACCAAGTACAATGGTACTGGGAATGTTCGTGAGCACATTATGATCATAATCAATATTGCTGCCAGACTTAAGACAATGGACATGGCTATTTCTGATGGTTTTATTGTCCATTACATTATGATGTCTCTTCCCAAGCAATTTGAAGCTTTCAAGGTGAACTACAACACCATTAAGGACAAGTGGACCATGAGCGAGTTGATCGCTAATGTTTCACAGGAGGAAGAGAGGCTCAAGGCTGAGGGGGCTACTGATTTTGTGAATCAAGTTGGCTCCTCAAATAAGGCTGGTCCCTCTAGAAATAGAGGTGGCTACAAAGGAAAGGGAAAGAAGGAGCAAGCCTACTCTCCTTATCAGAAGCCACAGCACCCACAACATCCTAAGGCGCCTAAAAACGCTTCAGGACTTGGGAGCTCAAATGAACAGAAGAAAAGTGGTGAATGTTACTTTTGTCAGTCGAAGGACCATTTCAAAGATGATTGTCCTGGATGGATGAAATGGCTCGCCAAGAAAGGTACTTATGAAATCACTTATGTTGATGAAGCATTTTATGCTGATTTTCCTATAAATTCTTGGTGGATTGATTCTGGTGCTTCTGTGCACGTTACGAATTCCTTGCAGGGATTCCATATGTTGAGAAGTCTCAAAGGGGAAAGAAGCCTAAGAGTTGCTAATGGGATGGAAGCCGAGATTCAAGCTATTGGATCGGTTTCTTTAGTTTTGAATAATGATTTTGTAATGAAACTTAATGATGTTTTTTATGTTCCCTCGATGAGAAGAAACTTGATTTCCATTTAATTATTAGATAATGATGGATATTCTTGTAATTTTGGACACGGAATGTGTTTGATTTATTTTAATAATGATAATGTTGGTCGTGCCATCCGACACGACAAGCTTTATATGTTATCCCTGCAAGATTCTCCTATATCCATAAATGTATGTGATGTGAATAAAAAGCGCAAGCGAATTGATGAGACTTCGTCGAAATTGTGGCACTGTCGTTTGGGCCACATTTCGAGGGGGAGAATTGAACGTCTCATTAAAGAAGAAATTCTCCACCCTTTAGACTTTAGTGATCCGGATGATCATTGCCTTGATTGCATCAAAGGCAAGTATGTAAAGACAATAAAGAAAGGTGCTACTCGAAGCACAGGGATTTTGGAATTAATTCATACTGACATATGTGGTCCTTTCCCTGTGACATCAGTAGATGGTTATGATTCTTTCATTACGTTCACTGATGATTACTCACGTTATGGCTATATCTATCCTATTAAAGAAAGATCGGAGGCACTTGATAAATTTAAGATATTTAAGGCTGAAGTTGAAAATCAGCACAATCTAAAGATTAAAGTAGTGCGCTCGGATCGTGGGGGAGAGTATTATGGGCGACACGCAACTTATGGGCAGATTCCTGGTCCTTTTGCCAGGTTTCTACAAGAAAATGGTATAATCGCCCAGTACTCAATGCTTGGTGATCCCCAACAAAATGGAGTAGCGGAAAGAAGAAACCGCACACTTATGGATATGGTTCGAAGTATGTTGAGTTACTCCACTTTACCAGTAAAGTTGTGGATGGAAGCATTAAAGACCGCTGCACATATACTCAACCGGGTTCCCAGTAAATCAGTGCCTAAAACACCTTATGAATTATGGACTGGGAGAAAACCAAGTTTGAATTACCTCCATGTGTGGGGTTGTGCAGCTGAAGCTAAGGCGTTTAACCCACACATTGGGAAATTAGATCCCAAGACTGTGAGTTGCCATTTTATTGGCTACCCTGACAGGTCTAAAGGGTACCGATTCTATTGTCCAGATCGTACCACAAAATTTGTAGAAACAAGGCACGCTGTGTTCTTGGAAAATGATGGCATCAGTGGGGACTTGGAGCCCAGGAAAATTGATCTTGAGGAGAAACGGATTTATGTTGCTTCACCGCTAATCCGACAGACTGATTTTCCTGTGCCCCAAGTGGTTGTGCCCATAGTTGATCCTGTAGTTGCAACTCCTGTTGCATCTCCAGTTAATTCTGTGGCTACTCCTTCTGTTGAGGGCTCTGAAAATACAAGTGCAATACCTAATGCTGAGCCTTCACAGCCCTCTGTGACAATTAACGAACAACCTGATGAGCCTACTAATGAACCTGTCAGGAGATCACAACGAGTGAGGAGATCTGCTATCCCAAGTGATTATGAGGTTTACTTGAATGAGGATGATCTTGGAAAGGCAGATGATCCTAGCTCTTATAAGGAAGCAATGAAGAGTAAGTATTCATCTAAATGGTTAGATGCCATGAAAGATGAGATTGAGTCTATGGGCGATAATGATGTATGAGACTTAGTAGAAATTCCTAATGGAGCCAAAACAGTAGGCTGCAAATGGGTCTACAAAACAAAACATGACTCCAAAGGGAATGTCGAAAGGTTTAAAGCGAGACTTGTAGCGAAAGGGTTTACACAAACAAAAGGCATTGACTATAATGAAACCTTTTCTCCTGTCTCAACTAAAGATTCATTTAGAATCATAATGGCGCTCACAGCACATTTCGATTTAGAGTTGCACCAAATGGACGTTAAAACTGCATTCCTGAATGGAGACTTGTATGAGGACGTTTACATGACACAACCGGAAGGTTTTGTTGTGGAAGGCGAGGAACATTTGGGATGCAAGCTAAGGAAATCCATATATGGCCTGAAGCAAGCTTCTAGGCAATGGTACCTTAAGTTTGATGAAGTCATAAGGAAATTTGGATTTAAGGAGAATGATGTTGATAATTGCACTTATGTTAAGTTCAGGGGGAGTAATTACACCTTCTTAATTCTTTATGTGGACGATATATTATTGGCCAGCAGCAGTGTGGACATGCTGCGGGAAACTAAAAGATTTCTCTCGTCCAATTTTGACATGAAAGATCTCGGTGAAGCATCTTATGTTCTTGGTATTGAAGTTCACCGAGATAGGTCCAAAGGAACATTAGGTTTATCACAAAAGGCATACATTGACAGAGTACTAAAGAGATACAATATGCATAAATGCTCTGCCTCGCCTGCTCCTATTGTTAAGGGCGATAAGTTTGGGAAATTTCAATGCCCAAAGAATGACTATGAATCTGATCAGATGAAGGCTATACCTTACGCTTCTGCTGTCGGAAGTATTATGTATGCTCAAGTATGTACACGCCCTGATTTAGCTTTTGTTACCGGGATGCTTGGCAGATATCAGTCAAATCCAGGACCGGACCACTGGAAAGCCGTTAAGAAAGTCATGCGCTATATGCAAGGCACTAAAGGTCACATGCTCACATATAGAAGATGCGATAACCTTGAGGTTGTCGGTTATTCTGATGCTGATTTTGCGGGGTGTAAAGACACTAAGAAGTCCACATCAGGTTATATTTTCACCCTCGCAGGAGCAGCAATTTCATGGAAAAGTGTAAAGCAAACACTTACTGCATCGTCGACAATGCAGGCTGAATTTGTGGCATGTTATGAGGCTACCGGGCAGGCTGTATGGCTTAAGAACTTTATCCCGGGATTGAGAGTGGTAGACAGCATCTCTAGACCACTCGTTTTGTACTGCGATAATCAACCCGCAGTTTTCTATTCGAGTAACAACAAGTCGAGTGCAGCTGCCAAGCACATTGACATAAAGTATCATGTTGTGAAAGATAGAGTCCAGGATCAAACAATTAAGGTTGAGCATATTGGAACTAAATTTATGCTTGCGGATCCGCTCACAAAAGGCTTACCACCCAATATTTTTTGTGATCATGTTGCCGGCATGGGTTTATTGGAGAGCCTGTGATCCTAGAATAAAAGGACCATATATAGTAACCAACTCCCATGAAGTATTATGTTATCCGATCGATATAGAAGGGAGCACTATAAGTACTGATGTCCAGCGGTTCTTAATTGACTGTTGTGAAGCATTACTTTGGTGTGAACTTTTATTGAGAGAGGGCTTATGATGTTTAGCCTTACGATCAAGGGGGAGAATGTTGGTATTGATCTTAGGCCAAACGGCCAGAAAAGGAAGGACGTGGGGAAATCCACGTATCACTGATTTTCAGCACCCTGATCGGGGGTGCCTTACCAAATATTGGTTACGGTCCCCCGTTGCAACAGCGTATATATAAAGATGGGTACTGGCCTCTCCCGTACGACGACTGTTCCCGTGAGAACCAAAGCCCTGTACAAACCCTAAAGAACCGATCTACTACGCGCTGTCAAGCAACGGGAAGGCCGTCTCCGACCGCCACTGTAGGACGACGCCGGCAACCCCGAACCGCGAGCTCTCGGATCTGCACCGACTTGTCCCCACGCCTGCATCACGCAGGCACGAGGTCTTCGCTCTAATGGCGTTCATCGGCGACCGTGAGTCTCCCGACCCCCTCTCATTTCTAGGTGTTCTAGAGCTAGGCTAGCAGATCATGTCATGCATAAGGTTTAGGCGCTCTAACAAAGATGTCCCTCTTGCACCGTTGCCCTAAAACCTAACTTAAAACTCGATTTTTCGGATCAGCGATTTGCCGTGTTACGAAGTCGAATTACTTGCCATCTCGTCGTGTGTATATATCTAGTTATATATATACGGAGCATATCTATTGCTAATGCACTATTCAGTGCTAACATGCTAATGCGAACATTGCATGTCCGATCTGGCCCCAACAGCCTGGATCCTTATGGGTGAGATACACTGCGTCACTTATACCCTTTTGCGAATAACCCCTGCCTCCCTTCTATTCTTTTGCTGATTACCCCCGCCTCCCTTCTGCCGCACTCGCTCCCCACCCCCATTCCTTCCTCTGCTCCCCGACTCCAACGCCGTGCGCACGTCCTCTTGGGAGTAAGGGTGGGGAGCGTCAGGGGACCAATGGTGGGCAAGGGGGAGCGACGGCGCAGCAGAAGAGGACGTGCACATGATGTTGGAGTTAGGTAGCAGGGGAAGAAGTGGGGGTGGGGAGCGAGTGCGGCAGAAGGGAGGCGGGGGTAATCAGCAAAAGAATAGAAGGGAGGCTGGGGATTATCCGCAAGATGACATAAGTGAGGCAGTGCATCCCACCCACAAGGATCTAGGCCGTAGGGGCCAGATCAGACGCCCAACGTTCGCATTATTAGTATGTTAGCATGGAATAGTGCATTAGTACTAGATATGCTCCCCCCTACACACACATACATACATATATTAAAATAGTTTTATACTCCTGGGAGTATGTAATCCCACTTCTCATATACTAATTTAATGATGTTTTTATACCTCTATGTATTTGAGCATACTCTAATAGTGATTATAATATACTCCAAAGTGAGTTCCATGAAAAATTTCATAAAAATCTTCAAATTATAGTATAATTTACGTATATAGTATTTTTATGTATCGAAAAATGTATATAGAAAACATAAAGTATTCCGATAAAATTTTTTCAACCAAGTTTTATTGGAGTATCTTAAAATTAGTATTTAACTATACTAAAAGTGATAAAGAGTTATAACATATTCGTTTAAGTGGTATATTAGATATGGGAGTACGTACTCCCGAGAGTACGAAATAGGCATGTCACACTAGCTACCACGAGGACCGAAGTAAAAAACCGAAAATTCGTGAGAGGGGCTTATCTAAAAAAATGTCCCGTACGTATTTTCGGAGGAAGCGAAGTGTTTTTCCGCATAAAACCAAGGACACATGCGTAATTTTGAGAAAACCACGGGGTGTTATCTAGCAAAAGGAGGGTCTCCATGAAAAACCAAGGACCCATATGATATTTCGGAAAAGCGAAGGGGTTTACCATGAAAACATGACACGGCATGGGCTTCTCTGCAAAAACGAGGATCCGCACGCTATTTTACAAAATCCGGAGGGCCTATTCACAAAAGGACTGATGTGGCCTACCTCCCGATGGCGAATCTCCTGGGGCGTAATATAGGTATAATGATGTCGGCATGATGTAGGAATAGCAAATTGTAGAGATATAGCTATATGGCCTCCCAATTAATTGTTCAAAGGAAAGCTCTTGTTACTACGTCGTCGACCTAGCTAGAAAGACAAGCATTTTTATGTATCGTTTAGAAAAATTTTGAATTTTTTTTATGTCAAGTTTAACTAGTTTACTAACTAGTTCAAATAAGTTTAAAATAAAATTTAAATTATGGTTATCTTTTTTATGATAGTTTGATTGTACTAACGGTACTAGTCACCATGTAATGAATTGCAAGCTGCGGTTCATGTAGCTATCAGGGAAAGATCATTGACCTAAAAGGTTTGCAATATATGGACCGGTATATATTCCATATATACCTAACATGATAAGATTCTGGGACTACATTTAGTGCTTTTCTTTTGCCGATCGATCAGTTCTCTGAAGATAACAAAAAGGTTTGCTATGCATATTCTACATTTCCCACAAAGAAGAGGAAGATAGATCCTTTTTTGCAACAAAAAAAGGGCCAGTATATACTTCAATTATGATATTCCAACATCTCAGAAATATCTCCCCTCAATCCTTGTAGAATTCATCAGACCTGTACAAAACTCTTAATTTACTTGTTGTTTGAGTAACCACATACATATATAGTATATCTATAGTCATTTACGTTTTACCCAATCTTCAGACGACCATGCTAATCCGGGAGGGCTTAGCTTACCCGATAATGTTTTTGTTTCTCTCGCTAACATTAAAAGGCTGGTGAAGAAGGCTTTTGTAGCTTAGTTTAATCAAGATTTTGCTGTTATCTCTTCGTCTAAACCGGGGGGACTGACTGGGCACTGCCCTCACTGCGACTACCGTGAGTCCGTGACTAGCCAAGCTACCGTCGTATGTAGTCATCGTGCCATCAATCTTACGTACTACAAGTCCTTCTGAAGACACTAACTTGCACATTTCTTTATTCCCATTGCTATCTTCGTCTAATTCGATAGTATCTAGACATCTTAAAGACTTACAATAATAAACTATCAAAAGCAACAACACTACTCTATATGAGAATCCTTGTTCGGATAAGATATACAAAAAAGCATATATTCATACTCTGTTATGATAGATTAGGTCTTTAGGATCTCCTAGGTTAGATCTAGCGGGGCTATCCTTTTCTCTAGGGTTCTTGATGTTCTACCGAGAGGGAGAGAGGGGTACCGACCTTCGGATGTAGAGGAGGAGGAGTTGGCCATCTCGCGGGTACGTCGGTGAAGATCTGCGCACAGGCAGCGACGGTCGGAGAAGGGTGCGGAGCTACTTGGGCGGCGGCGCGTCCCGGGCGGCGGCGGCTCCTGGCGGCGGCGATCTGGAGAAGACGCAGAGGAGCCGGTGGAGCTTCCCGTCGCTATAGCGCTCCCCTCTAGATCGGTTAGGGTTTTGTCGGTGGGGTGGCGGCGGCACGGTCAACCTTGGGATGCTTGCCGCCCGGCCCCCACCTCTGTTTATATAGCGCTGGCAACAGGGGCCCACCAGCCAATGGGCTGGGCGCCCCCGATCAGGGCGCGGTCAAGGGGTGGGCTTTGGCCGTTGGGCCAAAGCCCTGAGATCACTCTAACATTCTCCCCCTTGATCTCAATCTATGCTTTATCTTTAATTACATTTGACTTTACTCATTCCATCACAGATTAGTGCATAGAACATGTCTCATCGTCACGGTCAATCGCCGATAGATTCAACAGCTACAATACACCTCTCTGTTCTGAAATAGTTACTTTAATCTTTTGGGCCATCTTTTAGTCCAGGAATCATAGGCTTTCCCTTAAACCCATGCCGGCTACATGTTCTCTGAACACGTTGGGTGGTAAGCCTTTAGTAAGCGGATCCGCTAACATCTTTGCAGTACTTATATGCTCAAGACTTATAATTTGATCCCGAACTTTATCTTTCACAACATAGTACTTTATGTCAATGTGTTTGGCAGCACCACTTGACTTATTGTTGTGGGCATACGTTACTGCGGGTTCATTATCGCAGTACAACTTAAGTGGTCTATTGATGTCGTCAACCACTTTTAAACCGGGTATGAACTTCTTTAGCCAGTTCACCTGCCCCGTGGCCTCATAACATGCTACAAACTCGGCATACATTGTGGACGATGTAGTGACGGTTTGCTTTGAGCTTTTCCACGATATAGCTCCTCCTACGAGAGTGAACACATATCCGGATGTAGACTTTCTATCATCTCCCGCAAAATCAGAATCTGTATACCCCACTATATGGAGTAAATCTGATCTTCTGTATGTCATCATGAGGCCTTTTGTTCCTTGCAAATAACGCAAGACTTTCTTTATCAATTTCCAATGTTCTATTCCATGATTGCTCTGGAATCTGCCAAGTAACCCGGTAACAAACGCTAAGTCAGGGCGTGTACACACTTGAGCATACTGCAAGCTTCCGACAGCTGAAGCATATGGAACCGATTTCATTTGTTCGAGCTCGTACTGGTTCCTGGGGCATTGAAAATCCCCATATCTGTCGCCCTTGACTATAGGTGCAGGTGAAGGACTACATTTATGCATACCAAATTTCTTTAAGACTTTCTCTATGTATGCCTTTTGTGACAGTCCCAATACCCCTTTGTTTCTATCCCGGTGAATTTCGATCCCTAGAACGAACGAAGCTTCACCAAGATCTTTCATATCAAAGTTTGAGGACAAAAACTTCTTTGTTTCCAGTAGCAGACTAATATCACTACTAGCTAGTAGGATATCATCCACATACAGGATTAGGAAGATAAACTTCTCATCTTTAAACTTTGCATAAACACAGTTGTCCTCTACATTCTCTTTAAACCCAAATTTTCTTATTGTACTGTCAAACTTCAAGTACCACTGTCTTGAAGCTTGCTTTAACCCATAAATCGATTTCTTTAGGCGGCATCTCATTCTTTCATTTCCTTCCACGACAAAACCTTTCGGTTGTGCCATGTAAACATTTTCCTCCAAATCCCCATTAAGAAATGCCGTCTTTACATCCATCTGATGTAACTCTAAATCATAATGTGCTACTAATGCCATTATGATTCTGAAGGAATCTTTACATGAGACTGGAGAAAAGGTCTCATTGTAATCAATCCCTTCTCTTTGCGTAAAGCCTTTTGCCACAAGTCGCGCTTTGTATCTTTCTATATTCCCTTAGGAGTCAAGCTTTGTCTTGTAGACCCATTTACAGCCTACTGTTTTGGCTCCTTTAGGAATAATTTCCAAGTCCCAAACTTTATTAGTCTTCATGGACCTCATTTCCTCTTCCATGGCCTCAAGCCATTTTGAGGAATTTTCGCTTCTCATGGCTTCTTCAAATGAGGTGGGATCATCCTCCATTTGAAATTTCTCTGTGTGATAAATCTGATAATCATCAGAAATAGCTGATCTTCTTACTCTTTGAGACCTCCTCGGGGCCTCCTCATTTGGTACATCTTCTGTTTGAGGCTGCTGTTGCTCCCCCTCATCTGTGGCAATGGGTTCTATAGGATCCTGAAGAACAGGTTCCTCATTATCATTCATTGTTGCCACAGGAGGAACAATAACAGGTGCTGGCACCACAGTGTCTTGCACTGTCGGTGCAGCGACAGCAGGTAGTGTGAAGAATGGCTCTTGAATCATCGGAGTGGGCGCATACACCCGCTTCTCTTCAAGGTCAATCTCACGAGCTACCATGCTCCCCCTCATCATCTCATCCTCTAAGAAGACAGCGTGTCTCGTTTCTACAAACTTTGTATATCTCTTTGGACAGTAGAAACGAAACCCTTTTGACTTTTCAGGGTAGCCAATGAAATGGCAACTTACTGTTTTGGGATCAAGTTTCCCAAGGTTTGGGTTAAATACTTTAGCCTCAGCAGGACTTCCCCACACACGTAAGTGGTTTAGTGAGGGAACTCTTCCTGTCCACAACTCGTACGGTGTTTTGGGCACCGACTTACTAGGCACTCTGTTGAGAATATGAATGGCGGTTTTCAACGCCTCCATCCATAAACTCAATGGCAGTGTGGAATAGCTCATCATGCTTCGCACCATGTCCATCAGGGTACGGTTGCGTCTTTCAGCTATTCCATTTTGCTGAGGTTCGCCCGGTATAGAATACTGGGCCACTATGCCATTTTCCTGTAAAAACCTTGCAAAAGGTCCAGGAACTTGTCCATATGGGGTATGTCGACCGTAGTACTCCCCCCACGATCAGATCGGACTATCTTAATCTTTAAATCGTGTTGGTTTTCAACTTCAGCCTTAAATATCTTGAATTTATCCAAGGCTTCATTTCTTTCTTTGATTGGATAAATATATCCATAACGGGAGTAATCATCCGTGAATGTTATGAACGAGTCATATCCATCCACACTTTTCACAGGAAAAGGACCACAAATATCTGTGTGAATAATTTGTAGAACTCCTGTGCTTCTTTTAGCGTCTTTCTTTATTTTCTTTACATATTTTCCTTTAATGCATTCTCTGCATTGTTCTAAGTCTGAGAACTCTAATGGAGGAAGAATATCATTCTTTACTAGTCTTACTATTCTCCCCCTCGAAATATGGCCTAAACGACAGTGCCATAATTTCGACGACTCATCTAGAGTTCTCTTTCGTTTTCTGTTTACATTCGTAGACGAGGATTCAATCACTTTCTCGCACGCAACGTTCTCATTATCGCATACGACATTCACATCATCACACAATGATAACAAATAAAGCTCATTCTGTAATATGGCAATACCAACACATTCTTTATTAAACATTATTTCGCACTTACCATTTCTAAAATTGCAATCATAACCATCTTTGTCCAAATTTGACACACTAATCAAATTCCTCTGTAAAGAGGGTACAAAAAGGACATCTCTAAGTAAAAGAGTGGAGTCATTAGCTAATTCTAATGAAAGATCGCCAACGGCTTCAACTTTAGCTTCGACTCCATTTGCAACTTTAATGCATCTTTCTTTTCTTTGTGTAGTCCTCGTCGAACGGAATCCCTGTAATGAATTAGCAACATGAACAGTTGCTCCTGAGTCAATCCACCAAGTGGATTTTGAATATTTCACATACAGGCATTCATTTACAAAGGTAATAATGTTCTCACCTTTCTTTGTCATTATCATCTTTAAGTAATCGGGACAGTCCTTCTTGTAGTGTCCCGTCTTCTTGCAGTGAAGACACTGATCTTTGTCTACAGCAAATTTGTTCTGTTGAGGCTGATGGACAGAGGCTTTTCCCTTGTTCTTTGAGAAGGAGGTACTGTTGAAGTTCTTTTTCTTGTTATCCTTCACATAGTTGATGGATCCACCATGTGAGGATTTAATTCTTTCCTCCTCTTGCACACACATAGCTATGCATTTTTCCAAGTCCCATTTCTCGGGCTGCATATTGTAGTTGACAACAAAAGTGTCAAACTCTTTAGGCAAGGAAGTAAAAACCAAATGAATAAGGAACTCATCCTTGAGAGCCAAATCCATTGGTTTAAGCTTGGATGCAATATTGCTCATCCTCAGTATGTGCTCTCTTATGCCACTGCCACCTCCAGAGTACCTCTCTGTCACAAGCTGCTTAATCAGCTGTGTAGCATAAGTCTTTGAAGAGCCAGTAAACTGGCTCTTTATCCTCTCAAGGTACTCTGTGACAGTGTCACACTCTGCGATTGAGCCCACAATATCAGGCTCAATCGTGTTCTTTATCACAGCCAAACATTTCTTGTTAGCAGTGACCCACTTTTTATGATCAAGATCATATGACATCTTTATGGGAGCATAGTCCCTCTGTCTGGTCTGCCAAGCAGCATCAGCCTCATTTTCATCCCTCACCAGTGCCACAGGCTCTGTGGGACATGGTGTGGTGACTACCCAGTCCACCTCAGCCAAGATGAAGGCCAGGTCAATCTTTTTCTTCCATTCACCATAATTGTCTCCTTTGAGAACAGGGATATCCCTGATGTAGCCCATCAAGGAGTATCCTCCTGAAACCATAATCCATATACAGTGAGAACATTTAAACATTAATCACAGCAAAATTATATGCCTTATTTCCAACGTTGGTCAAAAATACGACATACAATTTTGTTTATGCATTAAATCTACATCACCGTTGGGCAGAAATAGAAATAATGTATAAAAAACATCAATTAAAGATTATAATACTGTTATTATCAACGTTGGTCAGAAAATAACAATATCATAATTATCTGGGATTTATCTCTATTTTTTCCAAAATTAAATTCTCCCGTTGGTTCGAATTTAATAATGAAAAACAATCAATATTAACTTTTGCAGCGGAAACTGTAATTATTCTAAAATAATTCATATTTCAGAAGCATTATTCTGTACACTTTTAATCTCTCAAAAAATTAACACGTTGGTGCAAAAATTTACAGAGAATTTGGATCAAATTTCATTGAAATTCATTAAAAATTGCTTCTGAAAATCATTATAATCAATAAAAATCCAATTTTGGATTTTACTGTTGTATTCGGCCTTTTGGCCCATTCTTTCGGCCGCGGCCTAGCCGGCCCGCTCTTGCCGCGCCTCACGCGCGCGCGCGCGCGTCCACGCAGCCAGCGGCGCGGCCTCCTCTAGCGTGGCCCATGGCGGCCTCTTTCTCACGGCGCGGCCCAAAAACCCCCGCAGGCCTCCGGCCCAATTGGCCCCGCCCGATCTCAGCCGTCCAAAAGATCGCACGGCTGAGAGAGTTTTCCACGGGAACAAAACCAACGCCCCCCACCCAAACCCTAACCCTAGGGGCACAAGCGCCGGCTTGACCCGGAAAAAACGGATCGGGAGTAAGGGGAGGGGAGCGGCGGGCGCTCCTGCGCGCGGCGGCGGCGTTGGCCAGCGGCGCGACGCGGCGGCCCCAGCGCGCGACAGCAGAGCGGCGCGGCGGCCCCCCGGCGGCGCATGCGTGCGGGAGAGGCGCGGCTGCCTCGGCCCCGAGCGGCGGCCCCAAGCGGCAGCGCGCGGCGGCGCCCGCGCGGGCGGCGACCCCAAACGGAGCGGCCCCCGGCGCAGCGCACGGCGGCGACCCTCCCGTGAGTCCCAAAAACCCTCCCCTTTTTCTCTTTTCTTTTTTTTTCTTTTTCCAATCCGGTGGGCTAGGGTTCTTTTCTTTTTCCCGCATCTAGATCTAAGCCTACTAGGCTCTGATACCATTGATAGATTAGGTCTTTAGGATCTCCTAGGTTAGATCTAGCAGGGTTATCCTTTTCTCTAGGGTTCTTGATGTTCTACCGAGAGGGAGAGAGGGGTACCGACCTTCGGATGTAGAGGAGGAGTTGGCCATCTCGCGGGTACGTCGGTGAAGATCTGCGCACGGGCAGCGACGGTCGGAGAAGGGTGCGGAGCTACTTGGGCGACGGCGCGTCCCGGGCGGCGGCGGCTCCTGGCGGCGGCGATCTGGAGAAGACGCAGAGGAGCCGGTGGAGCTTCCCGTCGCTACAGCGCTCCCCTCTAGATCGGTTAGGGTTTTGTCGGTGGGGTGGCGGCGGCACGGTCAACCTTGGGATGCGTGCCGCCCGGCCCCCATATCTGTTTATATAGCGCTGGCGACAGGGGCCCACCAGCCAATGGGCTGGGCGCCCCCGATCAGGGCGCAGTCAAGGGGTGGGCTTTGGCCGTTGGGCCAAAGCCCTGAGATCACTCTAACATGTTAGGCTTCGTGCTTTGCAAAAGTTTCCAAGGTACGTAGAAGACACATACATTATGTGTGCTTGTGGGTGGTGCAATTTGTAACCTCCCAAATTTGGGAATTGTCAAAACTATGAAAAGTTTAAAATCTTTGCTGCTTTTCAGTGTTACTTAAAATTTTCGGTGCTTATTGAGATTCTTGATTTGGTTTTTTTAGCAATTCAAATAATCATTGAGCAAGAGCCAAAATGTTTGGAAACTAAATTAAGCAAAAGTTGAAAATTGAAATTCAATTCGGAACACAAAATTTAAATCAATTAAGCAAAACCAAAAGGGTTAAGCAATGCTAAAATTCGTGTCTAAATTTCTAAGCCAAGGGTTCGACTTTGAATTCAAATTCAAATTCAAATTTGAATTCAAACACAATTTCAAATCTCAAAAATGGAATTTCGATCCAAAACTGAAAATTCCCAATCATTGCTGAAGCCTTCTTCTCTCTCATCCTGTCAGGCACTACTTCTTTTCTCCTTCCTCTTTTTTTCCCTCCTTCGTCTCTGTCTTGGCCCTCCTGTTGCCAGACCTGACCCCGGTGCGTGCGTGCGCACCCTGTGTCGCCTTGCCCCAGCTGCGCTGCGGACTGCCTGCCTACGTAGCACATGCGCCCACTTGGACCGGCTGCCCCGTGCACGCCGTGCTATCTGCGCCGCATTGCACATGCACATGCGTGACCTCCACCCGGCCCTGCCGCGCATGCCGAACTAGCGCCATGCGTGCCCATGTGTGTGTGCTGCCCGCCACTGCTTGACACTGCTTGTCTACAGCGTCGCCACTACCTTGCACTGTGGAGCAACAACGCGGTGATGCCCCAAGCAGCTATGAAAGCCCGAAGCATACCTTGTCCCCCATTGCCCCTCTTCTTCCTCTCCCAAGCTGAGCTCGGCTGAGTTGCTCCCGTGCTAGCCGTCGCTTCCCTTCCCCGTTCCGGCCACTCCGGCACTCCCCTTCCAAAAGTGTTCACGTCAAAATGCGTTCCCGAGTACCCTCTTCTCTCCCTCTAATTTAATTGAATTTCCACACGCGAAGCTAGCTAGAATGCCGCTCCTTCCCAAAGTTCGACCGATGCCGCCTCTGGCACCACCATCTCCTCCTCGGCACCCCTCGGCTCAATTCCTTTCCCCGCTTCACCACGGTGCTCTTGACCTTCCCAAAGCTCCGTCCAAAGCTCTACATGCCTGAATTGCTCCACGGTGACCACCTCATGCGCCGCCTGTGCACGCTACCAACTCTCCTTGGCCACGCCCTGCCTCCTCTGACCACAGTGGTGAGCTATCCGCAACCCCTTGGCACTCGTGCTTCTCTCCTATTTCTCTCTCTCCCTCCCGATCGCCGTTGCCATGGTTGGCTGTGCCTTCGGCCACCGTCCACCGTCCACCGCTGCTGCATGCCTGTGGTGCCACTCCGGCCCTTGCGCAACCTCTTATGGCCCTCTACTCCCCCTGGGGTCCCATTTTGCTAGCTCCCTTCCTCTCCTCAGCCCATCAACGCCACCACCCCCTGGCCGGGTGCCCCTCCCTTCCTCCCTTGTTTTTCTTTCTGGTCGAACCCTTTCTAATTCCTTCTTGCTTGGCCCCCTTCGTTGCATGATAGGTGGGCTCCCCTCTTCTATTGGTTAGACTAAGACAACTCATTCTTTTAATGATCATTTAAATTGAAGTTCATGCAAACATAAGTGATAACTTTCAAACATCATGAGAACCCCATTTGTAAATAATGAATAAGTAATTAAGAAAATTAATTTAAATGATTTTTCCACTAGTGTTTAAAATTAGGGGATGCAAGAATTTAAATTTGCAAATCCTATCAAAGCATGTTATGGTCCAAATAATAACTATCATATCTTTATCCCCGTATCTTAATTTGTTAGTGATAATTAAAGTTAGTAAGCCTTGGAAAGTAATGAATATTGTTTGCTCATCTCCAAAATCATGAGGCCCCTTTTTCAAGTAATGTTTAATTAATTAAGGCGAGTCATTTAAATTTTAAGTCTCAAATATTTATCTATAAAATGGTGAACTTTAAATTAAAGATTTCCTTGTATGTGTTTAAGAATTCTCAAACATAATTATGGAGTCATTAACATTTATCTCATTTCCAAATTTCTAATCAAAGACACTAATGATACATATAACCTTGTGTAAATAAAAATTAAGTTAAATAAAAGGTGTTTAACCAATACACCTTGCCATCTATTTTAAAATGCAAGTTTAAACTAGAAGTCTTGATTAAAACGTGCTCTTGCCTAAACAACAATCATTCCATCTTTATCTCTGGATTCAAAGAACGCCAATGGTAAGTAAGAATAATTAATGTACCAATAATTCAAGGCGCAACTTTATCAAGAGGACCCTGTTAATTTATAACTCATCTTTCCAATAAATCGCAAACTGTTGTCATTAATAAAAATCTTACTAATCAGCAAAATAATAAGTTATGTGCAAAATAACAACTGGTTAAATAACAAACCCTCCATCTTGAATTGCTAGAAATTATGAACTCTAAAATTTCTTCGATAAATTAAAGATATGCACTCCACATGTTGAATTCACACCCAAATCTCGAATTGTTAACACTCATCAAATAATGCCCAATCTCTCAAATTGACTCTCATATCTATCATAATTCATGGAACTTCCTTAATAAATATAAATAATTAAAAAATCTATTAAATTAAAAGTCAAGCCTTGGTATTCTTGCTTTTAGCTACATCTAGCCATCTTTCAATCCAAAGCAGACTATTCGTATGAACGTTCCTTCAACACTGACCCTTCTTTAATATCCTTCTCGACAAAGTCACTTCGTCGTTTTGCTTCCACTCAAAATTTTTTTGACTCCATCTCTATCCCGCACTCGCTAAATCTTATCTCTTATCCTCAATCATAACAAAACTTAATTACGCTCAATTGAATATATTTGGACTTTTGAATGTTCTTTGAATTTAGTTGGATTTTGATTGTTTAGGCAACAAGTTCAGGTAGGATCAAGATTCGGATAAAGACGAAGACCAAGAGTTCAAGACCATTGACTGAGAAGGCTTGACTAAGATGAAAGACCTGATAAATTGAGCAAGGCAAGTCATTACTTTGATCATATTGAACATACATTTTATGCAAATTTATATTCATTTCATCAAATTGTATGATATTATTTGTTATGCAAATGTATGTTAAACTTTAGATTAGATACATGCTTACTTAGCATTGAATATTGTTATACCATCCTTTGGACATTTGAATCACATAGTCCTTGTTAGCCTAGATACTAAATGGTAACTTTACTTGTTATAGGTTGTACTTAAATGTCCTTCTAAGTCATGCTTAAGTACCAAAGCGTTAACTTGCCCTAATCATCATTTTTTAATCATGAAACTGCTATAGGTTATTAGTTGATCCTTGGCACTTGAATTCTTTCAAGCAATTGTGGTTTTGCCCTAATAATAGATATATTGAACTAAAGTATTTTATGCTTCTCAAAACCCTAAAACTTGTTTTACCTATCTAGGTGGATGGTAAAAGATGTTGGTGTAGATGTAGCATGAGAACGTTTGGTTTGTGATAGCACCGTCCAGATAACATTAAAGACTGAATCTTGTGATGACCTTCTAATGTAAAACAGAACAACCACAAGTCTACAGAGTGTAACTAGGCCAAGTAAATTTACTAGACCCCGGAGTCATCTCGCTAGTGGGGGAGTGAGGTAGTGCATATGTGGACAAAGATCAGGCATGAATAGGACATTGCATAAGGTGATGTTTGCCTGTTGCGCTAGTCATTGTGGAAAGTTGTAGTCCAGCTACGCTAGTAGTTGGGGTGTAAATTTTTGCATAACATATGACCCACTGTATGAGGGATAAGCCCATATGGGTGAGATGACAAAAGCATGAGGTATTTATGAAAAGTTGTGTGATGATCTACTTGATCTGCATGACTAAGGAATCATGTGGAGCATATCGGGCTGATTGTCTCTTATAGGTAAAGTGTACAATCTCTGCAGAGTATAAACTATTTGAATAGTCGTGCCCACGGTCATGAGCAGGCATGTGAACTTACCCGAGTTAGTTCTATTTCAAAAACCTTTGTGGGTGGAATGAAAACTTGTTGGGTGGATATACTCCTGGATTTGAATTGCCCTGAGTAGATGTAATCTAGTGATTATAATGAGTGGATGCAATGCTGGTTATAAAACTAGCATTTGGTGGATGGAACCATGCTTTGTAACAGGTGGAATACTATTGTTATTGCACACTCTTAAAATTCTTAAAAACATGGTTTCGTAAAAATGCTAGGTCTCAGGAATTTTCTATAATTGTATTTCAAAATAATGATGTTTTCGCAAATGAAAGAACCCCAAGCCTCCCTTGATAGGTTTGCATCTATTATTATTGCATTCTGTGTGATGGCTTGCTGAGTACTATTGTACACATTCTTGCTCAATTACTATTATTAGTCAGTAAGAAGTGTAAAGTCGAGCCCCGCGGTCATCTAAATGAAATCAACAAAGCTAGAAGGTGATGAGGCCAAGAACTAGGTCGCAAACCCCAGTTGGTTGCCTATGGGCATGCCCTGAGGGTCCCACATGTGTACAGTTCCATTTTCGTTGCTACTGTAGAATCAAGGATAATCGACTAGAGGGGGTGACTAGGTGGTTCTAAAAATCCTTGCTATCTAAAAGATAATTTCTATAATTTAAGAACTAAGCAAGAATTCTACCACAATTCAAGACCTACACAATTCTAGTAATACTAAGGCACCACAATCTAAGTCTCTACAAATATATTTCTAGCTCAACAAGATGTGACAAACTCAATTGCTAGAAATATAAATGTGGAATAGCAGAGATAAAGAAATTACCAAAATGGAGACTCGTGATGTTTTTGTCGTGGTATCAAAGACTTGTCGGTCTTCACTAGTCCACGTTGAGGAAATTCCAACGAATTGGACCGGTTACACAAATTAAGCCTCTACACCTCAAATCCACTAGTGGTTGTTCTTCCTCTACTCCAGAGATAGCAAACACTGAGCCACTCACAACCTTCTTGAAGAGATCACCGCGCAAACTTCCGCTAAGCTGTCTAGGTACTGGTAAACACCAAGAGTAACAAACCACGGCAATTGCTTGAAAGGATTCAAGTGCCAATGATCAATTAATGAGTGAATGCACTTGAATGAGCCTCAACTACCTCAGATGTATGCAATGGGAGTAAATGAGATATGGAGAGTGTGCTACAAGCTTAAAGGTATTCAATGAAGTGTATTCTTCCTATCCTAGAGTTGGTGAGGGGGTATTTATACCCCTCTCCCCCAAATTTGACCGTTTGAGGACATTACCCTAAAAATTAGCAAATATGGTAGTACTGCCATGTATCGGCCGGTACTACTGCACCTGGGGTCCAATGGCTAAATTGTGCATAATAAATACTTTTGAACTAGCCGTTACTATTTAGTACGGTACTACTGCCCTCACAGAGCTCGGTTTTACCGCACTGCGGTAGTACCATTTCCAGGGAGCGGTACTACTGTTTTTTAGAGCAAAAGATGCTTCAAAATGATCCTATTTGGAAATAATGTACCGCCATGTAAACATTGGTCCTACCATGGTACAGTAGTATCGTTTCCAGAGTGAGGTACTACCATTTTTCTGAGAGCAAAAATGCTCCAAAAAGTACCTCTCTAGAAATTACATACCGCCAACTAACTTTCAGTCATATCGGGGCGCGGCAGCACCGCACTTCTCCTAGTCATACCGTAGTGTGGTAGTACCGCCAAATAACCTCCGGTACTACCAATTTTTCTGAGAATGAATAGCCGACTTTAGAATTTTAATTCAAATGCATGCATGACTTCTAATTGATCTAATAGCATAAGAAAGTTACTTTCAAGATGTTAGCCAGGATCCCTTTTAATAGTACGGCATCTAGCCTAAAATCCAGTTTTTCACCCAATCTCCAAAGATCAGTAAAAATAAAAAGAGATCCTAGACTAGTTATACCTTTAGTTCAGGCCATGTTGATTTTCTTGTCAATCCTTAGCATGCATCTCCAAATCAAGCAAATTCTGGGACTAAACCTTTCAAATACTTGATAAATATGTTTGTCTCATATGCACACGTTGTCATTGATTACCAAAATATTTTTAGGGTCCCATAATACACGTATGGTAAAGATTCAGGAGAGTACATACCTGTCTATGGCACCAAAGGGACCCTACGGTCGGCCGATGCATGACGCCCCCGTGGTACATGTTCGCGCGGTACGGACCGCTATCGAGCAGTATTGGCCGTTCAAGGGAGAAGCGCTCGAACGACCACAACTATAGTAGGAGGGGCAGCCTGTGAGAACAGAGGTCATCCTTGTCCTATAGCAAGCATCACAAATTATGTGGTATGTCATAGCAAGTACGACTGATCCCCAGCTGACGTGCACCTCTTCCCCATCGGCGATGGCCCTCGTATACCACATAAGGCAGACGTCGACGGAGTCACCGTGGCTGCTGGTAAACAGTACCCAGCTGAACAACTACAACAAGTATGCCTTGAGGTGCTGTGATACCACGTAGTCGCTGGCCTCTAGGTCCATATGCTCGACCTGTTCACAACTAAAAAAATAGTAAGCCCATCATATGGCAAGAATAGTGCATCGCTAAATAGGGAAATGGATAGCATACGTACTCGAAACTGCGAAAGCCACCGCACGGGCGGGTAGTGCTTTTGTCGAGCGGGGAGACATGGTACGCTGCCGTGGCCTCGGCCGAAAATACCCCCTCAAACCTGCCCAACAGATCGTCACGCCAGTTGGCAGGTGCATCCGACGGGGAGGCAGACTCTCCCATGATAGGCAGGCCGAGCCGCATCACGACGTCCTGTAGAATGGGGGCCATCTCCCCGAATAGGAGGTGGAAGGTGTGTGACTCAGGCCGCCATTGGTCCAACAGAGCTATCAACAACGACGGGTCAAATAGGAACCATCATGATCACTCCGGGTCGTCTTAGACCTCCCCGTCCTCCTCGACCAAAGTGCCTTTCTTGTCGGTGGCTTCCACCATCCACATGAGGTAGAAGGCCAACATCGCTCAACTTGCAAAGCACGAAGAAGTACATAGCGAAAATATCATAAAAAGATGTGCCACAGTTTGCACACAAACATGTCTCTAGCATGGGTCTAGTCTCTAAGCCCATCGGGGTGTCTGCGTACGGACCACCCCTAACTGGGTCGCCTTGTCCCCACCCTTAGGATGCGGGATACAATGGCTCACACGGTGTTGTGCGTTGACGTGCCGGTCCAGCGGGCTAAAAGGCCAATCCGAACCACCAAGATCGCGAGCCATACCTGCAAATAAATTTGAAGTTTTAGGGCATTAGGGTTTTAGGGTTTACAGTTTCGAGGTTTCAGGGTTTAGATTTTACACAACTATTAATAATATGCGACGTACCTAACACAACTACACTATTTACAACTATTAACAATATACGACATACCCGACACAACTACACGTATAATGATTTTAGTTGATAACCTACCATGGTTTCAAAAGTACAACTATTAACAATTAAATAGGCGTTAGTTCTACGACTGCACTATTTATAACTATTAACAATATGTGACATACCATACATAACTGCACATCTAATAATTTTAATTGCTAGCATACCTTAGTTTTAAAACTACACGTCTAATGATTTTAGTTGCTATCTTACCATGTTTCAAAAGTAAATTTATAAAGATATGCAGGGAACTCATCGTTATCAATGCACAGATCTCTCCTCTCTTCCCCTCCCTCCTCCCTCCTCTCCTCTCCTCTCCTCCTCCTCCTCCTTTCCTTTCTCCCTCTCCTCTCATCGTTATCGATACGCAGATCTCTCCTCTCTTCCCCTCCCTCCTCCCTCCTCCCTCCTCTCCTCTCTTCTCCTCCTTTCCTTTCTCCCTCTCCACTCTTTGTCTTCTCCCCTTCTCTCCTTCCTTTCTTTCCTCTCGGCCGAGTACCTCTCCACTTCCCCTTTCTTTCCTCTCCGCCGAAATGAGCGCATGTGCTCGGCCGGCCGTGCGCACATGGGGATAAAGCTCCCCAGTCACCCAACAGTTGGGTGACTAAGGGCTTGTCATTCAATCATTGGACGACTAGCCCAAGTCGTCCAACCATAGAGTGATATATGATCAAAACTGCAAGAAAAAAAACAGGTATAATACTATAATTCGAAATAAAAATAGATTATTTAAAAAAATTCCATTTGCACAAGTGCTACCGTTGATAACTGTTGAACATTTTGGCATCACTACTTTTCCTCTGTCCTGTTAGAATATTGCTAGCTTTGACCATTTGATCCATCGTACTACAGCTATCCAAGAACGATTAGGTCGTATTCGATCCTTTCCATAATGCCAATATACAATGTGCTCGAAATTGATTGATTATTCTAGAAAGGTTCATTGGCCAAAATCTACAAATGGATCGACACTCTTCAAGGTTTGATGGTCTACCATATTACTAATTAACTATTTTTTGTCTACAAACACCTAGGAATTCTACTATCAAGAAAAAGGACCTAATGTAATCTCTGTTCTTGAAGTGGGGATTCTATGGCTATCCATGTGCAACTGCAATAATGATTTGGCAAATCCAACACACCCTTGTGATGCTTTCTGATGCCATACCAGGTCGCTGTTGCTTTGAGAAGGCAGCACTGTCAGATGAGTATTTTGTCAAGAGGAAGCTGTATCCAAATGTGGATTTTTACTCCGGCCTAATATATAGGTACATCAGTTGGGAGGCTATTTTCTCTTTCTTTTCCCCTCCTTTTATTATTGTGGTACTTAATTGTGATTGCATTGGCTTTCAGGGCAATGGGATTTCCCACAGATTTTTCCCTGTTCTGTTTGCAATTCCTCGCATAGCTGCTTGGTTAGCCCATTGGAAAGAATCACTTGATGACCCCGACACTAAAATTATGAGGCCCCAACAGGTCAGCAGCAAGCAACTGATTTATCTACTACTGTTTCTTTTTCCTGGTTGTGAACTCAAGGACAACCATTATAACTTCTTTTGGAGTATTTGATAATTTAATTTTTCTTATCAAATACCAATCAATGCTTGAGGTATCTTACAGCTATTGTTATTCGATGCGGTGATGGGAAATAAATTGTTGTTATTATTGTTATATGCTCTTTTTCTTTTGAATATTGTTTAGTTGAGGTAGCTCTTCCCTGAGCTGTAGCAAGGATTTCCTATGACTGTGACAGATGCTCCTGTGTGGACTCTTGAAATGAATTCGTTAATACATAAGTCAGCCAACAAATTCCACCTATACTTTCACTTGAGTCTTCCTAGACTGCTTTTTTTTGGTCATTCTCGAAGTGGGTTGAACAAATAACCCCTTCAACATTATCTGAGCCATGCAGTTTGTAAAATGAAATAATCTAAGATACAGTATTAGTGACCTGGGTGGCCAGATTTTCTCATACTTCTGTAACAATTGTTGTTCCGATGGTGCTTTATTATTTCTTCAGGTATATACTGGTGTTTGGCTGAGGCATTACACCCCTGTCAGAGAACGAGTGCCGTCAAACCAGAGTGAGCTACTTGGTCAGATTGCTACCTCAAACGCAACGAGGCGTCGCCGTGCAGGTTCTGCCCTGTAGGAGAGTTGCATGATACAGAATCCAGCTTACACAGTAAACCAAGCTGCCATCCTTAACAAGGCCACAGCAGCTTGAATTTGGGAGCTGCTATCCTTCCGTTGTCACGTATATAGGTAATAATGCCATCAGTACCCTTCAAGCTGGAGGATAAGGCATGTGTAGTTATCCTACACACACCGTATACACTGTCTATGCATCTTGAACTTCCTAAGCATGGAAGATGAAGAGATGTATCAAGTTCTTTGGTTCTTGCTTTGCATGAACAGCTCTTGCATCGGCAATCTGCCGATCTGGCTTCTACTCTTCAATAATCAGAATTAAGAAGCATATATTTTGTCAGCTGTTTGTTTCTGTGTCAGTGGGTGACAATCGTCCATGCTACTACAGTTTGGCACAAAATTAGTACCTTGGACCGCACTCACATACTAATGGGCCAGACAACTCTGCCTGGGCTCATTTCGTAACCTTGCACAAATGCATTGCATCTTCATCATTTCCAACGACTAGTCAGGATCTCTGCACTGTGGCATGTCACAGTCTACATTGCCTAGATATTTTAGATTTTGGAACTGTGCATACGTTGTTTTATCTTATCGCCCGATGGATCCAGTCGTGGAAGGCATTTTGGTCAATTTAATACTTGTCTTATTGTGAGCCTTCACGGGCCTACCACTGTCTCCTTCCCTTTCTTTCTTGCTATGCTACCTGTTGATCTGAACTGTTCAGCTGCAGCAGCCATGTGCTGGTGAGCCAGTTACGTCTTGATGCAGGATGCTTGCAGTCTCACGACCGGTAAGTCTCCATCTTCGTGAAAGAGAATGAAAGAGAGATTTCGTGCGGTAGAATTGTAGAAGACAACAGCATGTAGGAAGATCTCGGAGGTTAATCCTAGGTTAATTATCGGTAAATTTCTATTTCTGCGTGTGCTCGGAGATGTTAACATATTAGTATATTAGTAAGTTGCATCTGCCTGGGCGAGGATTACCATCCAAACACTAATTATTTTTTGCATGACGGGGACTCGTGAGGTGAATGCGACTGTCCACGCCGTTATCATAAACTTTAATCTGGATTGTTAGGAATGCATTGCTGTCATCGGCATTCTTCTCTATTGCCATTGGACGGTTGGTTTTCTGATCCAAGTTAGTTGATTGGGTCATTGGGTGATCAGCTCGCTTCTTGTACGAGGAATCACACGCCTTTTTATTTAAGGCAGAAGGTGGAGCTTAGAGCAAGTATAATAAGGCCCCGTTTGGCACAGCTCTAACTCCGAGATCTATACTGGATCTGTAGTTTGTTGACTAAATTAAAGTGATTTAAATATTTTTATTTAATATATAATATAAATGAAATGAGTCATGTAAACGCACTTAATATACCTGCAACTTTAGATTCAGGATTTTCTAGAGCTACAGATGACCAGCTCTAGAAAATCTACAGATTTCCTAGAGCTAGAGCTCTGCCAAACGGGGCCTAAGAGCAAGGCTAATAATATAGTCTTCAGCTGGCTATATGGACACTTACAGCCCACTTATCAGCCCATTCATATAGTAGTTTACAGCCAGCTGAAGGCTGTATGATCCACCCATTTCTCTCACAAAGTTTCTTGGTTCTTATGCTTCAGCTGGCTGTAAACTTACAGCCCACCTCTCTTCTCTCTCCTCCTCTCTCTTCTCCACCTCAGCATACAGCCTACTAACAACCTCTTATTATACTTGCTCTAAGAGGCTGTTAGTAGGCTGTATGCTGAGGTGGAGGAGAGAGAGGAGGAGAGAGAAGATAGGTGGGCTGTAAGTTTACAGCCAGCTGAAGCACAAGAACCAAGAAACTTTGTGAGAGAAAGGGGTAGGTCATACAGCCTTCAGCTGGCTGTAAACTACTATATGAATGGGCTGATAAGTGGGCTGTAAGTGTCTATACAGCCAGCTGAAGGCTGTATTATTAGCCTTGCTCTTAGACTCGTTCGTGACCTCAATTACTGCATCTAAGTGCTTTCCTACTATGGTAAATGTTTGGGGGGGGAGGGGGGGAGTGGCTCCCACCTACACCTAGTCGGCCCATCGAATCAAAGGTATAAAGTAAATGACATGTTTGCTCTTGTTAGTAGAGGCCTCAATATATGTATTTGTGTAAACAATATCTTACATAGCTATAAATATAACTTCTAGAGCATCATGAGGAAAAAGAGAGTATTCTTATAAGAAAAGGTTTTATAGTAGCCAGGTGATGTACATGTACTCTACACCTCTTTCTCCGTTTTGAGTTCTAGACTCTGGCTCTGGATACCGCATTACGTTCTTTTCGTAGTCCCAATACCTATTGTCTCTTGCTCATCCCCATTTTGAGTTCTAGACTTTGGGTACCGTATCACGTTTTTTTCATAGCTCCAATAGCTATTATCTATTGTGTAACCACAACAGTACATTAAAATTTTCATTAGCTCGTTTCATAAAAGAAAGCATGCTCGTGCCGCTCATGCCGACCCCACTGGGCAAAAGCTGCAGAGAGCCACTACGATCAACACTTTGTAGTACCGAGTACGCCTGCACGTTGCTTATATATAGAGATGGCAATGGGTACCCGATACCCGAATACCCGACGGGTTTTATCCGATAAAGAGACGGGTATGAAAAATTTTATGTACCCATGGGTACGTTATTGGGCGAAATCCTCTACCCGCCGGGTAGGCGGGTGCGGGTGTGAGTATATACTACCCATACCCGCCTACCCGCGGGTAATGAATACCCGCATTAGACAACTAGACATCCCACTCAAATGTTAATTTTATTATCTACTTGTTGTTGATTGTTTATTTGTTTGTCATATGTTGATATGGTCATGTCAAGTATGTTTATGTGATGTACTAATTTTGATCATTAGACGCTTTTGTGCTTGGCATGTATGATTAATGAATGTCTAAATTGATGATATTCTTATGTGTTGAACCGGGTATGCTTGCGGGTACGGGTTACCCGTCGGGTAGTAATACCCGCGCGGGTACGGGTACGGGTAAATTTTCCTACCCGCGTGCGGATACGGGTAACCCGACGGGTAAATTTACACCTAGCGGGTACGGGTATAGAATGGCAATACCCGATGGGTATTTACCCGTTGCCATCTCTACTTATATAACGTTATAAGCGCAAAGTATCATCACAGTCAACTAAACTAAGATAATGCCGTATCACCTAATCTCCTTCTCATTTCTGCATATCACCGATCGAGCACTTCTACATGGACCGGGCTGTTACTTAGGCGATGTATTAACTAAGATAATGCCGTATCACCTGATCTCCTACTCATTTCTGCATGTCACCGATCGAGCACTTCTAGATGGACCGGGCTGTTACTTAGGCGATATATTATTCAGAACTTGAAAAAAAAAACTCTGCCAGCCACCAATCTCCTCATCTAGATGAATGTCGTATCAATGAATGGATCTACTAGCTACCTGCCAGCCACCAACCATTTCATTTCGTACTAGTTAGCGATGGCTGCTTCCTCAGTCGTGTGCCATGACTTGCTACTAGTCTACTATCACTGCAACATGCCGTCGACCAGACCAATACAGCCAGTCAAGTCAGAGAGCGACTGATCAAGTTGCCGTTGCCGAACCATGCACCCAGGGTGGACTGTTCTTCACTCCTCTTAATTAATTAATTATGTCGGTCTCAATTCATTTTCCGTTGATCTTTGCTGACTAGATACATGACTTTCTGCTATTAATGGTGGATTGGTACATGGGAATGTGACCTGTTGATCACACAGATGAGACATGTTTAGACAGGTTCAAACCTTCTCTATAGAGAATTACAACCGTACTTATGTGTTTTTAATTAAATCACAATGAGATGTTTCATACTACAAGCAAGCAACATTTTGTGATCATATCTCTCTCGCTCGTCTGGTGCCCTCCTTAAATAGCATCAAAGAGGTGGTGGTTGGTGCCTATGGAGAGCCGCATCATCAATTCCATCCATCCGCGTGTATGGGAAGCGGTTGTTGTCAGTGAGATGTTCTCTTGGCATGGTTGTCATACCGTTATTATCAGAGATAGAGAGCAAGGATGTGCGGTTATTTCAGTAGTGCAAGGGCGCACATTTTCTTTATCTATCGCATGTAGTCGTTATAGTAGATTTGACCCCTGATCAGAGGTTTGGGCCCACGTATTTGATCGTATATATCTCCGACCAGGAGGTGGTCGATGTTCAGAATAATCTGAATGTATTCTTCTCGACCAAGGGGTACCCATGGATGCTATTTCCACGGGGTGCCCATGGATGATATTTGACTAAGCATTGTTCTGATAGCTACTATAGACAACAAAGCATTAAGTATTACAAATTACTTAATCCTCATCATCTAGCCTCCAAACTTCAAGTGAAAGTGCTTTACTTCAGAAAGATTCAGAGGAGCTGGTCGGAAAGTATTTTTTGACCGGGATATCTCGTGACCGAATTAAGACTTGGTCATGGAAGTTATTTTACTTGAAGTTTTGAGATTATTTCATTTAATTACTGTGTGAACAAGAAAGGAGGAGAACAGTCGCATGAGTTTTTGTCCATTGGGAGCAATTCCCGAAGAATACCAACCGTTGTCTCACCTCGATTGTTTCTCTGATGGTGCACTATTATAAAAAGAATCCAGGGGTAACTCCAGATTTTTACAACTCCTCAAATCAATTCATCTTTTCTGAACGCTCTTCTTGTTTCTCATATTTTCGAATCTCAAATCCACCAGAAAAGATTCAAAGATCATAATTAGATATGAAACAATAGTGAGTATTCCAATTGGGTAGAGTCGGAGATGAGTAGCAAGAGAACCCATTCGTTGGAAACTCAGGGCCAAATTCTAGATTGGAGTTTCATGAAGTACAAAGAAGCGGTGGGGCAACACTTCTTGTCAAGCTAGGAAGGTGAAATTGCAGCCTTCCTAACCTATTGTGAGTGCGGTTTCTGACTGGCACCGCACCCATTCTTGGTGGCCGTGCTCGAGCATTTGGAGATAGAGTTGGTGAATTTGACACCTAACTCTATCACAATGTTGAGCATTTTCGCCTACCTCAGCAAAGCATACTTGGGGATCCCAACAGATCTAGACCTCTTCAAGCATTACTGTGGCAAGTCAAAAAAATGCCAGGATGATCGCTGAAAGCTGCTCCCTACGCCTCCATGATGGCAAGGCAAAGGAGTACATCCCCATGTATACCAAGTCCTCTTGATCTACATGAACAAGGGGTTTTACATGACTGTGACCAAAGATGATCGACTACACTTCGTGGGGAAGGTAGCGACAAAGAAGACGTAATGGGATA
This sequence comes from Dendrocalamus latiflorus, assembly GCA_017311315.1. NCBI lineage: Eukaryota > Viridiplantae > Streptophyta > Magnoliopsida > Poales > Poaceae > Dendrocalamus > Dendrocalamus latiflorus. The sequence continues at coordinate 13,092,234 of CM029633.1, read as the reverse complement.
TGACTTCGTTTGGTTGTGGTTGGATTTCTCCCTTCATCAAGGCCATCTAACTTCTTAGGGAGCAGGGGCTAACTGGATGGCATGTAGTTGATGATTTCATCATGCATCGTATCAGCCCCTTGAAGAGGCAAGCACACCCCATGTGAAAATACTCTGGGGCGAATGACTCGACCAGAGACTATCGGGATGGTAAGCATTTTCAACTGAATCTACTTGAAGTATTCTCTTTCTAAGCAGATTCTGACTCATTATTGTTTACATAGACTTATCTCTGACCGAAGTTGCTAATCAGGTCAAGAACATCTGTGAAAAGGTACCCGCGAACAAGGAGGGCTTCCTCAAATTCTGGTTGTCATTCCTGACAACAAGATGCATTATCAGTTCCATCCATCCGTGCTTGTGGGAAGCAGTTGTTGTTTGTGAGATGTATCTCACCACAAGCAAATAACTAGGGAAAGTTTGTGTGCAACCAATATTAACCAAGGATTGGATAATATGGGTGCATGCCAACACAACTTTAGCTAGACTGGGGAAGACCTAATCTACTAGATACTAAACTAAGCTCCATCATTTTCATCACCATCAACTCCTTGATCATCATAGTATGTGTACTGCCCTTGATCCACAGGTTCTGAGATTTTTGTGAGTGAGTGTGAGCACAAGCAATAGCGATCCGTGAGCCAACACACAGAGTGTAATATTTATACATGCAAAGTTTCACAAAGATGACTCAGGTTCTTTTATTTGCTAAAAGCAACATTTATAAATTTTCGATAATTAGAAGTTCCTATGATTTAGCATTTTAACCAAACCATTTCTAGTAAAGAGAGTAAAAGTGTGCAATATTAATAACAATGTAGCTTCCATCCACCTGTTATATGGTTCCATCCACCATATGCTAGTTTTTTATTACGAGGGTTACATCCACCCACTATGACCACTAGGTTACATCCACCCAGGGGAAACCAAATTTAGGGTTATATCCACCCGATGAGTTTTTATCCCACCCACAAAGGTTTTTGAAGTAGAAACTAACTCGAGTAAGTTTCCATGCCTGCCCTTGACCGTGGGCATGGTTATTCGAACAATTTATACTCTGTAGAGACTTTACACTTTGCACACAATAGATAATCAACTCGATATGTTTCACACATTTCCTTGGACATGTGAATCAAGAAGATTACCACAAGGTTTTTACGATGCATCTCCTAGCATAAGTTACACCCGCTAAGGTTTCATCTAAGGTGGTTACGCTCGTCACACCTAGACCCCCTCTTATACCACACAACAACTTACACCAATGACACGACCTGTGTCCACGACAGTTTAAAACCAACGGCACGACTCGTGGTTCACTCCAATGGTGCAATTTACACTTTTGAATATAAATTATTTAGCCAGGTCATACCCATTATAGACTTATGATTGTACTATTTTACATTAAGGGAAGGAAAAGGAGAGGAGGAGAAATGAAAAGAAGAGAGGAAGGAAAAGAGGAAGAAGAGAAAAGAAAAATCTACCCCACTACCAAATCTATCAGATCCAAAGGAAAGGAAGATAATGCCCCGATCTAGTCGTTCGGGGCCAGGGTAATGCCTCGAAAACCCTTCTCCATGGTTATTCACCAAATCTTACATTATTTATTATGTCGATTGTTAGAATTGATTCATGTGGCCAATAAGATATCGCTTATTAATATGAATGCCTGGACAGTGAAATCGGTGCTACCACTATTGATCTGGTTGATTCGTGGTGGGAGAGGGAAAGAAAGAAAGAATGGATGGAGGGAGGGAGGAGTGATCCTACTAGCGAGTACTGGAGTAGTAGTAGCATTTGGTAATAGTAGTTAGTAGTTGATAAATTAAAATATGGTCAATTAGTATAACTGATTGAGGAGAGAGAGATTAGCAAAAAGAAAGAATAGAGGTCTTGTCTTTTTGGCCCAAAAGCGAGCGAAGAAACATTAAGCGTGTAGAATTCAATTTGCGAGTATAAATAACGAAATCGCTAAAGTCTTGGATCAGGTGAGCACCAGGACAACGGAAGGATGTCCGGTGAGAGAGGAATTGGCCGTTTCTGGTTTATGCGTAAGAGTGATGTTGTTTGCGTGTATGTGTTTGCATCGCGTTAGCGATGAATTGAAATGGGTAATGCTTGTTCAGGTGGAGGTTCAGGTCTGGTGCCGTCCATGCATTATCCGTCAGGTTAACAGGCAAGTGCATGGTAGAATAGTGAATTGTGATGAATGCTTGCTATTCGTGTTCCCATGCCATAATCTATAGTATTTATGAGTGATAAGGCATGATTACGTGCTAAGCATACTTTGATGAGTGCTGCTTATGATTAAATGCCAACACTAAAAGCATGTTACATCATGCATTGCACTCATACGCAGATAACAGGACCTACTTCGATGGGTACTCAACGGGAGTGGAGTTTGGATTCCCGTATAAAAGAGGATGGGAATTGAGTGGTTCATCGACAAGTGAACACTCCGCTATACCAGTATAAACTACAGTTATAGATGCATTGCATTGCATGAAAGTGATACAGCTACAGAGATTTAGGAATTTACAGTTCACAGTCATGGAATTGATTTACAGTTTACAGTTATGGTTTTGATTTACAGTTCACTGTCGTATAATCGATTTATAGTTTAGAGTCATAGAGTTGATTTACAGCTTACAATCATGAAATCGATTGAATTGCTAAATTGATATTACTGTTTTATCGTGTGCTTGCTGAGTCTTTGGACTCACGCTTGTTATTGTTGTTTTTTAGGGAGATCCTGATTGATGGCATACATGGAATGGGAAGTCCTTTTTGTACTGTACATGCAAAATAACAGCTTAGCCTTACACTGAGTGTTTATGTTTAATCTAGTGTTAAGTCTTTTGTGGCTCGCCGTTTGGTTTAGTTTGCTTGCGAGCCCGTGATAGTGGGTCCCCCTGGTCATGAAGCTCAAAGTTTAGTTTTTTGTAGAGGTTATTTGCAATATGAAGTTGATTGGCTTATTGCTATTATCCTATATTCTTATGCTGGTTGCTCCCAGTTGAGATGGTAAGTGTGTAGTAGTAGCATCCTGGGCCCTATGGAAGACCGGGGTGCTACAAAAATACTATTAAAATAGATCCTGTGTCAAACAATAAATAACAACAAAATTTTGTGTGTTTCAATAAAGACACAAAAAATCAAATGTTTTAGAGCCGATGTCACAAAAGTTTAATGTCCTAGAGCTGATGTCACAAAAGTTCAATGTCTTATAGCCAATTTTACGTGGTTAATAGCACCCGCCGCTGTGAAAACCACAAGCATTTGTCAGTCTCTATCATCAAATTATCACACCATCAGCAATTCAGATCAACGTACTAATAAAAACATCAAACACAGCGAAAAGCCATCTATCACGGTCTAAATGGACAAGACCTTTATATATAGCACAGTGTATCCACGTGCATTTAGTTGTAGCTTGCACCGGGAGCCATATCCTAATCTTTCTGTACCAGAATAAAGCACGAAACTATACAAAGAGACAACATGTATGACAAGATTGAAAAGATTTATCAAGAAATAACGACGTCTCTTACAATTATGCTTCATACCGTACCGGCGGCTGCGGCAGGCTCCCCAAACCTACAGCCAGATGGAATTAACGCACGGGTATACCGCGCCGTGGACCGACGCGTCTCCGGAAAAGAATCACGAGGGTTTCCCTATTTTAGCCCGGAAACCCAAAGAATCCAGGGTCACATGCTGACGCCGCGGCTGCACGCAGCTCCGACCCAAACAAAACCAGCTAGCCGAACAACCGAGCAGTGGCAGAGCCACTTCTCTACAGCGAGCTCGCTTCCGGCTCCGGCAACACCGAGAAGGAAAATGGGCGGCGGCTTCGTGCTCCGTCTCATCCTCCTGCTCCTGCTGCTGGATATCGGCTACAGCAATGGCGGCCGGTGCGCGGCGCAGACGCTGCCGAAGCAAGAAGGTGAGGACCAGCAGGAAGCAGTAGCAGTACATACATACTTACTTTTGAGATATGCCTTGCCTTCGGACTGTTCATAGTTCTTCTCTGGTTTCCGGATTAGTTCTCTCTCTCTCTCTCTCTCTCTCTCTCCCCTCGTTTTTGGGTGTTTTCTTGTGAAGCATGTGCACATGTGGTGTTGTTTACCTAAGCTTATCTTCGGCGGCCTCATTTCCTTGTGGCTGGTCGTCAAAGAGTTAGCAGTGGCAAAAAAAAACTTCAGCATGTTTTTTTTTACCTTTTTTGCTTCAAGTTTCTTTTTTTTTTTTGTTTAATGCAACATTTTCAGATGACTACGGTAACATTATGATTCAATACCTAGCGCAACATTTCTGCAAAGAGCGTCTGGCATTATGAAAAATTTTTAAGTCCTCTGACTTTTTAGCATTCTCCACAAGTAATCTAGCAACCACATAATTGTTTGTATAATTGTTCGATAAAAAAATTAACACTATTATTTTTCGCTATGCAATCGTCCATAATTCTGTATAATGAAATGTTTACATAAAGAATCAAGAAACGACCAATAGCCCTATTTCTCCGGTGTGGTAATTTGTAGTGCAGTTTTTTTTCTTAATCCAAACGGCTCGAAACAATTCTGAAGAACTTAAAAGACTTTCTATATTGTGCTTGCTTGTTCGCATCATGTCAGACGGCCGGCCATTTGTTTTGCATCAATGCTGTGGTGCCGTCAAACATCTTTGTTTTGCATTTGGGTGGATGTACTCTACTCCATATTATGCTTGCAGTGGGGCATAAATATGTACCAAGAACTCATATGAACATATATGGCTTGATTTGTGATGTTAAAAACCTTTGCAAATCTCTGTGCACACACTCCCTGGACAAATTTCCATTTTGTGCGTGTGATCCTAGGATGACTACTCGGTGCAGCATGGAGGGGATTCCTAGTTTCCTACGAAAATACTAGTAGTTCTTTTAGGGTGCTGCTGAAAATTGCCATTCTTTTGTTTATAGACTAGGACTTCCAGTCTGCCGGATACAAGGTTCAGATGCGAATTGTCATTGTTGTCAGGGGCATTAGTGCAAATCCCAGCTCTAGATCACTGTCTATGTCGATTGCCGAAGCTTTCTTCCTCAAGATTAGGCGAGCTTCCCACTTGCGTGCAGGACAACAAATCCGACCCGGCGAGGTGTTTTGACTTTTGCCCTGCACTCTTCGCCTTCCAAGATCCCAACTTGCGCCGAAGCTGCGGGTTGGTGGCGACCTACTTGCTCTGGTCCAGTGGGCGGTGCATGCCAAGTGTTTGACGAAATTGCCTAGTGCGCAGGTGCTTGCCGGCCGCCTGCTTCGGCGTGCCAAACTTGGCTCGACGTGGTGGCACAACACATTGGTTTAACGTGCAATGTCTGCCTTGATGATGGCGGTGCGAACCGGTGTCCTGTGGCTTGTATTGGGATGACCAGGTCAATGGTTTTGTTGCAAAGCTTCCAAGTGCCAGAAACGATGAACAAGCGAGAATTGGCAGTATGGCATGCTCGGAGATGATGGCTGAGGGAGGTTCAGCCGTTCAGGTGCTAGAAGAGCTCAATGACTCACGGAAAAGTTGATGGGTGAGTCGAGCCGTGGTGAAAAACCATGGCCTGCTGACTACAATGGTCTCAACAAACACTGGCATCTATTTATTACAGGAATGAAAAGATCCTCAGTTGCTGGTAAGTGATAAGGATCAAGTGCTGGAAGCAACAGTTACGACGAGCTCGATAACTATGTGCGATGCCATGACCAAGATGAGCGTCTCACTTGCTGATAAGTGATAAATGTCAGGTGCCGGCGGGTTCGTAGTATCAAATTAGGCATGCACGGATGCTTGAGGATTGAGTGGTAACCTTTGTACACTGTGGAAGCAAATGGAACTTGAGAAGCCGCCTCCCTTTTTATTTTTCTGGATGATTTGGTCCTCGGTAGGTTTTATAGTTCACAGGACAATGCATTGTTCTTTACTTGTGATGTTCTGATTGGATATTTCAACAATTGGGAAAACATGCTCATGTGCGAATTCTTGATGTTTGCCTTGTTACCCTGGCAAAATTTATTTCTGTTTGGTGCTTCTATGGAAGCAAAACGAAAAGCATATAACAATATGCCAACACTCCTAACTTTCATACATACAGACACGGTGTTGTGCTAAAATTTGTGTTGTCTTTGTCTTTTCAGTAGAAGCACTCAAAGCTATAGCAAGCAAGCTTAACAAGACAGATTGGGATTTCAATGTGGACCCATGCGGTTCATCTGGAACTTGGAACAATTCCAACGGACTTGTTATCAGCAATTTGACATGTGATACTTCATTTAAGAACCACACGGAGCGTCATATTATCAGCTTGTAAGACATGCTCATTATTCTGTTATTTTATTTGCTCTCAAATTGTTCTTGCCCAGAATCCTTCAATTGTTCCCTTGTCTTTCATTTTGCACTCTAATGTTATTGCTTCATGCCTTTGTTTATACACATTACAGGCAGCTTATGCGTCAGAATCTTAGTGGAGTCCTACCTGAAGAAGTTGCCAACCTTACTTATCTGCGATATCTGTAAGTGCTTCCATCAGGCTAACCTGAGTTTCAGGATATTCACTGTACATCAAGAATAAATGGTTTGTATTCTGTGTAGTGATTTGTCACGCAACTTGATTGAAGGACCCATTCCAGCATCATGGGCTAGCCTACCTGTTTTTAATCTGTATGTCTTGCACGGTGCTCATCACATTGTCAGAAGTATGCATGTAAGCTGTGTCCTTTATTCAACACTCTAGTGAAACAACAGGTCTCTCCAGGGAAATCGCATATCTGGAACACTACCTAAGGAGCTTGGACGCATGCCCATGTTGAAATCTATGTGAGTTGTGTGTCTGCACTGCTATTACAAGCACCTGCAGCTTGCTGGGATAAACTGAGATTATAAGAGCTAACTCTTGTCACCTGTCAACCAAATTGTCTGCAGACAGCTAGAAGGCAATCAGCTTGAGGGTCATATTCCACTAGAGCTGGGTAACATCATCAGTTTGGAGAGATTGTAAGCCCTTATTTTTGCTCGGTCAAAGTTCTTGTACTGATACTTTTTTTATTATTGTCCATGGGTAGATCCTCATTACTGAGGAAGTTTATTGTTTTTTATCCATGATAACTGATTTTTTTTAAAGTAAAATCTGCAAAGACTTTGAAACTTGACATAGCATGAATTTGATGAGGTAACCGTATGTAAGTAGTATCAATGCATCGTTGATGTGTATGTGCTCCCATTATAGTTTATTTACTTTCAGTTAGCACAACCAAATTCGAATCCTCTTTTATTTTCTCTTGCTGGTAAATTTTATCGATTCCAAATGTCATGAGTGCATCTTGAAATAAATTTCTTATTTTGTTTACACTGAGCATTATCTAAAGTTTCTTGAATTATTACTCATTTTTCTCTTACAGTTTCATTTCTGCAAATAACATCACAGGAGAGTTGCCCTCAACCTTTTCCAGGCTAACAAATATGACAGATTTGTATGCCCCATTCATATTCGACTAGTAAACATTCTTGCTTCAGTAGCAAGTTCTAATGTTTGTTCTAACCAATTTTAGCCGAATTGATGGGAACAATATCTCAGGAAGGATACCGAGTTTCATAAAGAACTGGCAACGGGTCAACAGAATGTTAGTTTCACTCTGATATACAACATTTCATGAGTTGCAACTAAAGTAAATAATTTTTTTTCATCATTCACTCTGATTTTCTTGCTAATCTCATCTGTTCATTACCAGAGATATTCAAGGTACATTGATGAGTGGGCCTATTCCTCCAGAAATTTCTTCATTGAAGAACTTAACAGAACTGTATGAACATTTCACCTGCTGTATTATTGTATTGTTACTGATATTTTATCAGTGTATCTTGTATTGGGAGTTTTGTACTTTAAGAGGCATTTAACTATTTTGAACAAATGTAATACATTATCAGGAGAGTGACTGATTTGAGTGGACCAAGCATGAAATTTCCTCCCTTACAAAATGCGTTGCACCTTACGGAACTGTGAGTTTTATCTTTCTTTGTTTTTTACCAGCTTACCCAGTTTTCCTTTCAACCAGAATACCAAAGCCCCTTTATGGTACAGGGTCCTTAGAAATTGCTCCATATATGGTGAAATACCTTTTTACCTTGGACTAATGCAGTATCTAAAAGTCTTGTAAGTAATCCGTTTCACCTCTTGCCATTTTAGAGTAAGTTTATTTTCCATTTATATTTGCCATTTGCATTTGGCAATCAACAATATGGGTAAAATAAGAAAATCTATGGGGTGCGTGTGTTATTTTTGGGGATGGCAGGATATAATTCTCCATAGTTAGAACATGGGTTGGGCAAAGCTTGGGTGTGTGTGTGATACTTGCGGCGCATGTTATTAAACCCCTTGGTTTTGTTTGTGTGTGTACCCTGATCATCAGCAATGTTGAATTTTCTTTACATGTTCACTCATTCTCTATTATAGGGGACACTGTTGCTTTTACTGTTCATTGAAGCTGACAAACATGGTCACACAAATCCCTGGTGATATTCTTCATGACTACAATCTGTATTAATTTCAGGGATTTAAGCTTCAACAAGTTGACTGGTCGAATTCCAGCAAATTTTGGAGCAATGGTGGCTCTGCAATATTTGTGAGAAATTCATTCTGTGATATTATTATATTATGTTCCAAGTTCCAATTAATTGTTTGATCTTTTTTTGTAAAACATATACTGTGCTTCTCTCCTACATTAATTTTTGTCTTTACTTTTTCAACGGAGCCTCAGTTCAATTTTTATAAATAGGTATTTGACTGACAACATGCTGACGGGAGATTTGCCTGGTTGGATGTTGAAAAACAAGGCAAGCAATAAAGTAAACATGTGCGTAATCTGCAATGTAATACTTTTTTATACAATTTAATAATTTATACTTTTATACATTTTCTACAGTCCACTTCATAACTTCTTATAGAATGACAAGCACTCAAATTTCTCTTTTGTCTTCTTTCATGACAATTGACTATTGCTTTGCAGGGATGTTTCATATAATGACTTCACAGGCAACCCTCCAACTCTGTGTCAGCAAGCAAATGTGTATGTTGCACATTTCAGAGATATTCACATACAATTAACTTTGTTTTTCATGGTGCTCACATGCCTTGAATGTTGTAATTGCAGAAATATGGTGTCAAGCTTTTCATCTTCAAAAGACAATTCGTAAGTTCCTACACTGAAATGTCCAGATGACATATTTTGCTACCAAATGTCCATAAAAGAAAAGAAAATGGGTTTATGATTCATTGTTTTTTGCAAGATTGCAACCATGTTTAAGAAAGAATCTTCCCTGCATGGGCAAACCACAATGTAAGCTTACTTACACTCTGGAGATGGACCAGCTGCACATAAATTACTTGAGTTTAATTATTTAATGGTATCTGAAAATTTCCTTAAAATATCTTCAGATTCCTCTCTGTTCATCAACTGTGGTGGCAAAAGTGTTGTGATAGATGGGAATGTCTATGAGGATGACTCATCTCCAATTGGAACATCAACCTTTGTTTTTTCTGATGATAGAAAATGGGCTTATAGTAGTACAGGTGATTTTGTGGGTAATGAAAATGCTGACTACATTGCTAGAAACACATCAAAACTCACCCTGGCTCATCCCGAGTTATACACTGAAGCTCGGCTCTCACCTCTCTCACTGAAATATTATGGCCTTTGCATGGAGAATGGCGAATATCTAGTAAAGCTTCATTTTGCTGAGATTCTGTTCACAGATGATCATACTTATTACAGCAATGGCAAGCGCGTTTTTGATGTCTTGATCCAGGTACAGTTTCCATATTTATTCTTATTGTGCCACCTTTTCTAGTTTATCACAGCCGCCTTAGCTCAATTCATTTTTTAAGGCAATTATTATAAGACCAGATCAGAGAACCTTTCTATGATCTGGATCAGGTGGATTACTTTGTTTCCTAAAGACACCATTTTACTAAACTTTTGTTATTACCTTTCAGGGTGCTAAAGTTTTGAAGGATTTTAACATTCAAGATGAGGCTGGTGGTGTTCATCGTGCACTCACAAAGAATTTCACAACGAACATCGCAGAGAATACATTGGAAATTCACTTCTACTGGGGAGGCAAAGGTACTACAGCTATACCTGACCGGGGTGTTTATGGTCCATTGATCTCAGCCATATCTGTGACACAAAGTAAGTACTTCACACTCCATCTGAACCTTTCTCCTGGCAATTTTTTACGTTCGGTTTTCTTACCTCTCTGTTTGTGAAATGGATACTGTACAACCGATTCTTCACATTTGCTTGGAAGTTAGCTTACTGAATATTAGTACAGTACACAGGAACCACCATGGAGTCTCTACTGCAGTGATGATTATCATAATAGCAGCATCATTTTTAGCTGCCATACTTCTGCTAATACTCTGCTATATCATGGTCTTCCAAAAAAAGAATCTAAAAGGAAACGGTGAGTTGGTCTTATTCTAATTTTTCATCGTTCTTTCTACATATATGTTATAGGTCGTTTTCTCTTTCAGTTGTCACTGGTTTAGCATGCTTCTCATCAATTCAATTTAGAATTCATGTAGTAGCATGTGGAGTTACTATTGAAACAAATAACTTGAGCAACCTTGGAGATACTACCTTTTCCACAGTATATTATACAATTGAAACTTCAAAGTTATAATTATATCTAGAAAACCATAACAATGTTGCCTAGTATTCATAATAAACATAAAATACCTTTTTAAATCCCTGCTAGCTAATATTGAAGATTACATTTTCTGATCCTGCAATATAAAATATTGCTGAAGTTTGTTGTGCTGAATTATTGCTTGTTGGTATGCTCCCCACTCCTTCTATACTACAACATTCATAAGATAGTTCGATGTTCCTCTGTAAGTTGGGTATTTGCAGTTTGATACTAAAACCCTCTCTTTTCCTGTGGAACACAAAAATATTTGTTAATGTTTGGCTTATAACATCCAAATGAGCAGAAAATGAAGTTGAACCTTCTAGATGATTTTATTAATTTTGTCGTATTCTTGTGAGTTAGGAAAGACTTCTCATTTACACAACAAAATAGACTCCATGTTCAGTGTTAGTTTAAGGGCCATTTGGCTTGCATTAAGGTTAGGCTTGTCTAGATGGTCAAATACTCATTTATTTACAGGATATGTTTTGGAGATTATAAGGTAGCTTATATGGAATAGGTCTACTGAGCCAGCTTATGAAATAAGTCTAAAGACAGTTCTGCATTTCTGTCATATAGTGTTAATATTTCCTTGTGCATCACAGGTAGACTATTCTTTTACCATGGAAGGAAAACCGATACTTTGGAGCTTCAAACACGGGCACAATACTTCTTTAGCTTGAAAGAGATTGAATCTGCAACAAAATATTTTGATTCTGCAAATAAAATTGGTGAGGGTGGCTTTGGACCTGTTTATAAGGTAAAAAAACATGAACTTTTAAGATTCACTCTCTTCTGGCGGCATGAAAAAAATAGTGAACCTCTTTAAAAGATTTCTTTTCCTTGCTACATTGTTTGCGTTAGTGAATACCAGTATACCACACAAAAAAAATGGAAGCATAGCACCTGGAAAATAATAATCCTTTTCTACGTGATATGATATTGTCCGTAGTTTTGGTGACATTAGAAAACTGAAATAAGTTCATTCTTCACGACATCACGACAATTAAAACAGTTTTCAAGAATTATAATTCACTACAACATACTCAAGGGGATCCAAGATAACAATTAACAAATCGGGGAAATAATCATTAAGGTAAATCAACCAACAATTATTTTAATTTAGTACCTGTTTATTTACTCTATTTGTGAATATTGTGTGTTGCTGCTTTTAATGTTGTCACACACTTTTTGAGCCAATCCCTTGTCTTCAGGGTACTCTAGCAGATGGTACTACAGTTGCTGTTAAGAAACTCTCTTCCAAGTCAAGCCAAGGAAATCGAGAGTTTTTAAATGAGATAGGAATAATATCTGCTCTAAGGCATCCAAACCTTGTGAGGCTCTTTGGTTGTTGTATTGATGGAGATCAGCTACTGCTGATATATGAATTCCTGGACAATAATAGTCTTGGCCGTGCACTATTTGGTAAGCCTTCATAACTTCTGATACTATTTTTCAAATTGTACTCTCTACTCCAAAATGAATTTGTCCCGCAGTTAATTAGTGCAATACTCATCGTAGTTGGTAAGTATGTTCTGTTCTAATAAAAGAACATTCTTTTTAGGTCGTGCAGAACATCAATTGAAATTAGACTGGCCAACAAGGTATAACATCTGCCTTGGAACGGCTAAAGGCCTGGCCTATCTCCATGAGGAATCAACGTTGAAAATCATCCACAGAGATATTAAACCATCGAATATTCTTCTTGATAAAAGACTGCAACCCAAAATATCTGATTTTGGTTTGGCTAAATTGAATGACGACTCTGGACGTGTGAGCACTCGGATCGCTGGAACTGTGTAAGCTGTTTCTCTGTTTGCTGGTGCATCTTTTTTTATTTTCTATCGCAGTTAAATGGCTAATTGGCTATGCCCGTTTTCTCAAATGGTCTTGTTGCTTTCAGCTACTACAATGTTTTTTTGGATAATCGACTTTCGTTCATTCTCCAACATCTGACGCTACTTTAATTTGTGTCAGTGGATATATGGCTCCTGAGTATGCCACAAGAGGTTGCTTGACACGTAAAGCGGATGTCTACAGTTTTGGAGTGGTGACATTAGAGATTGTTAGTGGAATGAGCAATACGAATAGCATGTCAAATGAAGAATATCTCCATCTTCTTGATTTGGTATGATATTTTGATTTTTGTTTTTATCACTGTTTTTGTCTTTATGGCTTTATGGACACAGATTTCATAAATAGGACCACAAAGTTGAATATAATCTTATGGGAAAATTTTGTATTTTAGGGATGTTGGTGTCTTTTATAAAGCCATTGTGCTTAAATTTGCGGAGCTCTTTCTGGTATTTAGGCTGATAGCATGTTAAATAATCGATGAATTGGATTGATTTTAGTTCCAAGAATGTCCGATCATAACAACAAACCGTAGCATTTTTACTTAACAATAGATCATTTGCATGACATATACTCCTGTTTCAACTACGCCATAATATCAGGTTCTTAATCAACCAGATAAGATCGGGTTGTCGGCAGCCTGTCGAGTTCTAGTACTGGCCGTTGAATGGAGGCCAACAGTCAACTAGGTGTTTCTATAGACAATGTACTCTTAATTAGGCCTATCCCTTAAACAAGACAATATTCTCCATACGAGAAAAACAATTACCTGGTGAGGGGCGTATCTAATGTAGGGCATGGGTGGGCATGGGTGTTCAGCTGAACACCGAAATTTTTTGATAAAAAACCCAGTATATATAAGATATAATACATATACATATATTTAATTGGGCCAAAATAACTATTTCTAGCCTCTAGTCCATCACTATTCAACCAGCCGACTGGCCCGATTGGAAACGCACCGCGGCCTGCGGCCCAGCTCATTAATTCACGCGATAGAAACGGCTTCCCGCCTCCTCAATGGCCTGGTCCATTTGACCCCCATCCTGCCCAATCCCTAACCCTAGTCGAGCTGCCCGAGCAGGCGAGCAGCAGCCCGCGACCCCGCGTCGACCGCGCGGTCCACACCTCCGGCCTCCGGCACCGCGTTGACCCTCCGCTCCGCGCCGGTGCTATGTGACCGCCATCTGGGCTCCAGCTCTCCGCGCCGCACGACCGGCGACCGCACCTTCAGCCATCCGCTCCGCCAGCTCTGCGCCGTACGACCGGCCGACCGGATCGCGCGACCGCGCCTCCGCCCTTCGGCGTCTCCACTCCACCTATGGCCGCATGATTTTCCAAAAAGAAATATTGGAGATATGCGTCGCTTCTTAGCTAGTTGGTTTAACTAATATAATTGGCTAGAATATAGTGTGGAACGAGATGTTGCTTTCTGCTTTATTTGTTATCTGTTTAAGGATAAAACTAATTGTGCTGGTGTAGATAGTTTGTGAATGGGGGATTTAGAAATTGGAACCATAAAAATATGTTTGACAATCATGTTGGAGCAATTACTAGTGCCCACAATGAAGCTCAAGAGAAATACAATTTATTCATTAAACCTAAAGCATCAATTGAGGAATCTTTTGCTTTAAACTCAAAACAACAAAAGGCATGAATCATCGCCGAGTTAATTTGTGAACTTTTGCAATTGTTTTATAATTTCTTTATATTATTTGATATATTATCCCTAGTACGAATAATTGTATGTTAATTATTGCTACTATAGATCTTTATGTTTTGTACTGAAAAATTTTTGTACAACTTCAAACACCCATTCTAAAATTCCTATGTCCGCCACTGTGGTGGTGGTCATTGGCAATGTTTCAAATCGCCCATCGCCTGAGAGGATTTGGACTACAATGTTAATATCACTAAGTTAACCGCTGATAGTCCTGTTACACATTTTAAAAAGCAATCATTTCTCTGAATTTATTTTTGACCGTAGGCCGAAAGATTGAAGCAGCAAGGGAGACTTCTAGAAATTATCGACCAGCGTCTTGGTTCTGACTATTCTCAAGAAGAGGCACTGAGGATGCTGCATGTAGCTCTTCTCTGCACAAACACATTACCTACTCAGCGGCCGAGGATGTCTTCAGTGGTGAACATGCTTTGTGGTCAAGCCCCGATTGAGGTTGTACCTGACGACGATCTAAGCGACGACTTACGGCTCAATATCTCCCAATGCCGCCAATCCATGAATAATAGCCGAACAGATTGGTCCTGCGCGCCAGCAAGTGATGCTTCAATCGTGCTGCACAACAGTAACGACAGCGGTTGCCTCCCATCTTCGAGCTCCTCTTCTCTGAAGCTTTGAGCTGCGGCGCCAAGACTTAGCTAGGTTGACGATGTTGGCAATTATTGGGCCCAATGCAGCAACTGTACATAGGCAAGTGTTTCGTTGGATGTTTCTAGTTCCAAAATTTTGACGTTGCTTGCCAGTTGTCATTCAGGTTTCTCATCCATAGCCTGTGACCAATTATCTCAGTGATGCATCCAACTCGCCAAGATGTTAAGTTGGCACTTTGGTCTGTTGTTTCATTCTTCCCAGAGGACTGAAGGATCTGTTATTGAGTTCTGTCAAAACAGGCTGTGAACTTGATGGTACTGATGTGAATATGCAAAATGTATTGAGAATATATACCGATGCGAATCATGTGGTCTTGCCGTCAGGCATCTACTAAGGAACTTACGTGGCCTGTTCACCTTTCGCATCCAGTGAAATGCAATGTACAAAGGATCGATGCAAATGTGGTTATCTAGTAAGATTATTGTATTTTGTGTCAGAAGAGGAACAGATGTATAGCACTTCAGTGCAAACTAGTTTCTCCCACTTCTGAAAAGAAAATTGAGATCGGTCTTGTGTTGTTCCCTTCATCTCTGCGTGTTAACTTTTGCATTACCGCATGGCAAGTGTTCATGACTCATGTCGCCCGTACAATTGTGGAGAATAAAATTCTACTATTGCACGGTAATGATACTGTGCCGTCACTTCTCTCAACCATTAGCTCGGAAAACATTGCTTGGGATTAATTGAGACAGAGCAGAAAAAAAAACACAGAAGAATTTTTTCGGCTAGTATAGCAATTTAGTTAGTAAACTCGCTGCACTCATCATTGATTGTTGTAGGCTTAAGACGGCAAAATCGGGAGAAAAGAAGCATTTCGGAGCTGAAAACGTACTTTTGAAAGGCGTAACTTCGCAATGGAATCCTTTTTCAACTAATGCAGAGAAGTTAAGCAGGACAATGTGCTACCAGAACTTCTGATAATTCTTGCAGATTTGGATCTTTGCCAGTCTAGTCCAACGGCAGAGCCAAGCAATAAATCAAACCAGGCAGCACAGAACAATACTCGAAAGAAACCAAGTCCGCCATAATAAAGTGAGATATATAGGAGTTTAAACACAAATAAAAATAAGACTGAAAGGCCTTGTTTGTTTGTTTCTCCAGCATCATCTTCTTCACCATGGTACCTGAGCTTCTGCCATTCTTGGCTTCTTGCAATCCTGCTCACCTTTGACAGAGGCTTGGGGTTGTTCAGCCCGAGGATGTTTCTTTTCATCATCACCCAGCAGCTAGATAGGATAGGCATCAACACTATATTAATTAACTATAATAATCATTAATCAACAGTGATACATGGAGTCTGAAATGAAAAATTATTCCCACCTTCCCTGCAGTTTCTCCAGCTTCCTCATCGTCGTCGTCGTAGTATGCGTCTTCTGAGAGGTCGATCGACCACCTTGTCCCACACCAGTTTGCCGTCTTCCATAGGGACAGTAAGGTCCTTTCCTCCGGCGTGCGATCGGCGAGGGGGCTGGAAGGCGCCGCCGTACGAGCCGTCCTCAGTAAGGCTTCGGATGGAACAGGCCGGACGCCACACTGCCCGGCCGGAGCCGGGGACGTAGCCGTCGGGCGGGTCGCGCGCTGCCATCCTCGCACGGCGGCGGCGGCGGCGGGTTGCGAGTCTCGTGACGTGCATGCGGGCTCGTGCATGGGGTTGGTGGGGTACTTGCTATGTCCACCACGAGCTGGCGTGAGAGAGGAGGCCCAGCCCCATTCCACCGATCAGAAGCACGGCGACTGGCGAGAAATGGCATTTTCCTCAGAGAGAGAGAGAGCGGGGAGATGCATTCATTTGAATTCTGATCTGCAGCCGTTTATACCATGAACTATACAATTTGCAATTGTATTATTACGATTTTTTTTCGAAAACAAAATCGTCGATGCGGTTTAATTATTCCTAGATTTTGCGCTTGGTGTTTGCAATGTTTTCACTTTTCTGAAGGTAGCACCGATCAACATTTCGGGAAGCCCATTTAATTGTGAAATATTTGATGATTTGTCCCACCTTTTATGTGAGTTTGATAAAATGTCCTGTGCTGTGTCACTTACATACGGGCCCTGGACTCACATGTAAGTGAGATATCGTAAGACATTTTATCAAACTCACATAAAATATAGAGCAAATCATCAAATCTCCCTTTAATTGTAGGAGATCCGTGGAGGCAAACATTGCGTAAATCGTTTTCTGACAGTGATGTTGTGTCAGTGTAGCTAGGTTCAAAGCCTCAGGTATTTTGGTCAACTTAGGCCATCCGCTTTGTTGGATTTAAGCTGGTTCAATAAAGAGAAAAGTAGACATTGGTTGAGTTCTTTTGGGTTTGCTGTTTGAGGTTTTTAACTTTGCTACATTAATTAGTTTTCAAACAATACATCTTTTTAAGATGAGGTCTACAAGTTAATTATAGAGAAATTATATCAGCTTCAGCT
Source organism: Dendrocalamus latiflorus (assembly GCA_017311315.1). Lineage (NCBI taxonomy): Eukaryota > Viridiplantae > Streptophyta > Magnoliopsida > Poales > Poaceae > Dendrocalamus > Dendrocalamus latiflorus. The sequence goes on along the minus strand of CM029633.1, from coordinate 13,074,824 downwards.
ATACTGATGAAAATCACATGCGTCTATCTCTCTCTTCGTATTCTCTCTCTCAAATCGTCAGAATTCAAAAATTATAAACCACAGCCTAAAAGAGCCCACCCATTGAATCGATTCAATACACTGGGCCAACCAATTTCTATGGGAAAAAATGGAACTAGACTCTAAACAAGAGTCGATTCAAGCATTAACGCTCCTCATGTGGCCCCACTTGTCAGTGTGCTCGCTATCGCTCGTGGTCGTCGCCCTCGCTGCTCGCTGGCTATTCTCCATCACAGTCGTTACTCACCGGATGTCCTCCACCATTGTTTTCCGTTTGCCGCCGTTGTTCTCCAGATCTGCTGGCCAAATGTTATCCATCGCTGTTCTCCAAACCTACTCATTGGGCGTCCACATACCTTTCTTTATTCATTGCCGTTGCGCTAGCCGTCAACATTGTCGCCTCCGCCGTTGGGCATGGATTGTTGCTGCCCTGCCTCCAATCTCTCCTTCTCGGCCTCTGCTACCACTAGATCGGCTACCGGCGATGGCGACAGAATGGCCACTGATGGCAGGGAGTGGGTCGCTCCACCACTGGTGAGGACCGAGGGCAGATAGGGGGAGAGGTCGTCATCTCGTCAGAGAGATTGAGAGCAAAGGAATGAGCAAGGTGGGTTCTTTTAGGCTGTGATTTTGGCTTTTGACTTATCAGTTTTTGAATTCTGATTGTTTGTGAGAGAGTTCGCAGAGGGAAATAGTTGTAATGTGATTTTTGTCCAGTATAGCTGAACTCGGTATAATATCTTCTATAATTTATCTATAGATCTATTTTAAAAAATCGTATCATTTAAAAACTAATTACTATAATAAAAACTGATAAGCTAAAAGCAAGGGCAAAAAGAATCCAGCCCAAGAGTTGAGGAGAGGTGGTCGGAGGAAGGAACGGAAGTAATGTTTTTAATTAATGGTCTCATTGCTGGGAGGGGCTGATTCCGGACATCGGAGGAAAAGATGGCTAGTTCTTTAGATGCTTTGAACCAATGTATCCCATACACTAGCAACGCCCTTGCGTTACGTAAAATTTTACTGCTTGCAACTACCAGTACATTTTCTATACGTCCTCAGATAAACGTAACGATTTCTGGTCCTTGAAAAGACACGACGAATTCAAAAATTAGTAACTGCTTGTGTCACCTCAAATTTTACTGCTTGCAACTACCTGTACATTTTCTACTCGTCTTCGGATAAATGTAATGATTTCTAGTCCTTGAAAAGACACGAAACAACCGAATTCAAGTGTTAGTGACTGCTTACTAATACTAATTATACGCGTATTGCTCGACTCTTGCAAGGTTAACATTTCTTCGTATAATTTGAAATATTTCGTTTTTTTAGGCTGCATTTGGCTCGGGGCCAAAATAATCGGGTTAGCTAGTTTTAGCTAGGTTAGCTTAACTTAAATTTTATGTTTGGCAATTAATTTTGTTAATCTAAATTATCGTTTGGCTAGATTAGGTAGATTAGCTTGGTTAACAGTAAAAAAATAGAATTTAGGAGGCTAAGTTATGTTGGGTTAGTTTATTACACTAATTTGGTGGATTGACTTAATTCTAGATTAGGATGGTTAAAAGACTTTGATCAATTTAAATTAATCCACCTTAATCTAAAAAAGTTTGATGTGTTAAATTCTTAAACCACCTCTTAACCCAAACCACCATTTGATTAGAGAAGATTAACTTAACCCAATTAAAGGGTTGTAACCCTTCTAATCAAGGATTAAGTTAACCCACTAAATTGGTAGTATAAGTTAACCCAACACAACTAACTCTTCTAAAATTTGTTTTTTAGTGCTAATCCATATAATCTTGCCAAACAATAACTTAGATTAACAAGATTTGCTGCTAAGTACAAAATTTAGGTTAAAGTTAGCTAAGTCGGTTATTTTAACCCTAAACCGAGGATGGAGTTATTGAAGTTTATCTAAAATGTTCAGTTTTACACAATGCACTTGTATAGGCTTTTTTCTTTATAACTTATGGGTTATAACTATTCTTGAACAAATAAACAGGATAATTTCTCTAACACCGTTTCAAAATGATTTATCGGAACAGTATTTCTTAGAACGACCACTGATGGCAAAGAATAGGTCACGTTGCCGCCGGCGATGGCAAGGCCGTCGTCTCGTCGGAGGATCGAGAAATGGAGAGAACGGGAGTCGAGTGGGGTGCGAGACGGAAGAAACTTCTGTGGGGACAGTCCCCGTAGAAGTGCTTTCCGTGGGAGACTGCGTGGGGACGGAACTGGAGTTATGTTTTTAATTAATACGTGGGTCTCAATGATGGGAGGAGCTGATTCCAAACGTGGCATAGTAGTAAACCAACATTGATTCAATACACCAAAATGCCCTTACGTCGTTTCAATTTTTACTTCTTCCAACAACCAGTACATTTTCCACACGTCTTCAGATAAATGTATTGATTTCTAGTCCTTGAAAAGACACGAAACAACCGAATTCAAATGTTAGTAGCTGCTTATTGGGCTTAAAAGTCCAAGCTTTTAGCTTATTTAAGTACTACAGAGGTTTTTTATACTGTAATTGCGGTAGCTTTTTAGTATAATTAAATTTAAAAAAAATAGAAAATACTATATCATCATAGATAATGCAAAGGAATAAAAAAAGACAAAAAAATCGGAAAAAGCCAAAAAAACTAGAAAAAGACAAAATTAAAAAGTTAAAAGCTGAAGCTCTAACGAGCATAACCTAATACTATGGGAGGGCTAGTATACGGTATGCCATTAGAAATGTTTCTAATGGTATAGGCAAGTTTCATCGAGTTTTATCTAAATTTTATGAGTTTCACAAGGTTTCATAGAGTTTCGAACATATTTCATTAAAGTTAGTCAACTTAAGTATGAAATCTCATGAAACACTATAAAACTTAGACATAAAATCTTACAAAACTTAGTTAACTTAGACATGAAAGCTCCTAAAACTTAATAAAACACCATAAAACTTAGTCATGAAAGCTTATAAAACCTCATAAAACTTACTATTTGCTGTTTAGAGCCATTAGCGGCATTCACCAGTGAGCCAATTCTAGTAGATGCATTCTTGGAAAGGGAGCTTACCGCACACATACATTGAGATGCAGAGCAATTTGAAAAGTAAGCCAGGCAAGAAGCAAATGCAGATGTGTAGTGGCACCTGACAAGAAGGAAATGATTGGAAGGTTGCTTACTCACAGCGATGTGGATGGCGTCAAACTTGGCAGTGGAGAAGTATGTGCAAGTGACGAGGTCGAGCCCAAACTTGTGGGGCTCCATGCGACTGATGCCCTACATGGCGTGCGTGTGCAGTTGGACGGACCGCGAGCCTTCGCCGTCCTCTACCTCGCCATGAGCCACATCAAGCCGTTCTTGGCGCCATGTCGTCCTCTGCCTCATCGCAAGTTGCATCGTGCTGTCCTCCACCAGTCGCGAGCCACGTCACCAAGCCACACCGACACTGGTGAGAGAGTCATGACTCAGTAGAGAGAGAGAGTAGTGGCCTCATGGGGAAGACATAAGAGACAAGAGGTGGAGAATGACTTTGAAGGGATAAGAATGAAGCCAGTCAAGTGGATAGAAAAAAATCATATGGTTAAAAGTACATGTGGGACTAATCGGATGGGCATAAGTTATACCATTGGTTTGGAGAAGAACGCTATAGCGTTTTGTAGTTTTTCTATAATACTAACTATATGTGTATTACTGTCACTCTGGTTAGGCAGACACGGTTGACTCTTGCAAGGTTAACATTTCTTCGTATGCTTTGAAATATTTTTTTCTAGGCTGTGTTTGTCTCGAGGTTAAGATATCCGAATTAGCTAACCTTAACTCAGCTAGGTTAGCTTAACCTAAGTTTTGTGTTTGGCAACCAATCTCGTTGATCTAAATTACTATTTGGCTAGATCTTATGAGTTAGCTGGGTTAGTAGTAGAAAATAGAACTTAGGAGGCTGAGTTGTGCTGAGTTAGCTTATTCTACCAATTTAGTAGGTTAACTTAATTTTAAATTACGGTAGTTAAAAGGTTTTGACCAGATTAAGTTAATCCTATTTAATCCAACGGAGATAGACGGACTAAATCCCTAAACCACCTCTTAACCTCAAACCAAACTGAGCCACCCCATTTGGTATAAAATTAAGAGGTGGATTAGAGATTTAACCCACCAAAATCATTGGATTAGAGAGGATTAACTTAACCCAGTCAAAGTGTTTTAAGCCTTCCATCTCAAAATTAAATTAATCCACCAAATTGTTAAAATAAGTTAATACAGCATAACTAACTCTCTTATATTTTGTTTTTCTAGTGCTAACCTAGCTAACCCACCTAATTTAGCCAGTCAGTAATAAGATTTGTTGCCAAACACAAAATTTGAGTTACGGTTAGCTAACCTAATTATTTTAACCCAAACCAAGGATCGGAGACACAAGGTTATCTCAAAATGTTAAAGCTTTACACGACGCACTCATATATGCTCTGCAGTTTGGACGTCCCTTTCACGTTGAAAAGGCTGATTAAGCTAGAAACACACAAAAATTAACACAGCCAGCAAGAACTAAAGCATATATATAGGGGGAGACCAAGGTCACCAGACTAAACGCAACCATACATCACAAAGCTAATAATTAAGCACATTCGCCTACTAAAAGCTACAGTTGCACGGAATTAAGCTACAGTCCATGCTTGTCTCCATCATCGTCCTTAGACCGAACTGGCGTCGTGCCATATGCTGCTACACGGTCCAAAACATCAACTTTTTTCCACACACATACTTCCCTAATCCTAGGTGATAGCTAGGCTAAATTACTAGAGGTATCCGACTCGATACGGCACGGTAGGCTTCTCTCTCCACTGGATACACCCGGCCGGTGTCTCGCCTGAGTCGCGGCTACGTCGAGTTCATTCTGCTCATGCTCTTGAGGAAAGAGCCGCTCTTGGTGATCTCGCGTAGAGGCTTGTTGGTGAACCGGATGAGGTTGTAGGCCCATGCTCCGGCGACCGCTCCGGCGACCGGCCCCACGATGTACACCCATATCGACCTGTACTGGCTTCCGATCAGCGCCGGGCCAACGCTTCTCGCCGGGTTCATGGATGCTCCTGAGACAGGCCTGCAAGAGATACACATGTCATGAACTTTCCAATCATCGCTTTGTCTCGTGTAAGATTGTAAGGTATAGGATGACAGCAAAATTCAATTTGCATGTGCCATGTGAAAACATGCATGCAAGACCCTCTTCTTCTGACCTTGTGCTAGTTCTCCACACGAGCCAGAATAAGTGCCGGCATCGTCGGTTGTGTGTTCACAAGGCTGCAAGTTAGGTCGGTCCTAGTGTTATGTTCACACTAACCCTTGTGCGATGGTCTACACCAACCACAGCAACGCACACTCAAAGCCATAACCATGACTCGTTGTTATGCTCATTTGGATTTAAACTTTTAGTTTCTAACTTTTTACTTTCTTAGTTTCGTTTTTTTTCTAACTTTTTGGATTTTCTTTTTTCTTTATTTTTTGTATTGTTTATGATGATATTTTCTTTTTTAAAAAATTTTAAAAATTAATTACACTAAAATAGATACCAGCAGCTATAATAAAAAAAGTTACTATAATACTAAAAAGCTAGAAGCTTGAACTTGGAAAGCCCGAATGAATATGTGGCTCCGTAAAACGCTGCCAGCGAAAAGGACAGCGACAGCAAAGAATCTTCGTTTCTTTTGACCGGAATATGTTAATCAGGTCACTCTGATGTGCTACTACTCATGTGCCATACAAATGACACATCCTTTTTTGAGCATACGGAAAGTTTAGCGCCTATTTGGAATACGTGGATTTCGTCGAAATTACGTGGAAATTACTAATTCCTGCAAATTTTCCATGAAACTATGCGTTCGAATGCGCTACTAAAGATGGGAGATTGGAGATAATGTCTAGTGTAATTACCCTGCGATTAGCACGTTGAGCAGGATGGTTGCACCCACGGCCAGCCCTGCCAACTCTCCGATCTGCAGGCACAATAACACAGTGATTATATTAACGTTTAGGAGCTTCGTTAATCCATCCATATTAATCCATTATAGGGAGCTTGTTAATATGGTGGTGAAATAAAAGGGCATATATGGTTTGGCAGTTAGGTGTGCTTACGGCTCTGTTGTCGGTGGCGACGCCGGAGATGACGAACATGAGGTAGAAGGTGATGATGAACTCGAGGACAAGCGACTGGACGTCGGAGCCGGCGGGGAGCGTGCCGGGGAAGTGCTCGTGGCTGCCGCCGAACATGAGGCGTAGCGTGCCGCTGGCGAGCGTGGCGCCCAGCATCTGCGCCAGCACGTACGCCGGCACCTGCCTCCACGGGAAGCGGCGGCAGGTGGCGAACGCGAAGGTGACGGCCGGGTTGAAGTGCGCGCCGGAGATGTGGCCAACGGCGTACACCATCACCATCACGGCCAGGCCCCACACGATCGCCACCCCCGGGAAAGTGATCTGCCCGTTCTTGCTCTGGTTGATCGTCACCGCGCCGCACCCCGCGAAGATCAGGAAGTACGTCCCGAAGATCTCCGCGATGATCTGCTCATACATCCATTCACGCGCAATTCATTCGTTTCACCTCACAACTAAAGATCATACATGCGAAGCTAAGCTACATAAAGATCAGTGAAAGATCGTTTCAGGGAGAAATGGCGAGGAGAAAATACATAGAAGCTCTCACCTTCTGGATGAAGGGAACAGAGACGGCCAGGCCACAGCCCTGGTCGTACTCCTCCTTCCTGCCTTCCTCCATGGCTCTCTGCTCATGAGCTCCATTGGTCTGGGAGTTGTCACCTCCTCCTGCCATCTCCCTCTCTCCTTGAGCACTCAGATGGGCACAGGAGTTAACCAGAGCAGAGCAAGTGATCAGTACAGAGAGATCAGGGGGGAGAGAGAAACAGAGAGGTACAAGGGTTCGGCTTGGCCAATGACCCGGGAGCCTATTTATTGGACGCACCCAGCGGCCTCTCCTCTTGCTGCTCTCTCCTCGTCGCTATCACTTTCCATGCCGTTTGGATTGACCCAGCCCACCTCTGTGAATCTGGTGGGTGCATTTTGTTAGCATCCGCTCATTAGTAATTATCAGCGTAATTAGATTTAAAAAATAAAAAAATAAAAAATATATTAGCATAAACAACACAAAAAAATCAAAGGGAAAAAGGAAAAACAAAGAAGCCACAAAAAGCTCAAACAACCAAAAAAATAAAATGAAATTAAGTAAGCACGGCCTAAAGTTGATCAGCGTTATCTTTTTGTTCCTCTGGCGGAGGCGCCATCAAGGGCTAGAAATAACAGATTGGGCATTCAAATCTCCCAACTGCCCACCGGAGAGGGAAAGAGCGTACTGCTGAACCCTATCAGAAATGTACCAGACTGACCGTTGAGTTGATAGTCGATAGAGATTGTGTCTGCATAACTACCAAGATTTGTTTTTTGGGGGTGGAAATCATAAATTATTTCTAACCAAACTCCTTACATATACATAGACGCTGACATGTGGCCCCTATTATCAAACCATGGCGCAAGAAAAACTTATCGGTTGCTGTTCATGCAAAAATAATAATCTTAAAGAGTACTACTAATCTTAAAGTAAATAAAGAGATAAATAACATCTACCCATTATTTATGATACTTTCAAAGTTCTGCAAATTACTACTGAGGAAAGCATTAAAACACCTCTCAAAACGTATATGTTTTTTTGCATATATAGTTGCTTAGCAACTGTAACTAGGTGGTGCTCGGTTGGGCTGTTTTTTTGTGGCTTATGGCTGAAATTTTATTGTAGCTAACTGAAATTACACTGTAGCTGATGGTGGCTTATTTGGCATAATTAAATTTAAAAAAATTAAAAAGGAATAAACGGGTTAGCCTAGTATGTATAATGCAAACGAATACAAAAAAACGGCCAAAAAGCTCAAAAAATCCGAAATGTCAGAAAAGGACGAAATTTAAGAATAGTGAAAAATAAGTCGGAAACCAGAAGCCTAAGCCCAAACGAGCGGGGCTTCAAGAATTGGATTTTGCTCTCTTCAACAGGAGTAACTATCTACTCCTATCCAACGACCAACCAACTCTAGTATGAATTCAACCAGTAATCTCTTACTCCAAAATGTATAGAGCGTGTAACTTGTTAGTTTAATAAATAGTGATTGCTGAAAGAAGTTAAAGTTAAAAGCTGACCGAAAAATCAAAAAGAACGAGACGTGCATCAATAGTCTTAACCACGAATCTAACACATAAGAGTAATTATCAATCATTATGTCGTTGATGTCTAACTCACTTACATGGTTGAGTAAGCTCGAGTGGTAATACTCCTATCACGCGTAGATTTGAAGGACACTCTCCTCACCGTCCTAATCGTCTAATCAAATATCAACACTTGGGAAATGAGTGATCGCCAGATCCATATTTTCCTACAAGACGGTTTCGCCCCCATAAATTTTTTTTCGTCACTTTAATTTCGGCTATTCAATTTTCCAAACCGGTCAGTTGCAACGGTTGAAGGCAACCTAGATAGAATCATGATCGTACGGTTAAACACTAAAAGCCATAATCCCAGAAAACGTAAGTCCGAAATAAAACAGGGCTAAAAAATTCATGATGGTACGGTTGAAAACCAGAGCCAAGAAGGCAAGCAACAAGCCTGACCAGAGGAAGGGAGGTACGGCCATGGTTCAACAAATCGTTGTCGGCAGGTTAACTCGTTCTTTTGTGATTTTAGTTTTTTTCCCTTATTTAAATAGTATGGTTTTTTAAAGTAGATTTTTTAAATGATTTTCTAAATTAAAAACTATATACGTTGTTCACGTCGATATATTTATCATCTATCATCATTTTAAAAATATAAAAAAAATTATAATCAAAAGTTATCAGATACAACCTAAAAGAGACGGAGCAAGATTGCAATAAACCATCGATCGGCACATCAAATTTTCAACTTTGCTAATAAATGCGAGTGGAGTAGCATCACTTTATGGCGATCCAACGAACTGGTGCGGCCTGCTTTAATTGGTTTAAATTGGGGTATTGATCACAATTTTGTATACAAGAATACCTATATACTATTCCATGCTGCAATTCGGTGCCCATGTGGGGTTTTTTTAATCACATTAGGAGTGGTCAAATTATTTAGATATTTAATTTAAGGATAAAATTTTCTCTTCAAGTTTTGCCCCCATTTTTTCATTATCTACACAGAAGAATGGCTTGGTGGTGATCATTTGGGCTTTTTTGTGGCTTATGGCTGAAAAGCACTGTAACTGGCTGAAAAAAACATTGTAGCTAACAGAGACTTATTTAGCATAATTAAATTTAAAAAAATTAAAAAATATAAAAAAAAATATGTTAGCCTATTACGTTAATACAAACAAATACGGGAAAAAGAACCAGCAAAAAAGCTCAACAAAAAGCCAAAAGTTCAGAAAAAGACGAAATTTATGAATAGTGAAAAATAAGCCAGAAGCTAAAAGCTGAAGCCAAAACGATCACAGTAAGCTTCATAAAATTAGGGCATTGTGGACTCCTGGAGTCATGTTAGTTTTTCTTCATCTTATCATCTTGGAATAAAACCATATCTTGGTTGGTCAATATCAATAGTCGATGTTTGCCAAGTCTTTTTTTTTTTGTGGGGGGATGTCATCCCTCTTCCCTTAAAAAAAATATATGTATTATGCACCTTCAAAGATCTATCAACTACATACAGGTTAAAATTGGTGTTGATTTTTTTTTGTGTTTTGGAGGTGTCGTATATGTTAAGCATGGTGACTTATATTCTAGTTTTTTAGAATTTAGAAATATGTGCTTTAAAGAGTCCTATATGAATCATAATAGAATTAGAATTCCTACTTCACTTTGGAGGGGAGCTAGGGAAATTATATAAAGTCATGAGAGGTTGTCATATAGAGCCTAAGCTACAAAGTAAAGAAACCACTCATCTAAAGTAGAGGTGCACGAGAGTATTAAAGGCTAAATTATTCTTTAGACTGGATTTTTGTATAGGGCAACAATTCGAAGGTTCTAAAAAATTCAAGAGTGTTGTGAGAGAGCAACAATCTCTCGTACCCTTTCGATGTTATGTTTAAGGAATTTGTGATTAGTTTCACCAAATCTTTTATATCCTATCGTGGTTACTTCAACGTAGTTATTTTGGTTCTCTCTACAAGCTTCATTTCTTTCATTCTTAGTATCGTGTACACTCGTGTCATATATCATAAATTCTGATCCGATCTAATGGCTACTAAGCATAAGAAGAGATATCTGAGTGTAACAAGTGGCATTAGAGCCAAGGTTAGATTAATCTGATTTATGAGAAAGTTGGTAAAGTGTCAGGTGGCACAAAATTAAGATCAATATCGACGATGTGGAACCAAGTAGAGAAATTTAACGATGGAGGAAATTTTAGCACGTGGCAATGCGTGTTGAATGATGTCCTTATCCAACAAGAGCTAATAGATGCTCTTGAAGGGGATAAATCGGAAAAGATGTCCAATGAAGACTGGAAGGTGATGAAGCAGTATGCTATCAGTACAATCCGTCTATATCTCTCTGATAAGGTAAAGTACTCAATGATCAAGGAGAATTCATCGAAAAAGTTATGGGAGGAATTAGAAAAATTGTATATGGAAAAGTCGCTGACAAACCGGTAGGTGTTAAAGCGATAACTATATAAGTTGCATGGAGAAAAGTACACAGTTCATTGACCATCTGAATATTTTCAACAAACTTATCACACAGCTGACTAGTGTGGATGAGAAAACTGAGGTGAATGACAAAGTCGTCATATTGGTATCATCTCTACCATCATCATGGGAGCAATTAGTGATGAATATTCTCATCGAAAAAACCAATCTAAACTTCAATGAGACGGTTGCATATCATTGGGGGCGAAGTCCTTGAAAAAGCCATTAGGATCTTCGTCCTCAGGTAATCAAGCATTGGTTACAGTAGGTGTTGCAGGCAGAAACAAAAAGTCATATCCTTTCACTAAAAGCTAGATCTAAAATATAATACAATTAGGAATAAATTACTAACCATAGATAGTCAAGAATTTAATGGATCTACAATCACTCTTGCCAAATCTACGGTCTTCTTTCACCAAATGGCCTCAAAACTCCACCTCCTCAAAGCAGCAGAGCTGTGAGAACAGGTCTGGAATTTAAGACTAATCTGTGAGGGTTGACGGTCTACAATTAATATAGTGAAGTTATCAGAAACGGTTTTTTATACAAACTGTCTGTGAAGTATCATAGACGATTCAAAGAAAAATCATCTGTGATATTTGGTAATATCACAAACGGTTCTTGTTAATAACCGTCTATGATATTTCACAGACAGTTTTTACCATGAAACGTCTGTGATATTACGTCTTCACAAACGGTTTTTAGCGTTGGCAGCAATACAGACAGTGTCTAAACCAAAACCGTCTATGATTGTATTTAATACTGATGATTTTAGTTAACCATCTGTGATGAGACGTCTAAAATTAGTCTTTTATAGTAGTGTGTGCCATTACATGCAACAGGAAAGGAGTTCCTTCCTCTCGTCCACGTTTGGGGGGTGTAGAGCTTGTAGAGGACAACCACCTTAATTATGTGATGGGAATCAGGGCCGGCTCAACGTTTTCAAGGGCCCTAGGGCGAATTCGGCTCTATGGGCCCTTTACTATAATTTTTTTTCCTATTTATAAAATATGCAGTTTAAACTTTTATTGTCTAAAGTGACACAAATCAATAGTTCTAATATGATAAACTAATTAGGTACTAACTAGTTTATAAACCAAATGTAACTAGTAAGAGTTAATTTACCTCAAATAGGAGCGACAAATATCCAATGTCTTTCATAAAAAGGAACTTCTTCTAGCACTTCTTGATGCAAAATCATTAATAATAACATCGAGATCAATGTCGTTCAAGATATTTTTCTCAATGTAGCACATAGCCAAGCCATTCAATCTTTCTTGTGACATAGTAGACCGCAAATAGTTTTTTAGCAATTTCAATTTTGAGAAACTCCTTTCAGCTGAGGCTATAGTCACAGGTACAGTTAGAAGAATTCGATATGCAACAGAGACATTTGGGTAGCAATCTGCAGCTGTAACGAATTGAAGAATCTCAGATGCCGACATCTTATCATTTGGCAAGGTGACTTGCAGCACTTTTAATTCAGAGAAAAAAAATCATTGAACTCAACGTCAGATGACCCATCATGAGAAAAAGCTTGTACAAAAGTAGTGCAACCCTCCGTAGATCATTATCATCCAGAGACTTTAGATTTTTTGAGTTGAATAAGAGACCCTTGATGCGGTCGTCGGTCGATCACGTATTCACGTCGAAGCCGTGCCGCGGACGGAGTTCACGTTCGGCCGATAGTAGTCGAAGCGACGCGCTTTCTGCCTTCTGGCGTGAGGCGTTGGGCCGTTGCGGCTTGCGCTCGGGGGGGGGGGGGGGTAGGCCCTCCCTGGCCCGGGGCCCTAGGCCGGCGCCCCCCCGGCCTACCCCCAGAGCCGGGCCTGATGGGAATTCAATCCGAATCCTCGAAACGGACTCAAAAGTTTGATCCATGTTTGGAACATAGAAAATTTTGCTATGATCATGTGGAAATTAAACAGTTCCCTATAAAACTTCTCTGATTTTTTTTGTGTTCCAAACAAGTCCTATGCAATATAATAGCGTACCCTATCATCGCGCAACGCCTATAGTTATATGTTTGACGGCTGAGATCCATATGGGTTAGATGTGGCTCTCTGTCATCTGCCTGAAACTTGTCTGATCAAACATGTAGGGAAAAGACCCCTGATACGCATTATGCAACAATTCTCATCAAGACGGAACTTGCACAGAACCTATAGTAGGGTCAACACCATCGCACAAATCCAGGAGCTACAGAATGGCATACCGTTTGTAACCTTAGCCCCTCCTATGGATCTATTCTTTTCAGCTTATTTTAGTTTATGGTTTATGATTTTTTTCGAATAAATAAACGGAACCTACCATCATTTCGAAACAATTTATCAATATAGTTTTGTAGAAACAGTTTATCGATTTATCGGTTCGTTCGTACGAACGCTCACATTAAAACCATAAACCGTAATCATAACACATAGCTCAAAAAAAATCAGTCCCGTACGGTCCCGAGTCCGGACCACGATCACACAAACCTTGATAGGGGCATCTGGCGTAAGGATCGTTCGAGGTAAAAAGTGGTTTCGAGCCGAAGGCAGGTGACGGATCCGAAACCTTGCCCAACAGTAGAGATGGCAACGGGTAAATACCCATCGGGTATTGCCATTCCATACCCGTACCCGCTAGGTGTAAATTTACCCGTCGGGTTACCCGTATCCGCACGCGGGTAGGAAAATTTACTCATACCCGTACCCGCGCGGGTATTACTACCCGACGGGTAACCCATACCCGCAAGCATACCCGGTTCAACACATAAGAATATCATCAATTTAGACATTTATTAATCATACATGCCAAGCACAAAAGCGTCTAATGATCAAAATTAGTACATCACATAAACATACTTACATGATCATATCAACATATGACAAACAAATAAACAATCAACAACAAGTAGATAATAAAATTAACATTTGAGTGGGATGTCTAGTTGTCTAATGCGGGTATTCATTACCCGCGGGTAGGCGGGTATGAGTAGTATATACCCACACCCGCACCCGCCTACCCGGCGGGTAGAGGATTTCGCCCAATAACGTACCCATGGGTACATAAAATTTTCCATACCCGTCTCTTTATCGGGTAAAACCCGTCGGGTATTCGGGTATCGGGTACCCATTGCCATCTCTACCCAACAGTGCCAACACCCAAACAAACATTCACATGACGGCACTGCACTTGAACTGTGCTCGCATCGGCCGAATCGCGTCGCAACAAATGCAGCGGGCAGGTGTGAACACCTGACTTGCGGGGCCCGTACTTCAATGGCCTGCACGACGCAGTACTGCTCACGTACGTACCCAGCGCGCAGAGAGAGAGAGAGAGGGGGAGAGAGAGAGCCAGAGGCGCTATTAATTGCGTTGGGTGGAAGAGAGAGAGAGAGAGAGAGGAGCTAGGCTGGTTGGTTTCGGTGCTGGCTGTTCATTGTTGGCGCCGCGGCAAGCTCTCCGTGGTGCTGCTGCTGCTGCCGCCGCCCGGTCGTACGCACTACGCACGGCACGGCGGGAATTGATTAGCCGGAAACACTGGTGGTGATTCGATCAGCGGTTGCATGTACTGGTATCATTTCGATTTGGTTGGGGGAAATGCACCGGGGTAGAACCAGTCTAAATCCAAGTTCTAGATTAGGCAAGCTGTTTTTGATAGACTCTTAGACTAGCTTTATTTTTTTAATGATTTTTCATAAATTTTAGATAGACTTTGGTTGCCAGGTCTCGGGTTAAGCTATAGTCTATATAACTCGAGGCCTAATTCCACTACTAGACATACATAATATTCTCACTTCTCGGTCAGCTCCGGTTTGGCTTGGAGGCCGCAGTAGGCTGCAGACATGCGTGGGAGGAGAGGAGTGATACGATCGATAATTAAATCCTCCTAAACCTACCGCTTGAGACGGTGCTCACTTGAGTTTAAAGCTTAACCTTTTAATTTATTTGGTATTATTTGAGATTTTTTTTATTGTAGATGTTAGTTTTTAATGTAATTAAATTTGAAAAAAAACGAAAAAGTTACGTCCCTGTGCCCAACGTAATTACTATAGCTGATGTTAGTTTTCAACGTAATTAAATTTAAATTGAATCTCAATATTTTTGTTCTAGTTTTATTCCTGTGTCCAACCTTACATTTCTCCAGGCAACGGCGTCACCGTTTTTATGTGGAAGAATTTTTTGGCCAGCAAACCTGGAGAAGTACGCCCCCGCCTTCGTATGTTTTGACTGGTATTCTTTTGGTCATTTTGTTTTTGTTTTTATTTTTGCTTTATCTTTTTAAAAATTAAAATAAAGAGGATAATTTTTTTAACACGAAATCTCTTAATGGTTTCACGAGCCCAAAATAATGTGCAATGTTCACTATCATCTTAAACTATAATTAAAAAATATTAGATATACCCAAAATACATGTAGAATAAAACGCATGGCAGCATGTCACTCCGGTCGAGCTCACTATCTTCCGCGTTCGTTTGCCCGGCACGCACGGTTCGGCGTACGGCTGGGTCTCTTAAGTATAACGAGCGATGGATCGAGTACAAACTAGTCTATCGGCCGGCTGGGCGGGCGACATGCGTATGCGCGACGCACCAGATCGAGTCGAGCTCGATTTCCTTGCTTACGTGCCGATGAGATCATGCACACATATACACCGGACCGTGCACGACTTGGTAGCTAGCTACCAGTCACATTGACCTCAAGTGAACAGATCAACCCATGCATCTGCATCGACCCAGTTAAAGAGTATAATTCTTGTGTGTCCCGTGGACCACCGTATCGCGTACGGCGTCAATGCGGTTAGCGTTCTGGAAACTAATCTGTCATTACTGGCGTTTAGTGGTGCACTAATCGCCCCCCAATTAAGTCCTTGGCGAAAAGACGAACAAAGCGAAAGTAATATGCACGCTAGCTTTATCCCCAATTAAGTCCCGGGCGAAAAGACGAACAAAGCGAAAGTAACATACATACTAGCTTTACTCCTTCTCTTTCGTACATTTGCCGGCGGCACATCATACATACACTAAGAAAACATTAAATTTAAAAAAATACTTGACGAGAAATAACTATATATATACCTATTTAAAGTAGAAACAAAGAGTGAAAATTTTAAAATAATTCCACTACAAATTCTCTCGGTGAATAAATATATTAAAACAGATAAATATTGCGAAGCGGAGGCAGTTCCATCTGGTGGTTTCCACACACTTGAGTAGTACTAGTACTAGTAGCTGGTATCTTAAATTACAGTTGACAAAGTTGGGCCATAACCACTCTAGCAAGTACCCCTGATAGCATGCAGCCAGTTGGTCAAGAGAGTCGCCCTCGCTTTCGGGAGGAAATTGGCCGTGCATCGCGCTCGGATTAACGTACGACCAGCGAGCAGAGATGGCTGATTTGGTCTTGGTTTGTTTGGTTGGTGCTCATCTTACGCTTCCTCATTTCAATTTCAATTTGAACTTCTGACTTTTGATTTATTTTTTACTATTTATAAATTTCGTTATTTTTTGAACTTTTGGTTTTTTTGACTTTTTTGTCGGTTCTTTCTTTCCGTATTCGTTTGCGTTGTCCGTGATGAGCTAACATATTTTTCTATTTTTAAATCTTTTTAAATTTAATTACACAAAATAATTCACTTTCAGCTATTGTGCAATTTCAACTAGCTATAGTTCTATTTCAATCATAAGCTACTATTTTTCAGCCCAACCAAATGGGGCTTTACTCTCGAGTCGAGTGTGGTGGTGGTGCGTGATTTTTTCCACTCGTTATGCATGTGCGAGCGGAGCTATGTATGAAGTTTCGACTCGGTCGTTAATCTGGTCGGCCAGATTTGACTTGCCTCCCTGACCTATGTACCGGTAATTTAGTTACGTGTGACCGTTGGATTAGGCGTAAGCTTAGGCATCCAAGCTGCCTTGTTACACTGGTGCGGTTAGGCTTAACTTGCTGTTGGAGTGATGCATAATCTTCAGTTCGAATTATTTGACAGGTATGGCGTACATCTGTTAGAAAATCTGGACTGGAAGCCTTGGCTAAATGGTAGGCAGCTCACCAGTAAACTATAAATAGGGGCTCTTTTGTACAGACAATCAGAAAAAAAATAATAAAGAAAGACCAAAAGTTCTCTTTACCTCTCTGTATTTCAATCTACTATTTACTATCTTCTATGATTGATCTTGTTTTGCATAAAGCAGAGAAATCGATCAGACTGGTCGCCAACGACAGTTCCTCAATAATATCAACCAACATCGAACTGATAAGCTTTGTATCTCAGCCAAACTCACCCATCCTCGGTTCTCTAGGATTATTATTATCTCCATCGAGCTTTCACGGATGAGAGCTGTGTGATATGTAGGGTATGGTCCAATGAGGCGACTCGGATCGGCTCCATTTGATTTTTCCAATCCAATCTTTAGACTTAAAAGATAGTCTCGTGCATGATAATCTAAAATAACAGTAATAAAGCCCCTACACATTAAACTTCTTCAGGAGAGAAGAAAACCGGCACTGAGCCACTGACTAATAAGTTGTTGCTAGCTCATGCCCTGCCATGGCATGTTGCCGACATCTCGCTGAATCTGCATGCCTCCCAACGAAAATGGGAATCCGATATGATCAACGTGCACGCTCGATGTTTGTGTTCCATCTCCTAACTCACGAAGCCATGCAGCTAGCTAATCTTTTTTGACTTGCTCCGTGCTTTTGCCCCCCCCCCATGGAATGTTCACCGTTTGGCAGGGAATTTCTTGCGTTTACATGGGCTTTTCCCCTCCCAGTTAGGGCTTTTTGTGCCACCTGTTTCGGGTGCTGTTGCTGTCCATTCGATGTGATTGTGACCCTGTTGCTTTCTTTTGGTAGAACAAAGTTAAAGTATCAATTGCTGATGTTCAAAGATAGTACTCCCTTCGTATCTCGCGATATAAATCTAACACATATATCTATTTAGATAATATTTAGTGAAATTAAATTATAGTTATTCCTATTACATAGAAATAGTGCTGCTCTTTCTATTAAAGATAAAGATAATCTAATTTTATTAAATATTGCTTAAATAATATATCTCTTAGGTATAAATGTCATATTTATATTATATGACACAGAGAGTAATTATTGGGAATATACTAACTGTTTTTTGGGTTTATAGTTTAGCTTTCTACAGTAACTAATTTTAAGCGGAGTGTTTTTTAAGACAGGGTCTTTAAGTTGCTTGTAGTAGATACTATCCTAATTTTATCTATATCAGCTAAAATCATATTCGAGTATCTTTCTATACCCTCTTGTAAACAATCATGATTTAAAAATTTAAGTCAAAAAATATAAACCACAGTATAAAAAAATCTACTCTACGTCATCCGATCCTCTGCCTTTTTTACTGGTAGCGGCGATCGATGATTAACCGTGCGTGCAGCTTATGTCGATCCTGTTGTTGACCCTGCCCGGCCGGGCAGATGCTTCCGTCTTCACGCGTGCTACACAAAAGCGAGCGTACAGATGGACCGTCACAGAAGGAAACGCAAGCATACAACTCCGAAAGAAAAAAAAGAAACCAAAGTGTCTTGTGCTTTTCTACGTACAGTGCACAGCGTACACATCTGCTTGTTTATACTGAAGCTAGCTAGGCTAATCTTTTAAGGGTCTGTTCTTTTTGGTTACGGCTTATGATTTTTGACTGAAATTTTTGAATTTTGGTTGTTTACGGTACAGATTACGGAAAGACATATACTCACTTGCGATTTTGGCTGGTACAGATGTTGGATTTTCAACATGTAGATCGTTTAACTTGTAGACCCCATCTTAAAAAAAATACTCAGTTTGAAAATTATATACTATAATAAAAACCAAAAGTTACTAGCTTTTGACTTAAAGAACAGGCTCTCAGCCTCTGCATGAAAGATATGTACCTACAGAGATAGGGCGTATCGTGTAGAACAGATGTGAAAAAGATTGGTCCACTTCACCTTCATGATGACCATCGACCTGAACTGGATCCCCACTGCCACCTGATCATACGTATGCATACATCAAGCTAGCCCCAACGTTATTAATACGCTTCGTATCCCCAACTGTAAAACATGTGACTTTGTTGGAGATCAAAGCAACACGGCTGCTACACTCCGTACCAAATGCTAAAACCTGGCATATCTTATCACATTTAATATAGCCTTCAGCTGGCTGTATGGACACTTACAGCCCATTTATCACTCTATTTATATAGTAGTTTACAGCCAGCTGAAGGCTGTATGACCCACCACTTTCTCTCACAAAGTTTTTTGGTTCTTGTGCTTCAGCTGGCTGTAAACTTACAGCCCACCTCTCTTCTCTCTCCTCCTCTCTCTCCTTCACCTGAGCATACAACCTACTAACAGCCTCTTATTATACTTGGGCCATGTTTGGCACAGCTTCACCAACAGCTTCATAAGCTGTTGTGAGCTGTTTTTTGCCAAACACCCTTTTTGCAAACAGCTTCATGGGTGAAGATCTTTTTTTCTACTCTCACAAAGGAATAGGGAGAGGTGAAGCTGAAAAAAGTAGCTTTTCACAGCTCTCTCCCTCAGGTCCGCAGTCCTAGGAACCCACTGCCCCTCTGGTTCACCAAAATTACACACATTTGCCACTAGTCCATCCCGTTCACCTCTCTCGTTCACGAAACATAAACAAGGCACTAATATTGCTTCCTAATGATTTTATTTTTTTATTATTTTTTATTTTAATGTTTTAATTCATACTCATTCAAATATATTATTTTTTAATTCATATGACCATATACAAACATACAACTCCAAATGTTAGAACAAGTCAGGTAGACAGGGGCATCTTGGACAATTGCCCTCTCTCAGCCATGCATGAAGCTGTTGGTGAAGTTGTTTTGCCAAACAGTTTTCCAAAACAGATTTAGCTTCATCGGTGAAGCTGCTCGTGAAGCTGAAACAAAAAAAACAGCTTCACTAGTGAAGCTGAGCTGTGTCAAACAGGACCTTGCTCTAACAGTTAATGTTGATGCGAGCGCAGTGCCGTAAAAGTCATTCGAATCCATCGACTGATTAATCAGCCAATTGGTCGGTGTCACTCGTTAAACCGTCACAAATGCTACGATCGGATGGCTTTTAACCCGTCGAACGACTAACCGGCCGCATTATCTGATTAATCTGCTCTTTTCCAGCGCTTTCTCGTACGTGCTCCACGTACAAAATAACACATTGTTAAGGAGGCCTACGAGAATTAAATGAGCCAAGGTAAATCGCAGAGAGTATCTCACGCAGCGGATGGAATATACGTGCAGTATATATAAGATCATCTATATGATATGTATACTTTTTAAAATAGTATATACAGTTTTTTGAACACTTTTTTATACGAATACGAAGATATTAATACACATACACATATACACACACGGTAGTACTGGTCGGGTCGCACGGTTCATCTGGATGCAAATTAGTATGTATTTAGACATAAATGAGGTTTGTTTTCTCTACAACCGCCATCACATGGCCAGCATACACCACAGTAGTTGTGTCAGTAAACTCTAACGATGAGTCCAATAATTTCGTCAATACAATATAAGAAGTTTTATTTGGGCGTAAAATAGAATGTATTTGGTAGTAATTGAGGTTTCTAATTTTACTACTGCCGTCAAATAGCCGCATGCACCACAGCTTGGTGCGGCAGTAATCTCTAACAATGTGTGTAGAAAATTCATCAATACAGCAAAAGCAATTTTATTTGGCGGTAAATTTGGTATATATCTAGTCGTAAATGTGATTTCTATTTTTACTGCCGCGATCACACAGCTGTGGCATCGACACATGAGATGGTGGCGGTGTGGCGGCGGCAAAACTGCATAACACGAGCGATGGTGATCATTATTGCCAATCGGTGGGCTACTACACTATTCATACACACATATACATATACATATACATATACATATACATATACATATACATATACATATACATATACATACACACACACACATATAGGAAAATGATTTCATACTCTTGAGAGTATATACTTTCACTTATTATATATTGTAGGATCATATGGCACAATCAGAGTGGGACGAATGATTGCCTCCGCTTCTTCAAATCTCTACGTAGTCGATGGCGAATTCGACCGCTCAAACAAACACTTATTGCACAGCTTTGCTGGCAGTCATATGCTTCGCCCAAATAGCGATCACCAAAAATCATGAACCAGATTGATTCAAGATCTTCTTTATTGCTAAATTTTCGTGGAGTTACAAAGTGTCATCACAAGCACCCTTAAAACCCTAGCAACAAAAAGCCTTGCAAAGCCCCTGGCTAAAATCCTTAGCATGCCTCTGCTTTTATATGCTAGAGCCCTAAACCATGTTTGACTTAAACACGAACACATAATATTATCTCTATCTTAAATTAAGAGATCCGAAACCCTTCCGTACAAGGATTTTTATTCAAACTCTTAATCTTTTCTATTATGAATTTCACCCACAACTCCCAACACAATACATGATGAAGGCTCTAGGATTACACCTCCTGTATCTTCATCATGCCTCATCAACTTCCGTGTCGAAGCCTCTTGAACCGCACCACTCATAGCTTCTCCACGCATCACCACCTTCGATCTCTATATGCTCTAGCGTTAGCCTAACCATCTCCTGTAACATCCCGACCGTCTGGATCTCAAATTGTCCTCTCCTAGTCCCGGACCTCCTCGTCATCGACCATGATCGTCTCCACGCTTACCTGCACATGCAAAGACCAAAGAAACGTTTTTTCTAGTACAATTCTTTCCAACTTTACCGTCATTAGCACATATACGTAAACCACACCTTTCACCATCCATCATCAATAACCAGGTCATCTATGGCCACAATTTCCATCGCTATCCAAAACTCAGCCTCAGATAACATATTACGGCCGCTAGCTCAACGAGCACTCGAAAACCACAAGTACTCGAGAATTCCTATCACTCCGCTCAAAATACTCGAGAATAACAACCATCGCTATCGACTACCAAGAACCATCGAGTACCAACTACTGAATATCAATCACTACGACTACCAAGTCCCTAGTCCTTCCAACTATGAGTATCGTTCCTTCGAACACTGTTTACCAATCACCGCCAGCCAGTCCTACCGCTGGCCTAACACGAGTACTTGAAGTACTAGAAGATAGCAAGAGTTAAAGCACACGTATACGACCGGTTCACTGTTTGAGGTCGAAATTTATGATTACCCGCCGTGGTCATTTTGCCATGGTCGAAGCAAGATGTAGTCGAAGTCGAACAAGGTCGAAGTTTGTTGTTCGATCTTCCGATAGCACTTGAATGTCGTCCGATCCTCTAATACCACTCGGACGCCATCCGATACTCAGTTGCTACTCGATAGCCGTCCGATGCCACTTACCCGATTGGACTGGTTTGAACCTCCTTGAAGCAGAGCATCATCCAACACTCATTCGCTACTCGACAGCCGTCCGATGTCACTTAGCCGATTGGACTGGTCTAAACATCCTTGAAGTAGAGGGTCGTCTGATATTCCGTTGCTGCTCGATAGCCGTTCGATGTCACTTAGCCGATCGAACTGGTCCGAACATCCATGAAGCAGATTGAAACCACTCGACGCAGACCAAAACCGCTTGGAGTCACTCAGAACTGATCGAAACCACTCAGATTCAAGATATTTGACTACAATTGATCAAAACTTTCACAAACATAAATTTCAAAGCAATCTAAATGTTAATTATTCATCATCATTTAATTCAGACCATCCACATGGCCTAACATATACTGCTTAAATGATGTTGTTATACCTCTTTATTCTTTTAAGTATACTCTAATAATGATAATGAGATACTCCAAATTGAGTTCTATGAAAAATTTCATCAAAATCTACTTTTATTAGTATAATTTGTCTACATACTACTTTTATATATGGAAAACATATATAGCAAAAATAAAGGACTTTGATGAGTTTTTTTCAACTAAATCGCATTGGATTATCTTATAATTAGTATTCACGTATACCGAAAATGATAAAGAGGTATAACATATTCGTTTAAGTGGTATATTAGAAGTGGGAGTATGTACTCCCGAAAGTACGGAAAATGGTTCATACTTCTGGGAGTACATGTTCCCACTTCTCATGTACTGTTTATACGAATAAGTTATATATCTTTATCCTTTTGAGCATAAAGATTATAAAATACTCCAAAATGAGTTCTATGAGATATTTCATCAAAGTCCACTTTTTTTCAACCATGTCGTATTAGAGCGTCTTATAATTAGTATTTAAATATACTGAAAGTGATAAAAAAAAGTATAACATATTTGTTTAAATGGTATATTGGAAAGTGAAAATATATACTCCCAAGAATACGAAAAAGACTTCATATGTATGATCTTATATACTCATATACATGTACATACATACCCTCCGTTGCGCGAGATACTTCCTATTTTGCGAGATACCGCACAAAGAGTAACTACACCTGGGAGCAGAAAAAGGATACACACACAGATCTATATACATACATATATGTATATGTATGTATATATGTGTATATGTGTATATATATATACATACATATGTATACATATATCCATACTCCAGGAGTATATACTTCTTGTTTTAATATACCACTTAAACGAACATGTTATATCTCTTTATCATTTTAGGTATATTTAAATACTAATTTTAAGATACTCGAACGCGACATGGTTAAAAAATCACCGGAGTCCTTTATTTTTGCTCTATACCTTTTTTCATATATAAAAGAATTATATACATAAATTATGCTATAAAAAGTGGACTTTGATGATATTTTTTATGGAACTCACTGTGAATTATCTTATTATCACAATTCGAGTATACTCAAAACAATATAGAGATATAACAACAATATTTAAATGGTGTATAAAAAAGTAATAGTACCTATCTCTCGAGTAATTATTTACTTGCATAGAGTAGTTATTTTCTTACGCAAGTGACGACATGCCACTGGGCAAGTCATGGAGGAAATTTGTTTAATTTTAGCAGACCGACCTCTCTTGTTTTCTAGACGCAGAAGCACGTATGCGATTCTTCTGACTTCAAAGTCACGGTGTCTTTGTTACTGACAGATGGGTCCCTCCACTCGCAGGCCCACCTGTCAGTGACAAAGGCACCATGACTTTGAAGTCACAGGATCTCAATCCCAGAAGCACGGCAGGGGGTATGATCATGTCACCGGTCAAAGTAGCTGCCGGTCTGGATTTTTGCACTACTGTGAAGTAGTAGCGCTAACTTTTTCTCCGAGTCCACTGGCTCCAAGTGTCGTTGGTTACTCGACCGCGCGCATCAGCGTGACGGCACGGCATGCGTAACGGCTGCGACTTGGTGGCTCGCCGCGTGCTGCGTCGAGTGATGCTGGCCAGCTCGATGTATAGAGCCGTCAATGCATGCACGCATACCGGATGTGTTACGCACGGCGACAAGGTCGGCGCCTCGGCGGTAAGAGCGCTCGTTTTAGCTTGAATTTCTGATTTATTTTTTACTATTTACAAATTTTATTTTTTTCTGATTTTTTTGGTTTTTTGGACTTTTTTGCCGGTTCTTTTTTTGTTCCTATTCGTTTGTATTGTCTGAGATGAGCTAACATTTTTTTTTCTATTTTTAAATTTAATTACGCCAAATAAGCTACTTTCAGCTACAGTGAAATTTCAGCCAGCTACAATACATTTTCAGCCATAAGCCACAGCTTTTCAGCCCAACCAAGCAGGACTAGATCTCTGGTTAGATAGGCTATAGTTTAAGATCTGAAAACTAAAATCTATAAAAAATAATGATTTAGGTGTAAAAATTTAGGAATAAAAGTTTATATCGATTTAGGGGGTGTAAAAATTTAGGAATAAAAGTTTATATCGATTTAGGAATAATGATTTAGGTGTAAAAATTTAGGAACAAAAATTTACGGTCGCACTACCCTCATATGACGTGATCACACCGCTCAACTGAAAAACAAGGCGCTAGAAAACACACGCTCTGAAATAAAACAACCGCCGTATAAAATGTAATCATACCGGACCAGCTGGTCATACTAGGAGAAAGATGGCGGTAATACTGCACTGCAAGGAGACCAAAAGGCCAAAAACATGTGCTTTGGAATATTTTAGCTGGCAACAATGACGCGGTCATACTGCTGGTACAGTCATACTAGACGGAAGATGGTGGTCATACCACGCTTGAAAAAATAGCCAATACGTAGGAAAACACCCATTCTAAAAAAACTGACATGTAGGAGGCTGTCATACCGCTACAGAGGTCATACCGTAGTTACACTAGTGGTCATATGGGCCTATGAATTTCAGAACTCCAAGAGAGATGATGCAAGATCAAATGCTACAATGCAACCAAGTTTGAGCAATATGGCACCATGATGCTATCAAGCTACTAGTCAAGGACCCCCTTTAAATAGTACGATACCTAATCTAGCAACCCGGTCTCAACCACCAAACACTGAGATTGGCAAAAAGCTATGGAAAGGTCCTTAACCCTCGATATCCATATTACACATGCTTTCTATACTCCTTTTCAAATCTGGGACTAAACCTTTCTCATTTACTAGATAAATATGTTAATCTCTTAAGCATGGTTTGTCACTAATTACCAAAACATTAAATTAAGGGTCTAGATGCTTCACCCGGGAGCCAAACACCCTATTAAAGACATTTGATGGGTAAACATGCGTTTGGAGCATTTGTCTCTTGCCATCAATCTTGCTTGTAGAAGCAAATACAACCTCGCTCGTGATAGAGGGTTGATGTATCTTGCTCACATGGTTTTCTCCCCTAATTCCACCTTGTGAGCTCCAATCTTTTTTTGTGATTACAAAGCAGATGTACACGAACACACATCACCACATATGCGTACTACATGCACACACACGTGAGTGTGTTCCCTTAGCACACGCCTATAAAGTCGAAGGCCTAGAATAAATCCACAACCTCATAAAACTCCTATTGAAAGTGCACTCGTATGTGCATAAAGGTGGTATCACGATTTAAACCCTGATGAGTGGAGTTGTACACCTACAACTCCACCACCCACCAAGATATAGCTCCCTATGAACACCAATGCTGTTCTTTCCGTTATCAGATGTCATTTTATAATATGTACAATATAACTTTAAACCATTTGATCACTAATATGCATAAAAGTATTCATATTTGTTATATGAAAATTATACTAGTTGATTTTTCATTGAAAGCATTCCATATTATTGTATTTTCAATAACTTTTACTAGGATATTAAAATACAGTGGTTAAATCTGTATATTGAAAACCGTGTCGGTAACTGAAACAAATATGTAAAAATATAAAGTTCTAGTACGATGCATCCCTGCTTTGAGATATGTGCCCTTTAATACGCATATATTTTCTAGAATGGTGCGAGGCTAGCCCTCTTATTTGATAATTAAATTCATTGTTGACAAATTACTAGTATGTAATTGACGGATTATAAGCAAGTTCTCGAAAAGGCGGTGTGGAACAGTAGATTATTTCGTCTCACAAGTCATATCTTGTAGGATACATTCGTCTCCTTGTTGGACCAGTGGCTCGACGAAATTTCACTACTGGCAAGTGTCAACGGGCACAGACACCGCATGCGCTAGATATTTGCTGCATTTCAAACATTTCATTTGCTGGTGAAGCAACTTACCTCGACTGATTCCTTGTGACTCAGCGTGTCACATCACATGCATAGGAGAGGATCAACATGTCAACTCAAATTCGGTTATTTTTGTTCGTTTGTCTGGGAAGGTTGGATATTTGCCTGGTACAAGTCAAGGCGTTCTGGAATTTGACCTAAGAAAAGCAATGGATGAAAGCTCGGGAGCTAGAACTATGGTACAGTTAATGCGTTGTTGTTGGGGGTGGAGCTTACTAGCTGCATGTTGGGATCTGGAAGTGTGTGCCTGTACCTTTTAGAAAAATAGAGCGAACAACACATAAATAAAACCCCAAACAAAGCCGGGGGATTGCCCCGCGGGCGCTCGCCCACGTCACCCCGCCCGCGCGCTTCGGCCGGCGCGTGGCGGGGGATTTTTGGTACGGCCGGGGAGGCAATTTTCCTTTGTTTTTCGAAAATTACGTAAAGGTCCTTTTTCCTCTCAAAAAGGTCCCTGCAAGTTTTGTTTTTTTAAAAATTGTTGGGTAGCGCCCCGCGGGTTTCCAAAATTACGTATAGGTCCTTATTTACTTACGTACAGGTCCTTACAAGTTCTCGGTTTAAAAAAAACCCTTTGATTTTTCCGAAATTACGCATTTGTCCTCGATTTTTTTTATGAAACTCCCTGCGAATTATCGTCTCTTTTACTTTGTTCCACACGGTAGCTAGCGCGACGTGCGCCGCGCTTATGCAGCTAGTATTGACAAAAGCCCAAAGGAATAGTCTCTAGATGAGATGATGAGAAAAGAGTTGACACCGTAAGAGCGAAGTACTCCTAAAATTTTATGCAACTTTCTCGAAGCCCAGGCGAACTGACACAAAATACATAGTGGGTTCTTTTAGTCTATAGTTTATAGCTTAAAATTTTAAATTCTGGGTGTTCGTGAGAGGTATTACACAGAGGTAAATAGTCATATACGATTTTAGTCGCTACAGCTGAACTCAGTATATTTTTTACTATCTCTTCTTGTTGACCCCGTTTTAAAAAACACACCGTTTAAAATTAGTTACTATAGTATAAGCCGTAAGTTATAAGTCATAACTGAAAATCTTGGCATGTGTAGTTAGAGTTGATTGGCCTTTTCTTGCCTTAAACCGTGAGGCCAAGGAGCCAGCCAACTGATTCAACACAAGTTCAAGAAAAGAGCAGTTTTATTCAGGAATGATTCAGCAGAGTTTTCTTCACAAATAACAGAACAAACAAGCTCAGGTTTGCATCAGAGCTGCAACATCGACTCATCATGTTCACTAGATTTGCCGGCAAATAGACTGCTTCATTCAAGTCTTGTTTATATACATGATGAGAACCAGTGTAGGAACAAAATTGCTGTGGCCCTCTGATGTCAACAACCACTGAATTCCGAAGGCCATCCACCGTGGCTGTGAGATTATGAAGATGTTTAGCTCAGTAGCAAACCGTGAAGCATCCATACATACGATGGGCGATGGCGGCTTCTACCATAACAGGACCATGTATATTACTGTTGCCACGGTATAAACCAGCCACGCAGTTTCAACGGAGTCACTAACGACCACATGAATGAATGCCAATCTGAGAGCGATATGAAATTAAACAGCTACATCGAATTTGAATTCGTACCGATTCATTGGCAGATGAGACCACTTCGGTAGAGCCAATAGTGCAGAATCCGATACTGTTTACCAAAACCCAATTAACATATATATATACCTGTTTTAACCTCCAGAAGACCATACTTACCTCTGTTTAGCCAAAATAAACTCCAATAAAACCCTAACCAAGCCCAAAGACTTTCAAATCTACGCCCACTATTTATAAAACCCTGTTTAACACAAATATAACCATTTCAATCATCTCGAGCTCATCTAACCCATTTTTGACTCTATTTAGCCAAACTAAGCACTGCTTAAACCCCAACCTCCTAAATTTATTTTCCTTATGTCTTTTCTAGTTATTTTATTATATTTTGTTCCTAACTTACATTCTATAAAGCAGAAACTTATTTGTATTCGTTTTCCTGCGCTAGTATCTGAATTCAACAAGCTGGTTAACGAAAGAGTTACAGGAGCAATTAAAGCAGTTGATGTCAAACCCGAAGCCTACAAAAAAGCGATCGATGACCTTGGAGAAGGAGGCAAGTCCTTATATTGATCATGTTAAACCTAGTTTTTAAATACAATATTTTGCTTTCAAATACAAGTGCACGTTTGCCACTACTACTCATGTAGATTGCCTAGCTACACTATACAGCTGATACCTCTTATTTTGCATCTTTGATAGTACATTCCATTTATCACCATAGGATACTCATAAGAGTAATATTGCCATATTATGGTTATGCTTAGATATGCTCTAGTAGTAAGATTAAATACGACGCAAACATTTCCAACAAAATATTGGAACATGATAACGGTAGTGGTAATGCGGTTACCACTAGAAACAGAGAATATCTTATAAAATGGTATAGACTCGGGCGAGTGGTTAGTTTGAGACCCGTGCAGGAATTGCCCAAGGTTTGGATTATTGATTTGTCTCTCCTAAGTCGATTAAGAACCGAATTCGCGTGCGCTCATTTCTACACCCAATCGTGCTACCACAAGCCTAGAATAGGACAAACCTAGCCAACTAATTTGCTTGGTTTTAGTGTGGACTCCTGCGCCAATGTAACAAGTTGTGGATGGCCTGCAGGGTCATTGCCCTATTGAATAGTAATGGGGTGAACTTATAAGGGTCACTGCCTAGGAGGGACCCGAAAGGTACTTGTCCTTACATGGAGTGCACACTCGCCAGAAGAGAAATGTTATCCCTAACAATAGAGGTACTTTAGTGTTGAAGGTTTCATACCTCCGGAATGGGAAAAACATCGGAACTAAACATTGTAAAGGCCTTGTTATGATTTCTTAGTCACACACCTACGAAAGTGTGTAATGATCGATATTATGAGATAATCATACGTTGTGAGTAAACTTATACAATCTCTGCGGAGTGTTATAATCTATTCAAATATTTGTACCTTCGATCATGGGTAAAGCGTGGAAATACCACAGTGTGTTGTTTTCACAAAATGGTTACTGGTTAATAGAATTTATGGACATTGTAGGTGGTATGGAAAAGGTGTCCACGGATTGGACGTGGTATGTACTCGTAAAGAGAGTTGCTCCCACAAAGTTAATAGAAATTAGACATTTTGATTTTAGTTAAAAAATAGCTAAGTCATAAGTTTGAAAACTAACTATGATATGATATTTGACAAGTTGGCTTTACGCTAAAGAAACATAATGCTACCCTTTGATTAAGCCTTGCATATAGATAATAGCCATATAAATGTATTATGCTATAGAGACTTTCTAAGTACCTAGTGTAATCAATCTTGCTTATTTTCATTAGAACTGAACCGATAGAAGAAAGGATGCTTCAAGCTTTAAGTTTGACAAAGCAAAGGTGCGTTGTTACAACTGCTAAGACTACGATCGTTTCTCATCTGAGTGCCACTTGAAATGGGTGGAGAGGGCACACTTTGTGGAAAAGTGCAACAACAATGAGCTTGCTCTCTTGATAGTGGAAACATGTGTGCTTGTGCAATTTACTGAGAACAAGTCTGAGCATGTGTTGCTCAATGAGGAGAGGTGAACCTGAAGTTTGGAGTCGGAAAATACTACAAAAGCAAGATATGGTATCCTGACACCAGGGCCAATAATCACGTGCCTGGTGTAGAAAAATGTTCACTGAACTGGACACCAAGATACATGGCTCGGTGACAGCTCGGTTATGGATGTATGTGGTCTCGGCTCAGTCATGTTTCAGACTCAAACCAAGGAGCATAAGCTGCTAATAGATGTATATTACATCCCTCAGTTACGCAGCAATATCTTGAGTTTGGGCCAACTCGATGAACATAGTTGTAAAATTGTTATGGAAGACGAGTACCTGCATATCTTTGATAGGGAAAAAAGGTTATTGACCAAAGTGAGGAGACCACAAAATCAGTTGTATGTGCTAAATCTCAATCATGCACAACATGTTTGTCTCCTAGCAAAGTATCAAGAGGAGTGGCTGTGGCATGCATGATATGGTCATCTAAACATTCGTGCATTGAGAGATCTCTCACACAAGGGCATGGTTGAAGAAATGCCAAAAATCAACCATGCTAATCAACTATGCGAGGGGTGTATGGCAGGAAAACAACACCGCACACCATTTCCAGTCAACTCGATGTACCGAGTAGACAAGCCGCTCGAGCTACTACATGGGGACTTGTGCTGCCCTATAACGCATGTAACTCCTGGTGGTAACCGGTTTTTTTGCTATTATTTGATTATCATAGCAGATGTATGTATGTATGTATGTATGTATGTATGTATGTATGTATGTATGTATGCATGCATACAGTTACTCAAGATGAAGGATGAGGCCCTGGACATGTTCAAGAAAGTGAATGCTTTAGTTGAGATGGAGATTGGCCAAAAAGTGAAGGTCTTGAAGACAGACCGTGGTAGTGAATTTACGTCAAATGAGTTCACACGCTACTGTGATGAGGTGGGACTACAACGACATTTCATGGCATCATACTCACTACAACAGAATGGAGTTGTGGAATGTCACAACCAAACAGTGGTGGATGTAGCAAGAAGCTTGCTGAAAAGCAAGAACATGCTTGGAGCATTATGGAGAGAGGCGGTGTCAACCACCATATACCTTCTAAATCACACACCAACGCGAAGCTTAGACAGGATGACCCTGTATGAAGCCTGGTTCAAGAAGAAGTTAAAGGTAACACATCTTCAGACATTTTGTTGTTTGGCATATGTAAGAATAATTAGCCCCACCTCAAGAAATTGGCTAACAGGAGTACTCCTACGGTATTCCTTGGATATGAATTGGGGTCCAAGGCGGACCGTGTTTATGACCTCAAGAAGAAGAAGTTGTACATTAGTTGTGATGTGATCTTTGATGTGGAGAAGAAATGGAAGTGGGAGACAAGCTCTGGACAAACTCTTGACTCATCAGGACATAGTGATGTGCTTACTGTTTCCATGATACAGATCATACAAGTGATACACCAGCTAGAGGCATTGAAAGTGTGCCATTCGTTGAACTGCCTAGTCCAACGCCAAATATTTCGGGTGGTAGCGCAAGTACTGGTCACGCTGTGGAGGAGACAAGAACACCAGTGCCAAGCTGGTCACCAACAATAAGTATTGAAGGCTTCGTTGTGTCCTCATCAACATCACATTCAGAACTGCCACAACGTTTTCGATCTCTCTAGGAGATCTATGATGCCATGAGTGGAGTGGAACCGAACTATACCAGTTGTGCTTGTTGATATCTAAAGAATTAGTGAACTATAAAGATGTCGAGAAGGAGGAATGTTGGCAACGTGCAATGAATAAAAAAATGAGATCCATTCAAGAAAATAGCACATGGGAGCTGACTGATCTACCATGTGGTCACAAGGTAATTGATTGAAGTATGTCTATAAAGTAAAGAAAGATTCACAAGGTGCAATAGTAAAATACAAAGAAAGACTTGTGGCAAAGGGGTATGTCTAACGTCAGAGAGTGGATTTTGAGAAAGTTTTTGCCCCAGTAGTAAGACTTGAGATAGTAAGACTTCTCATTGCATTGGTAGCACAAGAACATTGGAAAGTGTATCATATGGATATTAAATCAGCATTTATTAATGGTGAGCTCGAGGAAGAAGTGTATGCAATCCAACCGCCTAGGTTTGTAAAGAAAGACAGCGAGAATAAGGTATTGAAGTTAAAGAAGGTGCTCTATGGGCTTAAGCAGGCCCCAAGAGCGTGGTATTCAAAATTGGACAAGACATTGGTGTCACTTGGGTTTGAAAGAAATCCACTTGAACATGCGGTGTATAAGAGAAATCATGGAGATTCAAGTCTGCTCGTTGGTGTCTATGTTGATGATCTAATTATCATAAGATCAGATCCTATGCAGATTGACAAATTCAAGATGGAGATGAAGAGTACGTTCAACATGAGTGATTGGGATTGCTGAGCTACTATCTTGGTATTGAAGTGAAGCAAACTCCAACTGGAATTTCTTATGTCAATTCAGTTATGCAGTCATGATCTTGGAGAAGTGTGGCATGAGCGGGTGTAATCCTAGTAAAATTTCCATGGAAGCAAGATTGGAGTTGAGTAAGAAGAGCACTAATCCTCTTGTTAATGCAACACTTTATAGAAGCATTGTTGGTAGCTTGAAATATCTAGTCAACACAAGGCCAAATATAGCCTATGCCATGGGAATTGTGAATCGCTACATGAAAACTCTCACAACACAGCACATGGCAGCCATGAAGCATATACTAAGGTATGTAAGTGGCACTTTGAGTTTTGGTTGTCATTATGATAGAAGAGGAGAAAGGAAACTGCAATTGGTCGGGTACAACGATAGTGACCTGGCCGTAGATGTTGATGATTGAAAGAGTACAAGAGGAGTTGTATACTTCTTTGGTTTAAGCCCGATTACTTGGGCATCACAGAAGCAGAAGGTAGTGACATTGTCATCATATAAGGCTGAATACATTGCCGCTACAACAGCTATGTGCCAAGACTTCTGGCTTAGTCGATTAATAAGTGACATGAAGAACAAAGAACCGAGTAAAGTCACGTTGATGGTGGATTTCTCTTTGCAAGAATCCCGTTTATCATGACAGGAGTAAGCACATTGACATATGTTATCACTTCATCTGTGAATGTGTTGAGAGTGGCAAGATAACAATAGAATATGTGAAGATTGAAGATCAGCTTGCTGATATATTAACCAAGCCTCTCAAACGTGCAAAGTTTTTGGAGATATGCTAGAAAATCGGGCTACAAGAGGTGAAAAAGAACCAACAAGATTGAGTGAGTGAATGAAGTTGTGATCTTATTGGCTACATGAACCGACATTGAGATGAGTTGAAGCTTCTAGCTGTTTACAAGCTAGTTGAAGCTTCTGGCGTGGTGTGTCAAAGTTGGCTACTAGGTAATTAAAGCAGAGGAAACAAACCAAGGGTTACCACATTATGTCTAGCCAATGGATATGTAGGACCAAGAGATGCATTGAAGTTAGAGAGTGTAAGGTTTCATGAAAAACATGAACAAACTTGACAAGGCAAAGCTTAGACAGCTTGATGCTTGTATACACTACATGGTTGGATGTTGGATAGTTGTAGGTGATTACATAATATTAAGTGTGTTTGGTTGGTTTGTGCAAGTCGGTTGTTTACCCTATAAATATGGCATGTAAACCTTGTAAACTTGGAGCATATGTGTATGTATAAGAGTATGGGTGTAGCCCCAAAGCTTGTAAGCCTTAGAAGTTTGTAAGCTTCAGGTATGAGCTTATAAAAGTAGTACCCGAGAAAGAAAGTTTAGTGTGTATGCATGTAAGCTTGCAAGTCATAATACAAAGCCTGTAGAGCAATGTTTCCTTTTCACTGCTGCTCGTTCAGCTCTTCTCAGTCTTCTTGCTTGCTACTAGTGAGTTCCAACAATTAAGCCTTGGTAGACGGTGTTGCGCACTACTTGTGTTGCGCGTGTTGGGACTCAAGACGGTTGATAGGTGAGCCCATTAGCTCGCTCACGCTAAGTTTGTTGAGAGGATAAATAGAATTGGGAATTTTACAGAGGCATTACGATTTTACGGAGCATAAACATATGCTTGTTTTACTCAATGTGCACGGCTATGCATATTATATTGTCCTCTCATGCTCCAAGTCAGTGGTGCACGTTCTCCGGAGGGGAATCCCATAGGACTAGGCTATGGCTGAGTTCTTTTTCACTTATGGCTTGTAGTTTATATCATATGCTACATTAACTAGCTTTCAAACGATACGTTTTTTAAGGCGAGCTCAACATGAAGATTGTAGTAAAAAAAGTAACCGACCAAAATTGCATGCGACTATTTTTCTCTGCGTACTGCCTCTCGCGAATAATCAGAAATCAAAATTTTAAATTATAAATCACAGCTTAAAGAAACTCATCCTATTTCCCATCATGTTGTTGTGGCCCACTGATGTGCATCTCATCTACTCCAAATAATCTGAACAACTTCGATGGCGTCCACAGGCACCGTCCTGTGCGTTAATGAGATGGAAACGACTAAACGAGAAAAGGAATGTGGGTTAAGTGGATGTTAACGAGACGGAGGCTTTAAGACTGGTATTGCCACGTGTCATGATTTAGAAAGGGTTAAATTAATACTCTAAAAGACCCGGTTTTATAGGATTTTCCCCCCATTTCATCGCGATTTCTTTGCGTTTTTTTTCCCCACTGGCTCCCTCACGCTCGAGCCCTTTCATCGTGATTTCTTCGTGTGTGTTTTTTTCCTTCGAAATCGTTCTCTGCGATTTCTTTGTTTTCTCTGTGTGCAGGACAAGAGCCCTTACCGCCCTCCCTTTGCCCTCCCCGCAAAGACGGTGGCGGATCAGAAAATTCTGGTGTCGAGCGGTAGTTAAACTAGAGACAGGGATCAACAACGGCACCAATACGGAGAAAACTATCCTTAGAATTTCGTTATCAAAATTGCCCATGAATATAAATTGACCTAGTTTTATGAGTTTAGAGTTTAAATACCTGGTTTTATATTTAAATAGATTAAGTGGACTTTTTGCAAAGTTCACGGATATAAAATGAACCTATTCCTAACTAATATGGTGATTCAGACTTTAGTTAGTGCTCTAGTGTGCACCAGTCTACTAGAGATTAAGTTCTAGATTTGACGCTGATGTTTATTAATTTTAGAAGTGCACATACATATATGTGTTTAGTAGAACATACCCATGTTCTGTGAGATCTGTCTTTGATAAATTCTTAGCATACATAGAAACGCACACTTGTGTGTAGATAGTACGAGAATAGTGCGTCTTGACTAGTGTGTGTGTCTCTCAAAAAAAAAAAAATAGTACTCTGGTCCATTCCTCCTTAGTAATTGGTAGTGGTTCACAACATAGGCCCAGCAAAAGAAGGGCCCAAACACTTGCTGTTTTGCCTTACTGGGCCAGCTTCTCATTAACACGAAAAGAAATCATTATTATTTCCTAATTAATTAACTATTTAATCCCCGAAACTCTGCTCTATTCCTTCTTCCCCTCCCCTCGCCTCGCTTTCCCTCTCCTCCCCTTCCAACTCCATCGCAATCCGCAGCGACCTCAAAAAGCCTACTCCTTTACCGGAAACAGAAGCAAAAAAAATTTCCAAATTTTCTCGCGCAACGGCCTCGAGCTCACCCGATCCCCCGCGATTCGAATCCCCATGGCGGGAGACGAGCGCCCCTACCCCCCGATCGACCCGCCGCGGCCCGGCGGCGGTGAGGCCGTCGGGGTCTGCGGCTCACCGGTGAGGTGGGACGACGAAGGCGACGGCATGGCCGCCGTGGCGGTGAGCCCCCTCCTTCATCTCCCGGTTTCGTCCTTGTGAAGTTTGGTTGCGTGTACGTTTGCTTGGTTGACTTGGTCTTGGTGAGAAGTTTGTAGATTGGACGAGCGATAGCGTAATTAGGGCTTGCATTGCTGTGAGAAGCTTTGTAGGAGCATCGATTGCTCTAATGGGTGATTAGGGTTAACCACTTAAGCGAGGAGCGAAAAGGTTGGGTTTCTAGCACTGTACGGCTTGCGCTGCAGGAAAAAAAAATCGAAAATTGCTTTGCTAGGTTTTTTGTTTTTAGCATGTAGTTTCGGTTTTGCAGAGGAGTGGACTAGTTCTTGCCTTTTTTGGGTAAAGAAAGCTAATTTCTACCAATTAAGTATCATCAGCTTTTCCAGACCAGTTTCTGTTCTGATTTTCTTTCCTAATATAGGGACTCGGCCTATTTGAGGAAGAGGCAGACGACCTTCCTGCCGAAAATGGCATGGCCAGCAACCCTGATACTGCCACTGCTAGTGGATGCAGCACTGATGCGGCCGAAGATTCTGTTAAGAGGGAACCAGGGCAGTACTTCTATTATGGTGCTCCTCTTCATGAGCATACCGGCATCTGGGTGCCTGTTTCTGTGCCGCCGATGACAGAACACGATCATGAGGAGTGGCACAGGGGCTTTGGTTGTAATGGTGGGTACTTCCCGGAAGAAGAATTCAACTGGGAGCTATATGAGGAAAATAAGGAGATGACAATGTGGGATGTGTTTTCTGAGATGGTTGTTGCGGCTAAAGATAAAGTAATATCTATCGCATCATGTGATCTTGGGAGATGTGGGATGTCGGTGGTGTCCAACTTTTTTCTCCAGGAAGCTTGGAAGGATATGGCGCAAATACTTGCAGATGCCAATGCTGGTATTGCAAATGAGCTCCTCGAGACAGAACCAACAAAGTGGTTGCCTGACAGCGCTGCCACTGCCTGCATGCTTTGTGGTGTGCGTTTTCATCCAATAATGTGCTCTCGCCATCATTGTCGTTTTTGTGGTGGAATATTTTGTGGTGGTTGTTCAAAGGGTCGAAGCTTGATGCCTCCAAAATTTAAGACATCAGAACTTCAAAGGGTTTGTGATGTTTGCGGAGTACGTCTAGAGAGTATTCAACCTTTCTTGATGATTCAGATCAGTCGCGCTTCACAACTTCCAACTCATGATGTGACAGACTTGAGTACACTGAGGTCATGGTTGAACTTCCCTTGGGCACACACAATGGAATACGAGATATACAAGGCTGCAAATTCTTTACGTAGTTACTGTAAGGTATAGTTTTTTTTCTTGCATTCAAAATTGTTTGTTTATTGCTGAATTGTTGACTAACTCTGTTGCAATATCTATTTGTAATGTTCATCTCCATGGCTATTCGAGAAATAATATGTACTTTTGGTTTAGTCTTAACTCTTAAACATAAGTATCTCTACTCTATCCGTCATGTGTACTGTACAATTCTCAATATTCATGCCTCTGTTGTTAATAAGATGGTAACACTAAGAAAACTTGTAAAAAAAAGTCGGTGTCTACAACAAGACTCCAGGTATAGTTATTTTCAGTTTGCATAAGTACTAGTTGGCTGACTGATGATTTGATTTAGCCAATGATTTTGGGTAAAGAATGACATGGAACATTGTAGTGTGCTTTTTTTGCCATCAGCTTTAGTACAATGATAACATGATTCTATTAACCTAATGGATGAAATACACTTATGCGATTTATAGTATACAAAGAATGCCATCAGCAGTTCACATCACTTCGGCAAGTGAGTAACTGATTTGACCTGTATTATATAACTTCTTAGGCTTAGCATCTTCTCCTTTCTTGTAAAAAAAAAACAATCGAGTTACATGCATATATTTTCTCTGTATTTTCTTAACACTAGACCAGTTAAGTTTCACTAAATGCCACTGAGGAATTCAATTGATTTATCCAGCATATACTATTTCATAAATATATTTCAAATGAGCCAATCATCGTAATCTTGTGGAATGCTGGAATCATAATTAACTAGAATTTGATTTCTGCATCATTCTAGCTGCTAGAACTGCTGATTGTTCAGTTAGTTATTTTTAGCCAATTAGTAATACTATCATCAAATTGTCTTTCATGCATTGTTCAGGTGGGAATGCTGAAACCAGAGAAGGCTATCCCTGACACTATTCTTAAACAAGCAAAAGGTCTTGCTATAATTACTGTAGTAAAGGTCGGGATGATGGTTACATACAAAGTTGGTACTGGGCTGGTTGTTGCTCAAAGAGCCGATGGTTCCTGGTCACCTCCTTCAGCAATCTCCACTTGTGGTATTGGATATGGAGCTCAGGTGACATAAGCTTTTCAAGTGTTCTTTACATGGAAAAAATTACTCTCTTTAACAAAACTAGCACCTTCTAACATTCAGAAATTTGCTTGATTTTTCCTAACAGGCTGGAGGTGAGTTAGCTGACTTCATTATTGTGCTGAGGAACACAGATGCCATCAGAACTTTCAGTGGAAAGGCACATCTTTCAGTTGGTGCTGGTGTTAGTGCATCTGCGGGCCATGTTGGACGAGTAGCTGAAGCTGATTTTCGTGCTGGTGATGGTGGTTATGCTGCATGTTACACGTACAGTTGTAGCAAAGGTGTGATTCAAATTATTATAACCTGGGCATGAGTTGGTTGTCTTGCTTGCTTGCTTCACTTTTTGATCTGCACTTCATTCAACATGCAATAACATACTCCAATTGTTATGATGATGAGGATATCATTCATGCAGTAGCTTCTTTTGGAGGTGGTGGTGGCTGGGGGTATGTGAAACTAATGTAGTCCATGAAACCAAGACAGTTAATAGTTAACACACAATGATTTATTGAAGGCACTATTTACAGCCTTAGAGACAGTGTATGGTACTGTCTTAGAATTTGTTTCTTAAAAACAAGAAAAGGATAGAATTGACTAGGGATTCTTGACTCTGAATTTCTCATTTTTTTTTCTGAAGCTATCATAAGATCGTTTTTTTAAAGAAATTATAATAGTGTAGAGGTATTCAGACTATTTTGCATGTTCCCCATGTTAAGAGTATTAGTGGTTTTAGTGTCCTAGTCTAGCATTTGTACCTCATTGGTTTCCTTGGTATTTGATGTGTTCTATGTACTCTATATATTAGCCCATTAGGCCCTTGGAATATAACTAACTTCCCATTGCTACAATTTTGATCATGTGCCCCAGAATATTGTAAATGGATAATATAGTGATGATAAGAGAATTCATATTTTCTTAACAAAATTGAGATGCGAGGTTATTGCAAGATAAGAGAAGTTCATCCACACAAAAAAAAAATGCACGGCTCCTGTTTTGCTTTGCCAAAACTGGGTTTTTACTTGATCTCTTCAATGCTTAACCTTATCTCAAAGTCTGTCCTAAAAATTGTCACCAGAGAGGCGCCCAAGGTCTGGGCTGCCATGGGCATGTCTCACAAGCTACTTTGCGCTGCCTGTGATGGAGCATTATTGATTTTTTTAATCTAGTGTGTAACTTATCTTTAGCAGTGAACCATGGTTTATGGCATAGAAATCGGTTGCTGGATTTGAATTTTTAACTAAAAGAAAAACAGTAGCATGTAAGCCCCATATGTAGATGACAATTCAGGATATATACATCATATGGTCCTGGTGGTGCTTATGGTTAGATGCAATGATAGAAATTTGTTGCTAGAATAACTGTGCAATGAGCTAACTGATATTGTTGAATTTGACAATAAATTGGCACTATTGAGTTCATTGCTAAGTACTTGTGGTTAAGTCTGATCAATTAGGCCCATTCATGGTCATTTTCTGTAGCCATTATATTATCTATGTTTTATATCTCATTGCAGGTGCTTTTGTGGGGTGTGCACTCAATGGTAGCATAGTATCAGCTCGAGACACTGAGAATGCCCGATTTTACGGTGGTCCCATCAAGGCATCTGATATCCTTCTGGGATCCATGGCCAGGCCACCTGCAGCCACCGCTCTCTACAAGGCTCTATCAGAATTGTTTGAAAAGATCGGGAAGTAATTCTCTCTTGCTTTAGGTCTCTGGTGTGCGTTGTGCGACTTGCCTCTCCCGGTAAATACGTTCTGGTACTCTCTGTCAAGTTATTGGATTGCAGCTTTGCGATCTTCACTTATTCGTTGGTAGCAATTAAGCAACTGTACAGCCTGCCATTCATCGACACGTCAAAGGTTTCTTATCATCGGTACAACAAACCGCTCTGTAAATACTTGTACATTTGATCGATACTCGCATCAAGATATAAAAGAAAAAATAGTTAATTCTCGATTTATCCTCTTCAACCTGTATACAAGTTTTAGTTGCTTAGATCACCACTCTTGCCGTGGGTGACCTAAGACTGTTTTTCGGTTGCGTGCAGCGTCTCAAGTGTACATGTGAGGGCCTGTTTGGAACAGAGGAATTTTGCAGGAATTTTACAGGAATTTTGCAGGAAACAGTTCAATTCCCGCAGGAATCGGAAAAAATTTCCGCATTCCAAACAGGACCTGAATGTCCTCCATCCTTTCTATGATCTTTGAATCTGTGCACCTCCTCCGGGGGGAAGAAGGGCCCCCACCCTCATGCAGAGAATTCACAAGCAGTATAGTAATTTGTGATGGGCATATAGAGGACACTGAAAAGCTGGTGTCCTGGTTTGTGTCCGTACTGCTGTGATGTGTAGGCCCGAAGCTGGTGTCCTGGTTTGTGTCTATCCTGCTGTTGTGATGTGTAGGTGTAGGTCCGTTCCAAACGATTTGAGTTTTTAACTTTTTTAACTTTTAATTTATTTAAGTTAAAAATCGTTTGGAACAAGTTTCTAATTTAAGCTTATTTTAGTTTATTTTCTGTTTTTTTGCCTTTTTATTTTACCTTTATTCTTTTGCGTTGTCCATGGTAATAGAATGTTTTCTCAACTTTTTTTAATTTTTTCTCAGAAAAAATTAACAGTCGCTACAATGCAATTTCAACTAAAAAGTATAGCCATAAGCAAGTTGGAGCAAGGCTCTGCAATGGGTGATTATTTTGTCCTGACAATACAGTAGCAGAGCTTCAACAGACAACACATCAGATGGCATCTAACCATGGTTATTAAGATGTTGAGATATCAGCGATATCTTGTTGCCATATCGCCGTGGTGGATGGGAGGTCCATGCCATCCGAACGGCATGGAGGTGCGCCGTATCCATCGTTGCCGCAGCTGGATCTGTCATCATCGCCGTTAGATCCACTGCCTCCACCAGATCGGGTCTCCTACACAGCTTCGCCGGCTCCGGTCTCTGCCGTGCCGCCACCTCCTGCTTCGCCGGGCAACGAGTCTTCTCCATCGCCTCCTCTGCAGCTGC
This sequence comes from Dendrocalamus latiflorus, assembly GCA_017311315.1. Taxonomy (NCBI): domain Eukaryota; kingdom Viridiplantae; phylum Streptophyta; class Magnoliopsida; order Poales; family Poaceae; genus Dendrocalamus; species Dendrocalamus latiflorus. Next base: position 13,033,691 of record CM029633.1, on the reverse strand, counting down.
CGCTTGGGGGCGGTGGAGAGTGGCGGCGGAAAGAGGGAGCGGCTGTCGGTGAACTGGCTTGGTCTCGCCGACGCTGGAGATGGGGGAAGGAGAGAGGCAGTGGGGGTGAAGCCGCGAAGGAATGCCGAGCTCAAGAAAACAGGCGGCGGTTGGTTATGAGGGGTTTCGATATTTTGCAATTTAGCCCTCTTATTTTTTGAAATTGCAATAAAGTTCTTCTCTCTTTATATTTCTTCCATTTGGGCCTTCTGGAAGTCCGATATTGTTGTGGCTAATTGTGTGTATAATGTCACCACGTCACGCGCTATAAGCGATATTGTTGTATGAAGATGGTGAGTCACCGCGCCTCGTCGCACCGTCTTAATAACAATGCATCTGACAGCATAGGCACTGGATGCAATTGATAGTGACACTAATGAAGGAACTGAAATTTGAAATGGGTGGCCTACTTCAATCCTGATTTTTATGTCCCGAAATTTTTCTATTTTGGCCCTTTTTTGAAAAATATTCACATTTAGACCCCTAGTAGTTTTAATTCCGTTTTTGGACCCAGAGGTCGGCGCCGTGGGACACGGCGCCGAGGTAACACGTCTCGGCGCCGTGGTCCATGGCGTCGAGGTCGCAGGCCCGCTCCAGCGTGCCGGCCTACGTGGTGCCGACGTGGCAGGCACCTCGGCGCCGTGGATCGTGGCGCCGAGCTTGAAGCCAAGAGTAGTGGCGCCGAGCTCGGCGCCGTGACTGGTGGTGCCGAGGTGTGAAACATTCAGAAAAGGCGCCGTGACTGGTGCCGCTCCAGCTCGACGCCTTCAAAATAATCCCTAACTTTTGGAAACATTCAGAAAATTGATCAACTGTGTGAAACACAATTTTCTATTAATTTTTTTGATGTTGTCGTGTTCAATCTGAAAATTTCGGGTGCTAGTATGATAATAATGTTTGTAACTTTTTTCCTAAGCAGGGAACTCCGATGGTCAAACACTAATTGTTAGAGAAGGGGATAATGGTGTTGCTTATTCATGGAATTCAAAAGAGCTAAAATGGGACAAGGTAAGAACCTATGTGCGAAGTTGAGGATATAGTTTAATGTCTTGTTGTTCTTTTGCAGACATTTATGTGCTTGAAAATGTGAATTTTCCATGTAATAATTTACAATTTTGAACTGAGTAGTCATGATTTCCCTGTTCTTTTCTATATGCGGACTAATCCATTCGACCAGTTTGAGACATTCTTTGGAGCAAGCATGGGTGGGCAACATTATGCACTCTATTAAATTGTAGTTTTGTGAAGCACCGATACGCAATACCGTCATACCGGTAGTCTCAAGTGCAGTCGATACAGCTAGGCAAACACAATAGAGTGCATAATAATAGGATTACATAGACCGTAGATAACATAAAGAAATGCAACGTGGGTGTCTAATTCTCGACTCCCATGGCTTCTCCCTAATTCAGCAGAACGTTCTGAGCACGTGGCACGTGGAACTCTGTACTTCTAATGTTCAGAACTCGACCACTAGTCCTAACATGCCTTAGAGAATATAATTTGCTGGGTTTATTACATTTTGTCTACTGGGTGTAGCGTGGTTGTTTCCCCTTTTTCTCGCGCCCTGAAGATGGCTCCGCTGCATCCTTCGTCCTGTCACTCTTGGTCTTGAGAGCTGCCTCACGAGCTTGAAGCTCTTCCTCCTGACGCTTGATGGCTGCTTCACACAGTCTTAACTGCTCCCGCCTCCTTTGCAGCTCATTCTCCTTGCCCTTTAGACGGATTTGGTCCACCCTCACGCGGCACTCTTGCTCAAGCCGCATCTGTCGTTCCAACTCGCGAGCCTGAGTCATCTTGACAAAGTATTGTCCTTTGTTTTTCCACCTCCATTGGCCAGTTCCGTGGCCATGCCGGCGGCACCCGATCCACCCATTCGCTGAACTCGCAAGGCTATGTGTGGCGTGGTAGATGTCACGGATCAAGTTCAAAAACGTTAACGAGAAACAAGGGATTTAGTTGTCGTCGTTACCATGAAGTCGTCATCCAGGTCTGGACACTTGAAGAACCTACGGCCGTAGTTGGCTCGTTGTACTGGATTCGTCCAGACGCACAACATCGTCCTAAAGCCGCAATGGCACTTCGGGCGCTCATGCCACTCCAGCACTCCAAATGGGTCGGACCTCCAGGAAGACATTGTTGTGGAGTAGTATTGTGATGGCTTGAGGAGATGTGGTATGGAAGACATAGGAGGCCTTTATGTAGGTTATCTGGTGCAGTGGACATAATCCATGGAGAGGACGACATGCGAATCTTTTCGCTTTTACAGGATTCCAGTGTAGCAATAAATGTCCCTATGTAGGCTTTTCAGAGCCTGTAGTCTCGTAATAAATTCATAGATCGTAGCCTTTTCAGAGGCCAGTAATAATTCCTGTAAAGGCTAAAGGCCTACGCCCCTATATGTGTACTGGCATTACTTCGTTGAAGTGACGGAAGCCTGAAAAACCTAGAAAGCTAATTGTTGCGTCATTAGTCTATCTCTCATGTTGTGCCATTGCAAACGTGTCGGCATATCAACTACTTTTATCGTGGACGTCAGAAAATTTCGGCAAGTTTGCCCTGTTTTTGGAGCCACTCTAAACACAAATATCAGCAAGGAGCTCCAGGTCACTGGAAGATGGAACAAATTGTGCTAACGACAAGGATCAGCTTCCCTCTTTGCGTAAAATACAACATACTGATCTTTGTTGTGATTTCTCAGTTTCTTTCATTTGATATTTTTCACTAAAAGTTGGTTTCGGCTCAGACTTAATAGATTATAGAGTAAATTTCACAAAACCTTAGGTTTTGAGGCAAAGGTAACGTAAAACTCTATTGTTTTACCTGTGGAAGTGGAGATCTTGAAGGTGGCGGGCTTGCTGGGGGCGACCGGATCGGGAGGCGGGCGGCCGGAGACGCGGGGAGGCGGCCGCGCGCAGACGCGGGCGGCCGCGCGCAGACGCGGGCGGCCGCGCGCGGGGAGGCGGGAGGCCGGGGACGCGGGCGGGGACGGGAGGCGGCGGCACCGGGGGGCAGCGGCGGGGAGGCAGGCGCGAGGTCGAAAAGTGATGGAGAGAACGAACGAAACAGAGGGGAAAAAGGCCGCGTGGGGCCCGCTGGCCAGAGCTCGGCGCCAAGATCCACAGCGCCGAGCTCGGCGCCACTACCCACGGCGCCGAGGTGCCTGCCACGTCGGCGCCACGCAGGAGCGGGCCTGTGACCTCGGCGCCATGGACCAAGGCGCCGAGACGTGTTACCTCGGCGCCGACCTCCTGGGTCCAAAAACGGAATTAAAACTATCAGGGGTCTAAATGTGAATATTTTTCAAAAAAAGAGCTAAAATACAAAAAATTCGGTTTTTATGTCTTTTGTTTTTTCTTTGCAATGGCATTGTAGTGTTCGTAAGTTTTTCTGAGATATTTAATTAAAAAACAAAAAAGAGAATAAAGTAAAAATATTGTTATATCTCTTCGGTGTAAAGAAAAAAGAAAAACCGCCTTCAAAAACCTAACATATTTTAAACATTTGTGGCCTATGTGAAAAAGTTGTTTCACAGCCAACGTCACAGCTAATATGATTACCGAAGCATGTCGCATGTGCAGCGGGTCAGCCATGCCCACGGCAAAATGGGCTTGAGTCGAGCTTAAGTTTCCTACTTATGGATTTAGTGATTGGTTTTTTTTAAAATTATATTATAGTAGTAATTAATTTTTTCCGAGTTATTTAATTATAGAAAATTTTTATAAATAAGAAAAATAAAAGACTATTATATCATTATGGATAATGTAAAGAAATAAGGTGAAAAGACATAAAATAAATTAAATAAATTAAAATTAGAAGTCGATATGATTCAAATAACTTTTAAATTAAATAAACTAAAAACTAAAAATAATTCAAATCTGAAGCCGAGTGGTATTATAAAAATCTGTGCCTGCCATGGCAAAATGTACTCTTATTCGTTAGTGTCCAATGGCAAAATGTACTCTTATTCGTCAGTGTCCAATGGCAAAATGTACTCTTATTCGTCAGTGTCCAATCAGTCTAACCAGGTCCAGTCCAGGAAATACAGTCACGCGGCAGTGTCCAATCAGTGTCTGATATGCTGCCATCTCGGGCACAGTGCCCTTGAATGATTGAGATGGAGTTAACCAAAACAAAATGAGCACCAGTGCAACTCCTAATTCAATTCTACAAATAGAATGAGCAATAAACCAACAAGTGATGAAATCGGAAGGGTATCTGTAGTGCATATAACCCAAGGGGTCTTAAGGTGGGTCCTATCTAAACCTTAAGGTTGACTCTATAGTGTATATAACCCAATGGGTCTTAAAACGGTCCCACTTAGTAGATAAAGAAAAATTGTATTTTAATGCTTGTGGCCAGGTCTTTAGCTTGAGAATCAGTCTTAAGCCTTTTTTGCTTATAGTCTGTTTAAGGTCACCCCTGTAATGTATAAGGTTGATCTTAAGGTGGCTTAAGACTCTCTATTTTTATATACTACAGATGCCCTAAGAGATGATGAGCAAGAGTAATATGCTGGAAAATTAATCTACTGCTCCAAAGCATCGATCAGCAGCTTACACTACACTAGAAGAACCATGAACAATTAGCCATATAAAGCACGGACAACATATAGCTCACTTAGCAGTACAACCACATTGGTTAAATTAATTGACACCTACAGCTCAAGTTAACTGATTTTCTGGCTCTAACCAAGCTGTCGGACAATCCAGAAATACATTCCCTTCCATTGCAATTTTTCTTTTCATTTCTTGAAATAAAAGAGGAGAAAAGGCAAAAAAAAAAAAGCCTAAAGTTCACGACAATCTGCATAAACTGAAGTTCAGAACCCTGAAAGAGGATGGTGGTATAACAGCCTGCCAAGAACATCTGATGATTTTTTTTTTCTGAAGCTTCCATCTCGCCTGGATCAGGGGTGATCTGCGCGAGTCCTCGAGCTCCCAAGGGTGAGCTCCAGCTCGTCGGAGCAGCAGTCCTCATGGATGCGCTCCCCCGCCCACGCCTTCACCAGCCCCGGCATCTTGTCGCTGCCATCACCGCCGCTCCCAAACGCGAACTCGTGCCCTGCTCCGTCGATCATCTCAACATCGCCGTGGATCATCGGCGCGCCGCCGACGACCGGCGAGCACCTCCCGCTCTGCCCTGGGGTGCACATTCTTGAAGAGCTGGCAGCCACCTCCTTGAAGACCGCAAATGGGTTGTTCGGAGCCACGAGGCTGTACGTCGGAGAAGAAGGGCCGGCAGACGATATCTGGAAACCGGCAAGCCATGCCGGGTCAGGAGCTACCTTGTGGCCGGGGCTCGGCGGCGTGGAGTTGGGCAGAGAGGCGTAGCTGGCACCGGCGGCCCACGGTGGCGGGACATGGCCGCCGGTCTTGATGCGAGGTGTGCGCGGCGGCGAGCCCGACGGCGGCGTCACCGGTGCGCTGATGGAGCCGCCGTTGAAGTTTGGGTGGTGGTGGTCGACCGGAAACTTGGAGGCGGACGCGAAGTGGGAGCTGCCGGACGAGAGGTTCCTCAGCCATGGGATGAGGGAGCTGCCTTCGACGCCCCCGAAGAAGCTGCTGCTCCCGCCGAGCGTGATCTGCGACGAGGAGCCGGAGCTGGGGAAGGAGGCCGAGTTGTACGAGGCTCGCGGGCTTGGCTGGTACGACGAACAGGGGCTCGGCGAAGCCGATCGGCCGATCGGATCAGAGCGCTCTGTTGCTGGAGGCTTGCATCCCTGAAACTCAGATGAACAGGTTGAGGAAACAAACATATTTGACAGTCAAGAGTTGTGACAATTGTGTGGAAAATTGATAATTACATGGAGCAAAATGGTAGTTTAGTAAAATTAAAATGCACAATTACCAGGGATGAGACAACCCAGTATCTGATGTAAATGAAATCTATATGTAACATGAATCAAATTATAGTAGTCAAGCAAATTCTTACTGAAATTCACTGCCTCAGGCTTAAGGCTTCACAGATTATGGCAAGAAAGTGTAGTACTGTTTTTGTTGTGAGGAAGAAGATTTAATTTTTATTTAAAGAACCACTTTCATGATGCCAAATGGTTGCAGTGACATACTTCAATAAAGTTAAATACTCTGCATCAGCCTTCAACGTACAGAAAATAGTGATTTTCAAAGCCGATTGCAATAAAAGAAGTAACAAGATACTTGTGTAGGATGTCATTTTGTATTGCAAAGTGGTTTTCTGATATCAAAGCCTTCTTTGACAGCCTTAGCTTTCTTCCATGTAATATTCGGTCATTGCCCATATCTACCAGCCTATGACCATGCCACTAACTTTTGTCTCCATAATTGGCTCTTTACCAGTCCTTTTTCTCACATGAACTACTTCTGTCCAGGCATAGGAATAAGCAGTTAAAAATATTTTACTTAGGAGGCATGAGACTGTAAGATTGTGAGGAACCTACAAATAGAGCATGCAACAAACTTCAGAGTTTCTACAGGGCAAATGGGGGTGTAAAGATGCTAACTTTGACAAAAACGAAAAGGCCATCGCCATCGCCTGGCAATTTGTCTTGACACCTTAATTTAAAATGGCACGTTTGGTGATCTAATGCTAGAGTTGATGAATCGTGGAAGCCACATTCCATCTTTCATTTCTTTTCAAGAAACATAAGGAACATTGCAAATTTTTTCCGTTCCTCAAAAATTTTTTTCCCCATCCATCAACCGAGCTGTCAACTAGAAGAACTGGAAAATGTTCTAATCCCTAGAAAGAGTAGACAATTCAAGAAGCACAAGTGGTAACAAGAAATTGTTTCGACAACAGGTAGATTTCATGAATTACGCATTACATTGCTGAGACCACAGAGCATCTAACAAAGCTACAAAAAAAAAAAAAGCATCACCGTTCTGTTCGTTTCGTTAAGACAAGGGGAAAATATAAAGTAGGGATTCGCTTTAGTAGACTGGACAACATCTTTCCTGCCTAAAAAGACACTAAATCTTCCTAAAGAACTAGGCATAACACTGGATGTTCACACTTCAATTAACAAACAAATGAAAAAGGAAACTGAAATAAAGAAGAATAACAGCAAGCTCTCAAGTAGAGAACAGTAGAAACACAAACAAGAAACAATTGCTCTGCATGTGTGCCCTTGTCATGTCCCACATGTACAAGAGGAGAATTCCGTCCTCCAATCTCGGAAGAAACGGAGAGAGAGAAGCAGCTTTAGCTAGGGACCTGATCACGCGCATCGCATCGTATCTCAACCCACCCCCAAAAGCCAAATGGTAATTATAGATAACGAGAAGGAAGAGCAAAACAGAAAGGGAAGGGAAGCTGACTTGTACCTGTAGATACTACCGTGCAAAGCGAAGCAGAGCAAGAGAAGAAATCTATGCATTGCCTAATCCGTCCCCGAAAGAAAAAAATTCCACACGAAATCGCTCAATCCAGCATGCAAACAATCGAACCGAATCACTCGACAATTCCCACGAAGAACAATCGCGCTCAAGGAGTCAAATCCAAAGCAAAGCAATCAAACAGAGCAGAGCAGAGGAGGAGAATGAATGGGATGGAGGGGAGGGAAGGGAAGCGCGCCTTGCGGTAGGTGGTGCCGTCGGGCTCGACGGTCCATCCGGCCTCGTGGCAGAGCGCCTTGAGCACCTCGTTGTTGTCGCAGTGCTTGGGGAGGTCGTAGTTGCCGTAGGCGCGCAGCCCCGCGTAGATCTTGGCCGCGATCGCCCGCCGCCGACGCTCCCGCCGCCGGTTGTTCTCCCGCTCCCTCCACGTCGGCACCCTCCCCACTGCCCCGCCTCCCCCTCCTCCTCCTCCGTTCGTCATCCCTCCCACCCACCACCCAACCTCGCTCCCTGCCTCTCCCACCACCACTCTCCTCTCCTCGGAGCTGAGAGCGAGCGCTCGCGAGCGAGGACGTGAGGTGGTGGAAATGGCAGTGTGGTCGACGCAGCTGCCGCTCGCGAAGGACGCCACCCAGGTAACGCTCCGAGTGGCGCTTTTACCACTTTGCCCCCGGACCGCGCGGCGGTAGCCAGAGGAGAGGGAGGGGTAGGGGTGGTATTTTGCGTAGCCGTATCTGGTGACGGCGTTAAGCGAGCCGAGAATGGAAGGTATGCAGGGCCGGTGGTGCAGTACTGGTATTCGCATTTGGCAGTGCCGTTATTACTTCGTTAAAAGCCGCGCTGGTACTTTGAGGTGGGGCCCGGGTGTCATTGGGCGTATTTTCGTGGTCAACACCGGGTGAGGGGGTTCGGATTCGATCCGGCCTGCAGTGGGCGTGGGGCCCGCTCGCTGTGTGGCGATGATAGCAGGGGATAGGTAGGGCTAGGGGCCTGATGGTTGGACCGGACCGGACCGGGATCTTAAAAGGTTGGTTCGGGTTCGGTCAAGTCCATTCTTTTGAGCTTATAGCTTATAGTTTCTCTTTAATAAATAAACGAGATAATTTCTTCGATTGTAACATTTTACATACCAATATGAGATACTAATATGACATCGTCACCAAAGTAAATAATAAGTGAAAGTAATAATAGAAATCGCAAAGAAATTAAAACCTTATTACCACTTTATTAAAGAAGCAACGGAAGTTATAGGTAAATGTTTGAAACATAGGACCAGTAAACTTCTAACCAAGAAAAGTAAATAGATAAAATAAATAGTGGCAAGTCACGGTGCAGAAAACTCGAGTGCTCCCACCCATGCATGTTGCAATCACTCCACTGACCTTTTACCTAAGAATAGAAAGAGTAAGCATGAGATTTAGAAATCTCAGCAAGTATCCAACAACAGTTACAAAAAAGTGAGTGAAGGTCAAGCAATTGATATAGGTTAAGTGTAATGTTATAGTGTTACAAGGAAAATTGGTACTTGTTAGAGATAGTGGTAACATGAACGGTGAATTAAAGATTTTTTTTATTAAGCGAATTATGGTAATGGCACTGATGATTACTTTCTACATACTTGATTATACGAGAATAGTCAGGCATGTCAGTGTCTTCGACTATATAACTACAGACGGGATGTAATATACTGAGTAACTAGGGTGTACAGTCCCCGTACGTTACCAGGTGGGTATAAGTCTACCCTATATGTGCTAAACCCTGAGCCAGATAACTGTTATGTTGTCAATAAATTATATGGTATGAATTCAAAGGAACTGTGGGGAGGCTAAGATAAGGATATGATCAGTGGAAGGATTCGCTAGGTTTGAAATGGAGAAGCATTAGATTCCGATAAGTGGTGATGTGAAATGATAACGTGGCAATAGCGATCTAGGAATTACTTTAAAAGATGTGTTATAACAAAAGATGTGTTATAACATAGCTTATACAAGAGTTGACAACAATCCAAGTTTTATTACATGGTAAGTATTTATTAGTGAAATTAACAGGTATTATATATATCAGTCATAACTCATATAGGAAATCATACAAGTAATGCATCATGATATCGAGAAAAATAAACATGGCAGCCTTAATATTGAAGATTGCTGGTGGTTTAAACCTAGGTATAAGACATGTTCATACGCTACCCCCATTAATGATTTAAGTATGAATTCTAAAACACTAATTAAATGCATGAATTCTAAAACACTAGTAACCGAGTATCCTAATAATTATAAAAGTATGTAAAACAAGATAACCTAGAAGTATCATAGTATGAATACAATATTAGAAGTCTATAACTAGGCAAACACTAATAATATGGTAAATGTACTAAATGGCAATGGTGATAAATAATCATGAAAGATGTGGTATGCGGAACGGAAAGCTTAACGGCCACAAGGTATTTGCCTGGAGCATGTTCGGCGGACTCGCTGCACGAAGGATCTGAGGTGCGCAGCTGCCCGAATGTTCCCTCAAAGGCCGTGTGCAAACCTACATGGTGAAACATAGGTGAATCAGATAAGGGTTGAGTTGAACTTGTGGAAAGACGGAAAGAAATCCGTTCAACAAGAAAAGATTGTGTTTGCTAATACTTCGCTGTGCGACTTGCTGTTCGTCCGTGCAAACAATGTCCCACTGCACAAGCTAGCAATCATCAGGTGAAACATGATTTGGTCGTGCCTCGGCCGGCCAAGCCATGTGAAGAGCGTTCGCCACTGCTGCCGCTGGCCCCTGCCCTACGCTGACTGGCCGCACTACTACTTGGTCATCGCCCAGCCACATCGTCGCCTGGTCACGTGTAAGTTCGAGCTCCATTAAGTTAGTTTTGGAGATAATGACAAATGCAATTGTAAGACTAATTTGTTTATTAACTATAATATTGCCTAGTGTCATTTGAATGTGATAAATGACAAATGCAATTGTAAGACTAACGTATTTATTAATTATATTATTACTTAGCCTCATTTGGATGAAAATGTGAAAATCACATAGGTATGCATTCGACATCACAATCTTATATATTAGTACATTCCTCGAATCCAAAATATAGATTGAAAATCATAAATAGTCAATCTTGAATATGTGCACATGTTTTCATTATATATTCTTGTATGCACACATTTAGGAGGAATTCACTCTATGCTTTGTAGTTTCATTAAGTATTGATCCATATTTCCCTTTTCAACACATATTAAGGATCTGTACTTTAAAATATATCTCTTGAGAAGATATAGCGTGTGTAGTTTATATATACTCATGATTGATTTAAATTAAATTAATTATAATCGGGTTGTCATCAATCATCAAAGGAAAGGATTGAAAAATCAAGTCAAGATGCGGGATGGAAGATAACTTCATGTGTTGAAAGCCATCAAGAAGAGGATGCATCATGAGCTGATGCATGTCCAAGAGGAGATAATCATAAGTTGATTATCAAGTCAAGTGAAGACTCATCATGTGTTAATGGAGTTCAAGTGAAGGATGTATCATGTGTTGATGCATATCAAGACAATGGTTCGGGCTTGAAGTAAAAATGTGCATCATCAAGTTTCAAGAGGATGCTCAAGGCAAATGTATGACTAGTTAGGGTTAAGGATGTGTTTTTAGTTTTTTTACCAAATTTGGTGTTTGGTTAGAAGACCGGATTGCTAGTATAGGTTGCCGAACTATTAACAGGGATCATGTCTAATAGTTTAAATCTCGTCATGTGCTGATAGCTCAACCTGTCTTACTCTAGCTCTTCATAGCATGATGCTTATGTTTGCAAATATGTTTTACAAATGGTTGAAGCCCATGTGTTGAATCCTTATAACATGAAACTATATATTACGAATCTGTTTGGCAAGTGTTTGAAGTCCATGTTTTCTACTCTTTGTAGTATGAGGGTTATATTTGCAAATGTGTTTTACAAATGGTTAAATCTCATAAACAATCCTTGTAGCATATGACTTAGGTTTGCGAATGTGTTTTGTAAACGTAAAGAGTCCATGTACATTATACCTTATGTCGATTTCAAAAGTGTGCAAATGTATTTTGCAGCTTGTTGGGAATCATGGTTTGATCCTCGTGTACACGGTACTATAATTTATGAATGTGTTTTACAAATTAGTTAAAGTATATGCATTTATCTGGAAAATGGTAGTACCGGCCTATGTAGTGTGGTACAACCGGAAGTCGGTAGTAGCGGCATGTGTTGCACGGTACGACCGACAAGCGGTCAGACAAGCATGTGTTGCGCGGTTGGACCGGCCAGTAGTGGTACCAATTTATTCACAGTTTGTTTTTCTAGAAATTTACCATTTCGGGAGATTTGCTCTCTCTTAGAAAAAGATAGTTTCGCATGTGTGGAGCGGTACTACTGTTAAGCGGTAGTACCGGACTTTGTGTCGGTACTACTGATTTTGCCTGTAACAGCTAGTTTTCTGACTGTTGCTGAGGGGAGCGGTATTACCAGACTTTTGCCTGTGGTATTACTGAAAATCATAATTTTTGCCCCAAATGGCTAGTTTTGATGTGCGGGGTATAAATACTCCCTTATGGCCAATTGGGTAAGACTCTAGGCACTCAATTTCTTTCCTTTGAGCTAGTGTAAGGTTCTCCTCTCAATGGTGCATGTGTTGCATCTTGTGAGTAAGGAGACGCTCTAGATTGCATGTGTTGCATCTAGAGGTGGATTTTGTATCCATTTGAGTTTGTGCATTCGTTGCACATGGTGAGAGTCTGGTAAGGGGTTTGACTTATTACTCTTAGAGTTTGCCGACTCCTAGACGGTGTTGAAGGCGTCGTGCGCGGTGATCTTCTCAAAGAAGGTTATGAAAAGGCCCAGCAAATTGTGAAGGTTGGAGTTCACCTATCTGGAGCGGAAAAGACTTACCACTAGTGGATTGAGGTGTTTGGCTTAATTCGTGAAGCTGGTCTAATTCGTTTGAGCTTACCTCAATGTGGACTAGGGGAGACTGGCAAGTCTCCGAACACCACGGTAAAAAGGAACCGTGTCAATTGTGATTTGTTCTCTTGTGCTCAATTTACAATCAAACAATTTACATTCATAGAATTAAATTGATTGCTTGTCATTCTAGGATTGCAAACCTTTGAAATAGACTTAGATTGTTGGTGCACTTAGGTGAACCTAGTTGATTTATATCTTGTTTGTGCTAAACCAATTGAGTTACGCTTCCGCATTATATATTTGGTTTCAGCAAAATAGAAATAAAATAAAGATTTTAAAACCGCCTATTCACCCCACTTTAGCCTGCATCCTCGATCTTACACCATGGTACCCAGCCGCGTCGCCGCCTGTTCGCACTGCCAAGCTGCGCCACAGCCCGGCCACACCGCCCCTCATCCACGTTGCTGCCTGGCCACACCTCCCAACCGCACCTCCGCCTGGCCATGCTGCCCAGCTGCACCGCTACCCAGCCACGCCGCCCAGCCGCGCCGTGTGTCTAGCCTGTGTCGCGCCATCGGCCCACGCAGCCGTGCCGCACCTACAGCCCACGCTGCCACGCCGAATGCCTAGCCCGTGCCTAGTCACAGCTGCCACTCTGTGCCCATTCGCCATCGCGCCAAGCGGCTACAGGCTGAGCTCCCCATGTGAAACGACGAGAGAGAGGAAGACATGAGAAAGGAGACTCATACCTTTGGAATTGAAGCATGAGCAATGGGAAAGGATGTGGGAAGAGGAAGGTCTTAATTAGCCCTTAATGCCTGATTAAGGGAAGGTAATCAATACGGTTTAATGCTAATTGGAACAATCAAGGAGATTTTAAACACTATGATTACTTTCCAATTTCAGGGTGCTACACCACTACTATTTTGAAGCAGCTTACCAAGACAGACATTTTGAATCAACTTATCAGTATTCGGTTCATTCACACAAGTGTTTACACTAGGCCCAAAAACCATAAGTCACAGCCGTAAGTCATAAGCCGCAACCGAAAAGAACCCACCTGAAACGACCTACATTTTTGTCAAACTTTAATTAGCAATTACTTAATTAATCATCTGTAAACAAATAATCATTAGCATTGTCATGTAAAATCAAGTCACAGTTAACCTCACAAAGAAGGTAAACAAAATTCATAAAAGTCCCTGTCATACAAATTAGTTCACAAATATAGTATCTCATGATAACACAAGTATAATTACTTTACAAAAGGGAAAAATACTTAGATTACAACCCTGATAAAACACATGGATAATAAAATACAAGAGACAAAATACATTTTGACCCTACAAAAGAGAACAAATCGAGTAAGAGTTAAGTGTTAGTAAAGTGTCATCATACTCAACCTTTCTTATAGTATCTGTTCTTTTAGCTCACTGAGATACTAGGACCATCCACGGCTGATCAGCACCTCTCATTAATGTGGGGTTCATCATCCAACGAAATCAAAAATAAACCAGCCTCAAACCACCATCAGATAGCCACAAATCCAATACTGTACCTTTGGAAAGCCAACCAGTTGTAAGAGGAACACACATGGCTAAAAGGATAGGCAAGCAGGCTATTGAAGGTATTTCCTCTTTTGGACAACCAAAGGCGTGCCATATCTAGTAAGCCATAAGTGGGTTACAACTAATAGTGCATAACCTTAGCCAATACAAGCTAGTACCAATAAATGATCACCTGAGGACCCTCCACCCCCACATCCAGCCAATAGGAGCCCAATAGCACATCCCAGCCAGGCAAGGACCAATGAGAGATTGACGACAACAAGAGACAATCGAGTGATAAGAGAAGGCCAAGTCTAAGGCCAAACCAAGCCACAGCTAGAGAGAGAGAGCTAGCATTTCCCTCTCTTCTTAACCAAGCAAACTAACACAAAGATAAGCCATTTCCACTCCCTCTTAGTTCACCTCTCCTAGTCCATCCCATTCCTCACCAAAGCAATAGGCAACCACAGAGGGAAAGTAGAGAGAGGAAGCCAGGAAAAAGAGTGAGAAAGGCACTTCTCCATTGACCAAAGCAACCAGCAGCCATGGCCGAACGCCACCACCATTCCCCATCTCATTCCTTCCCCCAAATCCATCTGCATTGCCATTCAATCGGCCACAACAAGAGAAGCAACACGGCAAGGGGAACAAGCCGGCCAAGCTACAACCACCAGGAGGGAGAACACAGCCAAGGGGGACTAGCCAGCTAAGACACATGCTAAGGAGGAGAAGGGACCAGCCACCATAAGCACCAGGAAGTCAAGACAATGACCAGTGAAGTCAAGTGGCGATTTCTTCACAAACTCAACCAACCAACAATAGGCAAGGTAGCTACAACCCATCCTAACTTTTGCTAGTGCTTCATAGGAATCACACTAGGTGAACTAACCATGCACAGAGGAGCAATCCGACAATAATAATAGCACGAATCGAACCATCTCAGAGCAGAGGGGAGGAGTAGAGAGGGGAAAGTATACTGGAGGAGAGGTCGTTGTGGTGACGACGCACCACCATCGGCCAACCATGCGCACCCAATAGCCACCCTGCGCTCCCCAACACACGGAAAGGCCTTGAGCCCCACCGTAGCAAGCCAAGATAGCATACCGCCACCGCCCTCACCATGCATACACAAGGATCATCTCAAATCACAAATCATAGAAATCAAAATCATGAACTAGGGGAAAGTGAAATAAAAGGGGGAGGGATTTGTGCTAAGGGAAGCCGATGAGCAGGGAGGCCGGGCTAGAGGAGTTGAGGCAGGTGATCGGAGGGGAGGGGCATTGGAGCCAAGGGTCAATGGCAGGGGAGGTGAGCAGGAGGGAGCCCGAGGGCCGACGGTCTGGTGTAGGCACACTGGAAGCCAGAGGCCGGTGGGGAGCGATGCCAGAGAAGGAAGGGGGCGACACCAGAGGAAGTTGGCATCAGGTGAAGCAAGAGCCAAGAAATGGAGTGAGAGAAGAGCAAAAATGGGGAAGAAGAGCAAGAATGGGGAAGAAGAGATAGAGAAGAAGAGATAAGGCAGGGGAGGAAGACCCATTGAATGTCCACAAGCGATTCGGTTGTAACGCCACACGTTTTTAGCTAATCTAATTGGCGTAATTAGCATTAAAAATAGTGATTAAGCGGCCAAATTAGCGTTAAGGATCAATTCTCTAAGCAATGGTTATCGCAGTAATTCAAATCAATCGTTGCAATTAAACAAAATAACAAGTCATATTGCAAATCAAAATGTAATTATTTATTATCAATAATTCACAAGTACAATACAGAGAGTCAATTACAAATGTGAATTCATCTCATACATATCCATTTGCATCTAGATCAACAGAGATAGAAATTACATTTGGATTAATATACATTCTCATTTGTACATCAACACTAAATGAAAGGGGTGAAGTTACATATATAACATTTCATACAATAGAATTCGCTGATGAACCAACACCACACCGCTAATTCTTTTGTGAGCAACTCAGTAATTAAGATACCAAAAAAGATAGGACAAAAGAACAAATAAAAGTAAGCAAAAAAGGAAAGGAGAGAGATATTGTCATTAGATCCCTAGAGGTTAAGTTCAGGCAGGGCAGTCCGTTCACGAAGATACCTAACCATCTGAGGGTCAGTCGGCACCTCTCACAACCATAGCGTCATCACTCGACATACAAAAACCTAAAATATATTCAAAAGACTATAGCTACCAGCCAACAGTAACCCAGTCACCAAAATGCCCTTATGAAGTCCACATGGCAACAAGAAATCCAGCAAGGCCCTTCTAGGCGCCACCGCCATAGTAAAGCCAACACAACACCCTCCAGAAGGCACACCACGGTAGCTCTGGACAACATGGCCATAAGAAAAAGAGCACATACAACCAGTTGAGTAGAAGAGAAGGGAGAAGAAAGCCCACGGCACCAGCAAGTCATTCCTTTCATCCATTCCCATCCCAAACCCTCAAAACTCCACAGCCACAGAGCATCAACCACCGCAAGACAGTTAGGGTAAGCCGACCAGGAGCTAGAAGCCAGCAAGAAGCCAGACCGTAGGCCACAAAACCGTCAACCCTAGGAGGTCACCACCAATCGGCACACAAGCAACCAAGAAAGCGATCGCCAAGCACAAGTCTCCATCCTTCCCAAAGCAACCCAACAATCAACCGACAAAGGTAGCCTACCACCCATCCATAGCAATAGCATCACTTTCTTAAGATTAAACCATGCATGCCCATAGCCAATAAGCAAGCAATTGGGTAGAGAAATAGAGGGGAGGGAGCAAAAGTACCGAGGAGGTGAGCTACCGGGGTGTAGGGTGAACTCTACGCACCCAACGGCCGTACCATGCTCCTCGGTGCATCGCATAACCTCGAGCCCCACCGTAGCCACCGAACAATCACACTCGGTTGAATCCAAGAATCAAAAAGGGCAAATCAAAATTTACCTGGAACTCAAGTAAATCAAGAGAGGGAGAGGGGTAGGAGAAGATCATAGGAGTAAAGGGGGAGGACGAGGGTTACCAGTGATGGTGCGTCAAGCTTGGGCGGCAAAGAGCCGAAGTCGGCAAGGGGCCAGAGGAGTCAGCGTAGAGGGGAACTAGTGAGACCATGAGACGGTGTGAGGGTGGTGGAGCAGCGGCTCGGAGCTGAGCCCAAGGGAGGAGGCGTAGGGCCAGAAGCCGGAGGCAGAGGCGCCAGGGCTAAAGAGGGGCCGAGGTGGCGCAACGTCGAGGGGCTGGAGGCGCGGTGCCAAGGAGGAGATCCTGATTGGGTGTAAGGAGAGCAAGAGCCAGGAGAGAGAAGTGATGGGGAGAAATGAGAGGAGCTGGCCGGGTGGAAAAGAAAAGGAGAAAAAGAAGAAAAAGAAAATATTTAGGAACACTTGGTGAAATGTATCAATCTCGCCACGTAATTGTTCTTCATAATTAAATAAATTAATTAGGGGTTCCAAGAACTATGTAATTAAATCATAGCCACATAAAACAATAGAAATTCATTTCAAAATTATCCGAGACTTTAGCATAAATCCTCCATGCTGATTTAATACTCTTGAATTCCTATGCACTTAAATAACGTTAGTTGAATAATGCCAATTGGTAGCCAACAATTAAAATAAATAAGAAACCCTAGGAGTCCATTCATAAGCAAAGTGAAAATCTAGAAATCACGTAGGAATGCTTTAGTATAATTCACTCATTTATTTATGCCATATTATCTCTTCGACGCCATAGATTAAACCCTAGTACTCGTATAACTTGCAGGCGAGGTACCAGGTCTTAAGAGGGAATTGTATCAGGGTAGTGTGGAGACTCAAAGCTTTCTATTAGACTCAGGAAAGCATTCCTTTGAGCAACTGTCCAGAGAATATTCTGTAAAACAAGTATTTCTATATTAGTTTAGTGTCACCTTGCATCAAAGAAATGGAAAATATCTAAATCGAGGAAAGGCTATAAGAAAGAAGATAAAAGAGATAGCTGGCAACTGACAAAGCAGTTGACCACTTAGATTAAATAAGGTGGGCAGATGTCACCTTGGTAGGTAACAGAGAGGCAGGTAGGGACCTCTGTATAAGAATATAATATAAGTAGTTACAAACTTTATTTGTATGAACGGACTATACTAACCGTATCAACCAACATTTCATCTAAAGACAGACAAAATTAGTAATTCTATCAAAGTTATTATATTCTCCGCATAGGTAAGTATTAATCAGGGGAGGAACCCACAAGAGTTGGACCAGCACCAAAGTGGGGGATCCACAGCCGCAAGGACCCAGAACTGGTAAGTAGGCTAGAAATGGGGGATGCGGATCGCATGAGCCCAGAACTAGTCAGATACCAGATGGGGTACACAAAGATAATATATTACATAGTTGGGTGTTAGTTGAGGGTCAGAAACCACCCCAACCAATGGCTATGTCGCTTTTGGTGGGTTTGGGTGAGGGTGGCACACCGCCTTAGGTTGCCGACTGAGAGTAGCCAGGAGGAGATATAATATGTTGAAATAGATATAAAAGTTCTGTACTCTGATCTGGCACCGCATCAGAGTGATGATAGATAAAGTGGTACAAGCTTGCGCAATGCTATACAAATCTTGAATTCATGCCTGTCTTCGAGAAAAGAGAATTATGAAAATTTATGAGGATTTTAGCTATTCATAGAATGTTCAGTAGTTTTTCAAAATAATAAATCTGAAATCTTTCACAACTAAAACCATTATTTTCTATGAATCTGAGAATGAGACTGAGCATAAAAATGAGAGATGGCAATAGAGGTGGAATAGGAGCATATAATGCATATTTATTACATAAGCTTGTTGAATACTTCGTACTCACATTTGCTATTATTTTCTTTGTTAAAGGAGATTCAATGGGGATCTGGTGGGGATGAGGCCTCTACAGAGGAGACCTACTCCCAGTGAGAGGGAGGTTGTACTGAGATCGAGCCATACGAGGGTCACACCGTATACGAGGACTGGGATGACTAGAGACCTAGGAGCAACTCGGACTCTACCACTAGGGCACTTGTGCTATTAGTGTATTGTATTTGTATTCTCCCTCTGGTATAATTAGAGTTCTGAACTAGACTCTCTTTCCTGATATTGTAATATCTTAACTGGATAAGTTGTATGAAAATTTAGCCCTATGTGGCGATGTGAATGTATGTAACCTCCTATCTCTAATGATTGTTCTGCTGCAACACTCTGATAGGCTTATTATTCATTAAAGTGATGTTTTATCAACCAAAATGAATAATAATATGTTAACTAGCATTATTACTACATGATAATAGCGCGGGTCGTCTTATAGACCCTGTCTTAAAAAGATATTTCGTTTTGAAAGCTAGATATTATAGAAAAGATACTTACTGTAGAAAAATAGCTTTTAGAAGTCACTACAAATAGACTCTTCCTTGTACAGTTGTGCCCTTGTAATGCTGCATCGTTTACAGTTCATCCATCCACTGGGCTCGTATGTCACATGTCACCAGAGGTGGCCAATGGGCCGTGCCGGGCCGGCACGGGCCCGGGCTCGGCACGACCCGTTTAGGCATGGCCCGTTAAGGCCCGTGTATTAAACGGGCCGTGCCGTGCCGGCCCGGGCACGGTTAAGGCTAAACGGGCCGTGCCGGCCCGGCTAGCCCGTTTAGCCGAAAAAATAAGAAAAATTGTAGAAAATTAAGAAAAATTGTAAAAAATTGTAGAAAATTCAGAAAAAAATATAGAAAATTGTAGACATTGTTAATCATAAAAATAAATATTTGCAATGATATAATGAGCTTTATTAATTTATTAAATTACATGGGATGGCTGCCTCATTAAAAACTTTACCAAGTAAAAACTCAATTTAAGAAAACCTTGGTAAAGAAAAAAGAGTACAGCCTATAAAGCTCATTATTGACCACATGTGAAAGAAAAATATTGAAAATCCTATTCATTGCTATCTAAATACAAATTCTCAAAAGATTCTTCTAAATATTTATTATCTGCAGTATGTTGGAGTCTTGATTCAGCCTGTTCCCAGTCTTTGACGGTCATAAGTACTTCGACCATCTCCTTGGAGAGACTTGTTCGTCGCTCCTCGATTATTCTTCTGGAAAGACTGAATGCTGACTCCGAGGAGACTGTAGAGACAGGAACAGTCAACACATCCCGCGCTAATATGGATAGCACTGGATATGATACCTTCTGGGTTTGCCACCATGAGAGGATGTTCAACTCCTGCTCGAAGCTGACGCTATCACTGTTGAGATAGCTTGATAGGTCTCCAGTGTTTTGTCGCCTTCCTCCTCCTAACTGCTGTGTACCTGCACCTGCACGAGAACTAGACGAAGAACCAAAAATCTTGCCCCATTGCATAGCCCCCCTAGAGGTGCTAGGGACTACCGGAGGTCTTTCTAAACGCACAGATCCAAATTTATTTTCATATTTATTATATACCTCATTTAATTTATCCTTAACTTGTGTATAGTATGAACAATAGTCTAAACCGGTAGCCTCACTTAAAACTTGTAAAACATTTATAAATCCTTGGAGTTTGGCCCTAGGATCCAAAATAAAAGCAAATGCATATAAAATAGGAATTTCGCCCCAATATTTTAAAAACTTAGATTTCATGGCACCTACAACATCCCGTAGTATAGGATCATTTTCAAAAGTCTTTAGGTGAGTGGCAATTTCAACAATATTATGAACAATCATGGGAGATGTAGGGTAGTATACTCCAGAAAGACAAACTGTAGCTTTATGAAAAATTTCTAGAAAAGAAAATATTTTTTCACCAACATCCCAATCGTCCTCAGTAAGTTCAGGGTCTCTAACTTGGGTTCTACTTGATGAGCTACGAGATTGATGACTTTGGGTGTGAAGGAAAACAGATACAATGCTCTTATGTGGCAATATATGTTTAAGCATAAGATAAGTAGAGTTCCATCTAACAGGCATGTCTAAACCAAATTTTCTAGGACGAACATTCATTGCTACGCAAAAACTCTTATATGCGGCTATTCGTTGGTTAGAACAATTAATAAATGAAATTGCATCTCTAAAAGAATTAATACAAGCATCTAATCTTTTTAAACCGGATTTAACAATAAGATTAATAATATGACAAGAGCAACGTTGATGCAATAAGAAAGACTGTGCATAAGTATCAAACAAAGGAGTAAGAATTTCCATAACTTTAGTGTTTGCAGCTGCATTATCTAAAGTTATGGAAAAAATCTTATCCGTGAGACCAAAATCTTCTACAACTTTAATAATGTTTTCTGCAATATTTTCAGCATTATGTGAAACATTAATTAATTTAAATCCTATAATTCTTTTTTCCATTATCTAGTCATCATTAACATAATGAGCAACAACACTAATATAATCCTCTCTAGCCCTACCACTCCATATGTCGGATGTCAAAGCAATAGAGAATGTACATGTATGAAACATTTCTTTCAATTTATCACGACAATTGTTATAATATTTAATTAAATCTCTAGTTGTTGTTTGCCTAGATACAGTACTAAATAGAGGGTTATGAGCAGTCTTAATATATTTTTGGAAAGCATCAGATTCACCAAAATTTAAAGGTAAATCTTGAGAAGCAATTAATCTACAAAGAGATTTCCGAGCTACCTCTGGGTTGTACTCCCACGTACGTACCGAGCCGTCGGGGTTATATTGCAGCTGTGTCTTGCGCATTTGTATTCCTTGCTTTTTCTTGCAGCTTGCAGCATGTCGTTGTAGATGACCCGTCCCACCTGAAGATTTTGCAGTCAATTCATTACCACAAATTTTACAAACAACATACCTCACTTCAGTTCCATCACTTTCGGTCTTGATCTTCTTGTCGAAATCATTCCAAACTATTGATGTACTAGCTCTTGTTCTTTTTGCACCCGTGCTTTGGGTCGTGGATGCACTTGTTGAGCCAGCAGAAGATGGATCGATTGGACCCTGCGCCACCGGGGCCGTCGTTTCTTCGGCATCTCCAGTTTGTACATGTGGACCTTCCGCGGATGGATATGCTTGTTGAAACGATTGCATATCCTCCGCCGAGAGGCCGTATTCGGAGAGTTGAAAATCGTAGTTCTCCATTAAATCAAGTAATCAACTGCAAATTGAAATAGCAAAAACGATTAACTTACTATTAAACCTACAAATAATAACAAAAAATTAAACCAACAAATAATACCAAAAAATTAAAATAAGACAGCATTATTACCTCCTTTGTAGCTCTCACAAAAAAATTTGAAGATTTTTGAATTTTCGGAATTTTGCTCGAATTTTGACCAAATTTGTGCTAACACTTTCAGATTTTTCACAGCTAAACCGAGAGAGAAGAATGAGATTTGAGGTGTGGAAGATTGAGGCCGGATGCCCCCCTATTTATAGGAAAATTTTCAGATTTTTTCAGAATTTTTTGCTATTTTTTCCGAATTTTTTACCCCCCAACGGTAAAAAAAACGGCTATTTTTTCAAATTACCGGGCCGACCGTGCCGTGCCGGGCCAGCACGGCCCGTTTAGTGCCGTTGGGCGGGCCGTGCCGTGCCGTGCCGGGCCGGCACGGCCCGATTTCTTAACGGGCCGTGCCGTGCCGGCCCACCGTGCCGCGCCCTCGGCCCAGGCACGGCCCGTCCCGCCGTGCCGTGCCGGCCCGGCCCGCCTCGCCGCCGTGCCGTGCCGTGCCCGGGCCGGGTCTACAGTGACGGGCCGCGGTGCGGCCCGTCACGGCCCGGCCCATTTGGCCACCTCTACATGTCACACTCTCATCTTCGTGATTAATTGCGTCCTCGTCTTGTTTATTTCCATTTTAAACTTCGTTAATTCAGTGCTTAGCATTTCTTCTGCTCACAAGAGCACAATTAAATGCGTATGCTTGTAGACTACTTTCTGATGCGCGTGTTTTTTTGGCTACATAATTTTAATGCGTATTTTTTTCGGCTAAATTTTAGTGGTTTATGTTTTGGGCGGAGATGGCCTGAAGGATGTTTAATTCGTACAACCTTGGGCTTGCTATCGCGAATTCTTGTCCCTAGGTGAATGTTAAGATGAGAGTATGTGGATTGTGCGGTTGTGCCTTCCAATTTTTAATTAGGAGGCAGATATCGCAAAAGTCTAATGATGCAAGATTCAAAATTAACAGCGAGCAATCCAATATTGTACTTCGTAACATAATCATGAACGTAATACAATTCGCTTGGAGGCTTACAACGGGTTGATGGAGAGAACGGAAGCAGCGTAGAGACAAACGCTGAGCGATCGCCACTGCCGATAAACCTTATTATCGTTCTGTACAGATGAACTCTGTGGCAACAGTTTGAAGATAACCTAATACAACTTAAGGCATCATATCGACACTAACTTTTGATTCTAAATCAATTTCAAGGTTAGTGTTAAAAGTTGTGCTCAAATTGATTTAATTGGGTCGGTTCTTGTTAATGCCGAGAGAGAGGAGAGGAAGGAGGGCATGAGAGATGACTGTTGTGCCATGCCTAACGGAGCATGAGAAAATAAGCATTGGTCAATGGAACCAAGCTAGCGCATGTGATCAAATTGATGCAGTACGCATGAGCCAGCAGTTGGAGGTTTGCATGGCTTGAGCCAAGAACGCGAGCTAGGAGGTGAACCAGAAAAGAAGGGCATCGCGTATATTCGTGTTGGTTCAATCTCAATCTGAATCGACATCTGAGTCGGAGGTTTCTTTCTTAAAAATATGAGTTGTGTCTTTTCTTTTAATTTTTAATCCGAGTCCTTAGTTTCCTTTTATCTTAAGCGCTAGTTAGGATTGGTGTCGAGTCGAGTTTTGAGTCGGGCTTACGTGCCTTGGGTGCGTGTGTCAAGGAGGAGATATACATAGCTCAGTGCTGTGGCCATCACGTATAATACAAATAAATACAGAAAAAAGAATCGGCAAAAAGCTAAAAAAATCAAAAGTTCAGAAAAAAACGAAATTTATGAATAGTGAAAAGTAAGTCAGAAACCAGAAGCTGAAGCCGAAACGAGCGGGGCCGTAGGTGAGAGCTGTGGCCATGCAACGCAGAACTTTTTTTTGCATATCGAGAAAGAAAACAGAAATTTGCCTGATTGGTTTTTGGCGGCCATGGCGTTTGTGCTTGCGTGAGGGTAAAAGCCATCTAGGATTGGTTAGCTGCGCGTCAATTTGGGGAACTGAGTTCTCTAATCTGGGCTGATTCCTTGGGGATCATATTCGTCCTTCTTTCTGTACAAATCGGTAGGCGAGTTCTTCTTCTCGTGTTTGCAACTATCCAGCCGCATAGGTTGATTTGGTGTAAACCCGGGATAATTATCAATCCTATTGTTGTGTGTGGATTAATTGTTTGCTGCTGATCCACCAAAAAAACCCCCACCTACTACAACCGAGGTAGCTGCTACTCTTCACGTGAAGGAAAGAAAACCAGGAAGGTTCGGCTGCTACTATCTTTGTTGTTGTCGTGTGAAGAGAGAGAGAGAGAGAGAGAGAGAGAGAGAGAGAATCCAAGCTGCTGATCAAGTACCGTGAAGAACGGCCATCTTGGTATCAAAGTATGATTAATCACGGTACATGCTTGCTAATTTTGTTGATTTGGTGCAACTGATTTCTTGTGGTTTGCTAAGATGGTTAAATTGAAGCCATGTACGTCTCGTTCATGTAAGACAGTTCAGATCATAAAAAAGTGGATAAGGTACCCGTGTATGGTGCGTACTACCGCCAGACATGTGCGAGCAGTTTATGGCTACCACACGCTACTTCCAAGGCTACAAGGAGGGTCTACGGAACCATCTTGAGGCACAAATACGAGATGTGTAGAACACGCTGAGTGAATATGCCTCAATGCGAACGAATACTGGTTGATGGAGGGTCTCGATACTTTGACCATGTCCCTCCGCCGTTTAGAGGAGAGGCTACTATCACTGCCATAAGGAGCCGATGCTTGGGCAAAACATGTTGAGCAACACGACTGAGGTGACTACTGATTGATAGTCGTGAAGACTTTCTGCAGCAGCCGAGTCATGATTTCAATGATCGCCGAGGTGCTGGACATATACGGCACCGTGGAGGTGTTGAACAAGAGGACGTTGGTATTAGTAAGTTCAAAATAACCATATCAATGTTCACCGACAGAACTAGTCTAGAGATGTATTTGGAGTGGGAAATGCGCGTTAATCATATTTTTGACAACTACAACCATATCAAGGAGAAGAAGGTTTGTGTACTTTCAATTGAGTTCACCAAATATACATTAATTTGGTGGGATCAATTGAATCGTGCTGAAAAGCATCCTTGCACATCGGAGGAGATGAAGTAAGTCATGTGAAAGAGGTTTGTTCCAGCATATTATTCAAGAATCTTGCACACTATATTGCATCGACATGTTCAAGATTCTATGTTGGTATATGAGTACTACAAAGAGATATAAGTGCTCATAATCCATACACGTGTCTGTGAGTCCAAGGAGATGACCATGACACATTTCTTTGAGGGATTGAATGAAGATATTCTGGACTGTGTTGATTTGATGCGATACGGTAATTTACGAGAACTTATTTATCAAACGGAGCTTGCTGAACAGCGGGTTAAGACAAAGCAATCTAGGGGTAGTCGAACCAATTCTAGTGGTTAGAGATGCATCTACACGCATGAGGAGGATGATGGGTCAAGTTTAAGACATTGTATCCACTAAATCAGTTGGGGCTACATACAAGCAGATAACAAAGATGGTGAGTTTAGCAAGTAGGTATCAAAAGCCGATTATATCCACTAAACCAAGTGAGTTAGTTGATAATTGCAAATAGCATTTTTCTATCAATCCAAAATTGCAGCGTGCATGTCACGTCATTTCCCTAGGCACGTTTTCATGGGGGTAAGATGAGTCCGTCGTGCCTTGCAAACATATCTGGTTCTATTCTTTTATGGTTTTTGGCTTCAGCTTTTAGTTTTCTACAATGACTAGTTTTTAAATGAAGTATTTTTTTAAGATAGGATCTACTAGTTAATTGTTGTACATATTGTACCAACTTCATTTATATCGGCAAAAGCTACATATGAATTTTAGTTACTCTGTAATCTCTCATATGAACAACCAAAAATCACAAACCATAGCTAAAAGTCATAAGTCACAGCCACAAAAAAAAAAAAAAAGGCCTCTAATCGAGCAAATTGTAAATGCAGATGTCATGTATGTATCCGAAATGTTTGACTGCATGCTGACCTGAATTATTATTCGCACGATCAGATGATTCAGCAACATGCACGTTCCTCTATTATCGCCGGCCGTAGCTACAATTGTCCCGGAACAGATCTGAACCGTTTGCTTCGCTCGCGCGTGGAGTTCTTTCCTTTTCCGTACGTTAGCTTCCCTTTCCCTTCTCCCTGGTACAACGTGACTGTAGTAGTACTCTTTTTTTTAAAAAAAAAACGGATT
This sequence comes from Dendrocalamus latiflorus, assembly GCA_017311315.1. Taxonomy (NCBI): domain Eukaryota; kingdom Viridiplantae; phylum Streptophyta; class Magnoliopsida; order Poales; family Poaceae; genus Dendrocalamus; species Dendrocalamus latiflorus. The sequence goes on along the minus strand of CM029633.1, from coordinate 13,007,447 downwards.
TGTAGTACTGCATAGTATAGGTGGTCGTCAATTTCTTCTGGGATATGTACCACACGTATAGCTTTTCAATCAGGGAAACCGAGGGAGCTAGCTAGTAGAATGCTAGGCGCTTAAATTCATAAAAACAATCGAGCCCTTTTTATTTGCTTGGAACGTATATATAGTGGGGATTGATCATTGATTTCCTACTACTGGCTAGTATCATCGTATTCTGCTTGGTCATACCAAACTGTTGTGGGGATGCTTAATCATAGTGTTACATATATAATAGATTGTAACGATTTATCCTATCTTTTTGTAATTATTGAGGGACAAGATAGAAAAATCTCTTCCTATTCCATTCACACATATATATAAAGCCTCTTTTCTATTTCCGAGTGTAATTACACCCTATGTCATATCTCACAACATAAAGAGTATCTCGCGTAACAGAGGGTATATACGTGTAGTATATGAATATTTAAGACCATTTAGATGGTATGAATAATTTTTTAAAGGTGGCATATATTATTTTTTCAACATACTCTTTTTTTATGTGTGCATATGAAGATATTTACAAAATACGCTAAAAACTATAAACTCCCTTGTAAGTTTTTCGTATGGTTCACATTGGAGTATCTTATAATTAGTATACGAGTATACCTAAATTGATAAAGGAGTATTTCAATTTTGTATATATATATATATATATATATATATATATATATATATATATATATATATATATAGAGGTGTATATATAGATGTATATGTATATATATGGGAACATATGCTATTCACTCAAGCTTACGATGTAATTACGATGCACTCTAACTAAAAAATCGTAAAAAATTCTGAAAAAATTTCTACATGTACTTCATGGTACTCCACCTATGTATAAAATTTCAAATTAAATTTATTCTATGTTAAGAGTAACAAAAAAGAGAAATTGACAAATTTGAGACTTCAAATTTATTAGTTTTTTTCTCTTTTTGTTACTCTGACTTCAAATTTGTCACTTTTTTCTCTTTTTTGTTACTCAAAACATTGAATAAATTTGAATTTAAAATTTTATACATAGGTAGCGCAGATTTAGAAGTATACATAGAAATATTTTTAGAATTTTCACGATTTTTTAATTGAAGTGTACCATGAGCTTAAGTGCATAGCGTGTGTGTATATAGAAAAAAAATACTTTTTACTCTACACCCACCTCTAATATAGCACCTGAATAAACTTGAAATACTTCTTTATCACGTGATTATAAGATACTCTAATGTTACCCACACGAAAAAATTGCAAAGGAGACCACAGATTTTAGCGTATTTTGTAAATACTTTTATATACATACATAAAAAAGAGTATGTCGAAAAAAGATACATACCACCTAGGTAGTCTTAAATACTCGTATACTACATGTACATATCCTTTGTTACACGAGATACTCCCTACGTTGTAATTATACCCAAGAGTAAAAAAAAAGACTATATATATATGTGGGTGTAATTACACCCGAGTGTAAAAGATATTTTTCATATATATATATATATATATATATATATATATATATATATATGTGTGTGTGTGTGTGTGTGTGTGTGTGTGTGTGTGTGTGTGTGTGTGTGTGTGTGTGTGTGTGTACGAGGGGACTAAGTTCAGTCATTTTTTTCCTACTTACTGTTGAGGAACCGACGCTGGAGACCAGTCCGAGCGATTCCTCTGCTTAGAACAAGAACGAATCAATCACAGAATAATAGATTGAACACAGAGAGGTAGAGAGAACTCCTGGTCTTTCTTTATTGCTTTAGATTGCATCGGGGTCCATAATGAGGGGGTCTAGGTCCCTATTTATAGTCTACGGTGGGGGTGCCCAATTAGATAAGGACTCCAGATAGAGTCCTGGTTTCCTAACACTCCCTCTTGGGCACTCACCCAACATGCTCATGCCTCGTCAAAACTCCATAAAAACCCAGTGGGAAAAATTTGGAGAAAGAGTACATGATACATGTGATGCTGCGATGCACGAATTGCCTCGTTAAAAACCTTGGTCGAGAAACTTCATGGAAAACTCGTCAAGGGAAAAAGAGTACAATTCACCCAAATTCATTTAGTCTGCAAGACTTTATTTTTGGGTACTTAATCTTCATGATCAAGATTTATTAGCGGTCTTGTGAGAATTCTCCCCCTGAATTCTGCACTTCTCTAAGTCTCATCATTCCAATTCCACGCACGCACCTTTCAAAGCTAGATGCGGGGAGTGACTTAGTGAATAAATCTGCGAGATTTTCACATGACTTAGTATGCAGTACTTTAATTTCGTCCATCGTTTGCAATTCATGTGCATAGAAGAACTTGGAGTTGATATGCTTTGTGAGATGACTCTTCACATAGCCCGTTTGCACTTGTGCAACGCAAGCGGCATTATCTTCATAGATAATTGTGGGGGTTTGCACAATGTTCATCCCACATGACTGCTGGATGTGGTGAACCATTCGGCGGAGCCAAGCGCACTCTCGTGCGGCTTCATACAGTGCTATAATTTCTGAGTGGTTCGTCGAAGTAGCTACCAGGCTTTGCTTAGACGATTTCCATGAAATTGCAGTTCCACCACACAGGAATACATAGCCTGTTTGTGACTTAGCGGTATGCGGGTCTGACAGATACCCAGCATCTGCATAGCCAATCAAGTTCAGATCTTGATTCTTTCTGTAAAACAATCCGAGGTCTTTGCTACCTTGGAGGTATCGGAAAATGTCCTTTATGCCCTGCCAATGCCTTTTGGTGGGCTCTGCACTATACCTTGCTAAGAGGTTCACGGCAAATGCAATGTCCGGTCTAGTGCAGTTTGCTAAATACATGAGTGCTCCCACTGCACTCAAGTATGGGAATTCCGATCCCAGGACTTCCTCCCCCTCTTCCCTTGGTCGGAAAGGATCTTTTTCTTGCTGTAAAGACCTACCGATCATCGTTACTTTCGAGGGAAATGCCTTCTCAAAGCCAAACCTTTCAAGCACCTTCTGGGTGTAGGTCGACTGATGTACCAAGACTCCTTCAGGGACATGCTCAAGCTGCAGGCCTAAGCAAAACTTGGTCTTGCCCAAATCTTTCATTTCAAATTCTGACTCCAAGTAGGAGCTTGCTTCTTTTGTGTCTTCGGCTGTCCCGATGATATTCAGATCATCTACATACACAGAGATTATACAGAATCCATTCTGGGATCGCCGTATAAATACACAAGGACAGTCTTCATTGTTCGTGTAGCCTTTCTTGCAGAGAAAGTCGCTCAAGCGATTATACCACATTCTTCCAGATTGTTTCAGTCCATACAGTGACTTTCTGAGTTTCACACTGTACAGATTTCTATTTGCTCTGTCTTGGTTCGGGAGAGATATTCCTTCAGGGACTTTCATATAAATCTCCGAATCCAAGTTACCGTAGAGGTATGCAATTACAACATCCATCAATTTCATTTCTAAGTTCAAGTTCACTGCCATTGAGATCAAGTATCTAAAGGTAATTCCACTCATGACTGGGGAGTAGGTTTCTTCATAATCAACTCCAGGACGTTGAGTGAAATCTTGGGCTACCAGCCTTGCTTTGTATCTCACTACTTCATTTCTTTCATTTCTCTTTCGAACAAATACCCACTTGTGCCCAACGGGGTGTATGTGGGGAGGTGTGCGGCATACGGGCCCAAACACCTCTCTTTTATTCAGAGATAGCAATTCAGTTGCTATTGCCTTCTTCCAATCTTCCCAATCTGATCTTTTCTTACATTCAGCGAGCGATGCAGGCTCAGGATCAAGATCGATAATGGTGGCAATTTTCTTTGCGAAGTAGATATCGATATTAGCTGTTGTCCTATTCAGGGACTCTCCCATGTGCACATAATTTATAGCTATTTCTTCATGAGTTGCTTCTTCTGGAGCGATTGCTTCTGCTAGAGTTTTACCTTGCACATCGCTTCTTTCAATTGCGGTGGCAAGTCCCTTTAGTTTTTCGGCTCCGATGTGTGCGCACACATCCATGCCGATGGGGATATTCAGATCCGGTATGCCCTTTTCTGAAGGTGTCATACTTGTGCCAGGTCTCAACTGGCTCCCCTTCTCATTCTGGGGGACTTCAATGATCGGCTGTGATAAATCCCTCTTATCCTTTTTCACCAGGCGTCCCCGGTTACTAAGGATTTGAGGAACCGGAGTTCTCGTCCTCTTTTTTTATTTTTCTGAGGCCTCTGGACGAGATTAGGGATACCTTCTGCTTTCTTTGGTATTTCAACCCTCTCCGGTGCAGTGTGTGCAGGCACATGCGACTTAGTCACGCTCTTCAAATCACTAAAGTGATCAAGCAGTTGATTTGCTAATGCTTGCAAATCTATTGTCTTCTAGACTTCTCTTGTCTTCTGGACTTCTCTATTCGCTTCACTAGTGCGCGGGTCATCTGCATGGGTTACCGTGGCTTGCCACGTAATTTCCCGACATTCTTCACCAAAGGGTTGATTTCCTCCCCCTAATGTTGGGAAATTTTCGGTGCTGACCCTTGCGCTAGTTGCATAGGTGAATGGATGTTGTAGGCCGAAGGTCTAAGGTTGATGAGATTCGCTGCATGAAGGACTGCGTGTCCCCAACATGTAGCTGGCAAATTACTTTTATGCAAGAGGGGTTGGGCAATAAATTTAATTCTTTTTATTAAAGCCTCTGCCAAACCGTTCTGGGTATGGACATGCGGTACCAAATGCTCAACTGCAATTCCCATCGCCATGCATTAATCATCAAATGCCTTTGAAGTAAATTCTTCGGCGTTTGTCCATTCGGATGGACTTGATATGATGATCTGGAAACACATTTCTGATGCGAATGATCTGCGAGATCAATTTTTCAAAGGCGAGGTTCCTTGTGGACAACAAAACCCACATATGACAACTTCGAGGAAGCGTCAATGAGCACCATGAAATTCTTAAATAACCCTAAGATGGGCTGAATGGGACCGCAAATGTCTCCCTGGATACGTTCCAGGAATGCAGGGACTTCATCCTTCACTTACAGAGTGGAGGGTCTAGTAATTAGTTTCCCGGTGGCACATGCAGGGCACACAAAAACTTCATGATTCGGGAAATTCTTCACATTAATATTATGCCCATGCGAGTTATTATGTTTCTCATCATCCTAAGACTTGGGTGGCCTAATCTGTCATGCCAGAGACAGAAGAGTTAAGAGCTTCTAAACACTGTTTTCAGAACAGTGTACGCTGCAGGCGCTTTAATGTTGGTATAATATAGCCCAGTGAAGCAAGTTTTTTCTAATATTCTTTTGCCATTCTCTTCGCGCTTCATAATGAGCAGGTATTTCTTACCGTACTCTTCTTCAGTCTCAACGTGGAAACCATTTGCGCGGATATTCTTAAAACTTAGGAGAGTTCTAGTCGATTCTGGGTACAATAAGGCTTCTTCAATAACCAAAGTTGTGCCCATTATGGCTCTTCCTGAACCAATTATACATCCATCGCTTCTGGCGATTGTCGTAAGGCTGCCAGTGCTCTTACAAATCGACTGAAAATACATAATCTCTCTTAAGATGGTATGTGTTGTGCCGCTGCTAACTAAGCACACTTCCTTCATAGGGTGCTACACGTGTTCTAATATAGGGTATTTTATTAATATGCATGAGAAGGCAATCAACACATAAATAAGATACACCAATATCAGAACTTATCATGCCATCATAAATTGAATAAATGAATGAATTCATCAAATATCATCCAACCATCACGAGAAAATAACAATTCTTAAGTACCATCCATGCAAATTCTAACATATTCTTCCACACAAAATAAATGACAATTAAAGTCGAAATGCATTCAGTGCACTAGACTTCTTCTGCTATTTTCTCGGGGTTGACATTCTCTTCAAGAGAAATCATGGCGTTAACTACTTCTAGGTCGAGAGGGATTACTGCTGTCGTAATGGTCTCAAACACCATCAACGCAGGCAGCTGTTCAGAATGCTCCCCCTCAACCGATGCAGAGTGGGCTTCATGTGCCCTTTGCCATCCCGTTTTGGCTTGTTAGTCTTATTCTCTCGTGGAGCATCTGATTCGCCTTTCTGGGCTGCGGTCTTACCCTTCCTGCCTCTTTTCTCTATCAAGGGCTTTCGCACCTTGTTGCTCCCAACGTTGGCTTCACGGCCAGTGGAGCTCCCAGATGGCTGAGTGACTTAGTTCTTGCGGAGAACTTCGTCCTGAGCCTCCGCAACCTGCATCATATCTATCAATTCGGCATATTCCTCATAGCCGTCTTAACGATAATTGCGTGCGGATTGTACTTCATTTGGGTGGAAGGTTTTTCTCAATTTTCTGTATTGGGATACAAATCCTGTGCAAGGCAGAATTGTATTCCCCGATCGTCTTAAAGTCGGCAAAACCTCAGTCTGATCCACTCTCGCTCTGTTTGAGGAAGAATGGTGTACTTTAGCCTCTCAAACCGCTTCTGGAGTGCGGTCCAGAGTGCCAGCGCGCTCTTCTCCGTCATATACTCATTCTTGAGAGTGAGGCAGAGGTGGTGCCTGAGAAAATGAAGTGCCTGATCGTTCTCCTCAGGTTTGGGTTGAGCGTCATTCAGTCCGCCAATCCCAATAGCAGCGCGGAGCTTCCTGGCTCCAAGCACAATCTCGACATCGGATGCCTACGTCAGATAGTTTTGGCCATGCTGGGCCAGCTCCTCGAACTTCCAGTTCGTTATGCTAGTCATCTAAATGTGTATAAGTCTACTGCTGGTAGACATGCACGGAATAATTCACTACAGGTAAATAAATGGTACAATAGATTCTCGTAATGTTTCATAATTTCTTGTGCATTTTCTATAATTTTACTGCTAATTTCGGTGATTAAAAGCAATTTAAACAATTACAATTAACCAAAACAGTAAATAAATACAGAAAATACAGGGAATAATAATGGCATAAATAAATAAGCTTCACATGCTAAAAATAATGCAAAATTCAGATTCCCGAGGCCCTTTTATGCAAGAATATGAAATTTCAGCAAATTCTGCAATTCCCGAGGGTTTTTACGCAAAAATTTCAGTTCAGAGAAAAATTCGCGTAATTTTCTGATTTACAGAGGGGTTTTCTGCAAAATTCTGGACCCACTCGTAAATTTAAGGGCTTATTCGTAATTTTCGGAATTACAATGCCTTATTTGCAAAGTTCTGGACTTATATTAAAGTTTCAAGGGCCAATCGGTAATATATAAGACACCGTGGGTTTTTTTCGCAATTTTCCATGATCCCCACCGGCTGGGCCCTCTTTCTCCCATCTTATTTCATCTGGCCCATTGGCCTTGCTCCCCCCGGGCCCATAAGGCCCGATCGGCCCATTAGGCCTGCCGGCCGACGCAAAAGAGAGAGGGAGGGGGTATAGGGTTTCCCCTCCTCTTTACTTCACAGAGGCGGCGGCGGGTGTTCACACCGGGCGGCGGGAGGCGCGGGGCGGCCGGTCAGGCCAGGCGGCGTTCGGTGGCGCCGTTCGGGGCGCGCCGAAGGGGGCCGGGAAGCCACGCAGCGGCAGGGCCGGGGGCCGATGCGGGCAGCCGGAGGCAGCGCGCGGAGCCGCGCCCGCTGGGCGCGCATTCGGGCGACGACCGGGCGGCGTGGCCGGCGCGAGGCAGCGGGCCCAGGGCTATCGGTGGCGAGGGGCGGCGGCAGGCCTTGCGGGGCTGCCGGCGAGGCTGACGCGAGCGGGCGGCGACGCGGGAAAGTCGAGGCGTCAGCGGGGCCGGCGCGCGTGCGGTCGTGGTGGGGAAACCGAGACGGCGGGGTCGGCGCGCCCTGCGGGGCGGCGGGGAAGCCGAGGCGGCGGCGACCGTCGCGTGTTTGGGCGCGAGGAAGCCGAGGTGGGGCTGGTGCGCGTGCTGGCGCGCTGTAGGGCCGGAGGTGCGGGCGTGTGCTGGCTGTAGGCGGCTTCGGGCCAAGGGACGTCGCCGTGCGGGGCGATGGCGGCCGAAGCCAGGCGGGGACTCGGGTGGCGCGGGCACGGGCGCATGCGGGCGCGAGCATGGTAGGGCCGGCGGCAGTGGTTCCGAGGCCGGCAAGACCGGCTGCTGGCCGGCAGTGCCCCCTCCTTTTTTTTTCTCTATGCAATGTATAGCTGGTGCATCAACCGAATCAAGGAAGACATGCCAAAATTTTCAATCTACAAAGTTGTTGATGCCGCACAGAGAAAAGCGAAAAGGAAGATGCAAAATAAAACCTTTTCTAATCTGCAATGCTGTGCAGAATCATGAAATCAATGCATATACTTCGGGTGTTTGTGATCTTGCTGGATCAGACAACACCATGCAAAAATTTCTAATCTACGATGCAATCAACATCTACCCCGTTTTCGCAATCTACCGATCGACATTGTGCCGGCGACTTCAAGTCTGCTCGCGGTAGATTTAGGGCGGATTTGCATCGTTCTACAGCGCAATCAACATCTACCCCGTTTAACAATCTACCGATCGGCATTGTGCCGGCGACTTCAAGTCTGCTCGCGGTAGATTGGGGCGGATTTGCACCGTAGAATTTCAATCTAGAACGCGAAAAGAAAATACAGATTCAAAAGCGATCTAGAAAATCAATCTGTGCTTCGATGATTACCTCGTTCACCGGAGCGAAGTCGTGCTGATAATGTGTTGAGGAACCGACGCTGGAGACCAGTCCGAGCGATTCCTCTGCTTAGAACAAGAACGAATCAATCACAGAATCACAGAATAATAGATTGAACACAGAGAGGTAGAGAGAACTCCTGGTCTTTCTTTATTGCTTTAGATTGCATCGGAGTCCATAATGAGGGGGGTCTAGGTCCCTATTTATAGTCTACGGTGGGGGTGTCCAATTAGATAAGGACTCCAGATAGAGTCCTGGTTTCCTAACACTTACCAGCTCTTTCATACACCGTGATGGTCTCTAGCTAAGCCTACATCTGTTATAAAGAAGGGTACTCCGTATCCACCGTCGTGGCTAATGTCACAATCGTTGATGTTGTCCATAGAGAAGGCACAAGATGCTGCGCAAGGAAAAGATTTGCTTCACTTTATGGGTTGATTGAGTTGAGTGCTAGCGCTCGCATTCTTTCCCGGCGCTGGACGCCTCCGCTCGCCCCGATGGCGCTCGGCCTTCGTGTCGCCGGCCGAGGCTTCCGGCTTCGTCGTCTATCGGGCCCATCGACTAGCTCCATCGCGTCCAGAAGCTCCATTGCTCCTGCATCGGTTGAATCGACTCAACTGGCTCCGCTTCCGGCCTCTGCACGTCGCCTTCGATGGCATCGGGCGACCTTCACCGGACTCCATTGGTGTCCTCCAGCTCCGTTGCGCCTGGAGGTTCCGACGAGGCGTCCGGTTCGCTCGCTTCATCGCCGGCTTTTGGGCTGCCAGCTTTGTGCCGGCCCCCGCTCCATGCTCCACGCCGAGCGGCGAAGGTTACTCTGAGCCGACAAAGCGGCCTCTGCGCCGGCATCCGCGCAGACCTCTCGCCCGTCGGAGTGGGTCTCCGCGAGTCGACCTCCATCTCCGCGCCTTTCGCTGCGCGCCACCGCATCCGTCTCCGTGCAGTCCACCCGGTACGTGTTGCTTGAATGCGTGGCTCCGCGCGCCTCGGCTCTGCTCGCCGTGGCCTCCGTGCGCCTCGCCCTCCGCTCGCCGTGGCTCCGCGCGCCTTGGCCTCCGCTCGCTGCCATGGCAACGCGCGCCTCGGCCTCCGCCCGTCACCGTGGCTCCGCGCGCCTCGGCCTCCACCCGCCGCTGTGGCTCCGCGTGCCTCGGCTTCCGCCCGCCGCTAGGCCTCCGCTCGTCGTGGCTCCACCGCGGCGACGCCGCTGACCTCTGCCATGACTCCGCCTCTACCCAGGCTTCGCCGCCCCGCCCAGGCCGTGCCGCCTCCGTGCGGTCCGCCCAGTACGTGTTGCTTGAATGCGTGGCTCCGCTCGCTGTGGCTCCATGCGCCTCGACCCTCGCGCGCCTCGGCTCCTCTCTGTTAGTCAATTTCATTTAGCACTATGCATAGTTTTCAGCTTTAGTTGTTTCTGCATTTAGTTCTCTGAATGTTGTCTGCATGTAGTTTCTTCCTCTGAATATTGTCAGCATGTAGTGGTTTCTGAATTTGTTCAGCATGTTTCCAGATGGGCCGACTCTTTCGGATCTTGCATGATCCAGAGGGAGAATCGGAGCACTAACTTGCATGTAACTCAGTCGTGTAGTCAGTCAGCAATAAAAGAACAAAGGAGAAGCAGCGGCTGCCATCAAGAGATTTCAAGCAAGTGCCGAGCTACAAAGTGGCTGCAAGCTAAAGGTCTTTTGAACTGACCGTGGAGGTGAATTTACTTCCACGGAGTTTGGAAATTATTGGGTTGACCAAGGAGTTACTCGGCACCTAGTAGCCCCCTATTCTCCTCGGCAGAATGGAGTCGTTGAGCGACCAAATCAAACCATCGTTGCGATGGCAAGGAGCTTGCTAAAGGCAAAGGGAGTGCTGGGTTGTTTTTGGGGTGAAGCAGTGGCTACTGCTATCTATATTTTGAACCGGTCTCCCACAAAGAGCTTAGATGGCAAGACACCATTTGAGGCTTGGTTTGGAACACGCCCAAGTGTGCATCACTTCCGAACATTTGGGTGTGTTGGCTATGTCAAGATAGTGAAACCAAATCAAATGAAATTGGATGATCGGAGCATGCCTATGGTTTTCATTGGGTACGAGGAGGGGTGCAAGGCTTACAGGATGTATGACCCTATGTCAAGGAAGCTACATATTTCCCGTGATGTTGTATTTGATAAAGAGAGGAAATGGAACCCTCGTATGTCTTAGGCCACTTTACAAAGTATAAAATAGAGCATGGAGCCTTCAGGCTTCGTGCCACTTTACCGAGTATAAAACACTGAGACACTCGTTCACCTTGGGCCACACTACATAGTATAAAAACGAACGCAGAGCCTCTAAACTCCATGCCACTCTGCAGAGTATGAAGCGCCAAGACCCTAATGCATCCCAGGTCATTCTACAAGTATAAAATGAAGCGGGAATCCTCCAGGCCCCATGCCACTCTGCGGAGTATAAAGTGCTGAGACTCTCATGTGTCTTAGGCCACTTTATAGAGTATAAAATAGAACGCGAAGCCTCCGAGCTCTGTGCCACTCTATGGAGTATGAAATACTCTGCGGAGCATAAAATAAGCCACTAAGCTCCGCGCTCAACTCCGCCTCATCGCCGTTAGCTTGCTGGCCTTCGTGTCGTGTCCATTATGCACGGCTCCGTTACGGCGTTTGCTCTGCGTGGCTCAGTCGGCATGTATAATGTGGTCACGGGTGCCAGCTTATAGTGTGTCTCTTGCATGCTCACAAAACCAAAAGCTAGGAAGCAGTTAATCAGTAGGTGTACTCTTCCACTATTAGAATAGGGAGTGTCTTGCCCTAGCGACAGGCCCGGTGAATATCACGCCTTTACGTGCATCCCACCATGGAGTGCCTTGCTATAGTGGCGTCCTCGATGAATATCGCTTTTTTTGTGCACGCGTCTCACCAGGGAGTGCTCGCCCTCCATGGGTATCATTTTTCAAGGTAGGGGAACAGCAGAGGCAGGGCCTCGACGGGACGGCCATGACTTTGCCGCCTACATAGTAGGCATCGCCTCAGCAGGATGGCCCAATAGTGACGGCTTTGCCTCTACGCACCAAATGCTCTTGAGGGCAACTACGACTTCGTTAGGGTTAGTGGACGCGTTCCAATAGGCTCGGGGCAACTAGGTCCCCGAAGGGCTTAGGCAGTTAGCTACGTCAGCTCGTCCCATGAACCTCGAAGCTTGCTAACGAGGAAGTATTGTTGTGAAGTACCTAACTAGGGGTACAAGCGGGTCGGATTCGGACGGATATTGTTGTTACCGTATCCTAACACATATCTTTTTCTCCGGATTCGGTACCAATCGGATTCGGTGCCGGATCGGTCGGGATTAACCCGACCTGTTTGCACCCCTACTTGTTTGTAAGGAATGCATGCAGTACAACAAATGGAGTAGGAGGACGTACTGTCAAGAACTTGATGTTACTACTTAATAGCTGATGTGGAAGATTTTATTTTACCATTGCAAAAGAAAATGAAACGTCAAATATTAGCACTAACTTGAAATCAAACTTGAAGACGTATCGGATTCGGACAGATATTGTTGTTACCATATCCTAACCTATATTTTTTCTCCGGATTCGGTACCAATCGGATTCGGTGCCGGATCGGTCGGGATTAACCCAACTCGTTTGCACCCCTATACCTAACTCCTCAAGTTCTAGGATTGACTAGTGGGCTTTAGAACAAATCTAATATAATAGTGTTATATATATAAAGAAATATACGGATTTATTCTTATCTTGTTTTAATTATCGAGAAGAATGAAGTACGCCGTTTATATATATAAAGCCTCATGTGGTAAAAAAGGATGAGGTCCACTCTTTTTTTTTATTTACTCATCAGTTCTATCGTACACGTGTAGCCTCTAGTTAAGCCTACATCACTTACGGAGAAAGAGTATCACTTATGAAGAAAGAGTACACTGTACCGCCAATGCCACCACACAAACCTCTCCAGCTTGTTAGCTGCTTCAAAAAGAGGCCAGACATGTACTCGATTGCTAGGGAAAAGGCTGCTTGATCAGTTGCCTAAATTTAATAGAGTAGTACTATCGGGGTGGCCATTCTTGGTATGATGACATTGGGTCAAAATTTGGCGGAAGAAAGGATGCATGGTCTAAGCACTTGATTACTAAGTGGACATGTTCTAGATGGCTTTAGTTTTTCGTGTTTAGCAGTTAAAAGCTATTTTAAACATAGCAGCCTTTTAATTTTAGCTTTTTAGGCAACTACTCAGGTGTTTGACTTGAATCTTTGTACGAGATTCATCCTCGCTGTACGTATTTGTGTAGAACCGGATAGGTAATACTGGGATAAATAATGTTTTAAATTTTTTCACAAGTTATCATTTACTCTAATAGTTACAAAGTTATAAAAATCATAATAATAAATCTACTGAAAAACCTAATATTCTCAGAGCTAAGCAAAAACAGTCAGAAAAAACAATATGGTCGAATTTTGACTACGTGGTCGAAAGTCCCACAAATTTGAGCGCAACCTGATCGGAAAGACACAGTGGTCGGAATTCGACTATCAGTCGAAAATTAACGTGGTAGAAATTCGACTCGAGTGGTGAACGACCAGAGAGTGGCTGAAAACCAACGTGGTCGAAGCCAACGTAGTTGAAGGCCAACGTGGTCAAAATTCGACTCGAGTGGTCGAAAACTAACGTAGTAAAAAATCAACATGATCGAAATCAGCGTGGTCGAAGGCCAAATCAACATGGTCGAAACCAACATGGTTGAAGGCCAATGAGCAGTCTAAAACGACGTGATTGAATCAGGTCGGAATACGACCAGTGAGATCAACGACCAGTGAGTAGTCGAAGATCCAAGGTCGTCGAAAAGAGACAATGTGGTTGAAGGCCTGATCATGGTCAAAAATTTCAATGTGGTCGAAAAACTAGAGAAAACAGATGATAACAGAGGCTTTCAGCAGAGTTTTAAAAACTAAACTTAATGTAACATTTGATCTGTAGATCCAAATGATATGAAACTTTGCAGGGATCTTCTCTATGGTATTGTGAACCTATTCCAACAAAAAATCATGAGAATCATGGCCAAAGTTGAGAGTTTTTTCAATTTTTTGCAAACTTTTCCCCACTATTACAATGAGGGAAATCTGTTAACGCCACACACAAGGGTTTTACTCACACAAGTTCACTTATCCATGCTTTTTAAAGCGCATAAGTGTGCATTCGCTAAATTCTTATCCTTGATCCATCTTGATCAAATCAGCTTCACCATGACCAAAACTGTTCTCCAACACATTACCCATGCGCCGCGGTTTTGATCTAAGGTGGTTTCCGTTATTTTGGTTAAACTACCAAAATGCCATTCGTTGACCCGGTCTTTATCAACTTTTGCAAGCAATCATCATGCTTGCCATGTGTAGGTGCACTACTAGCTTGCCACGCACCACCAAGTCTCTCACGTCCCGTTTCCACCGAACCATGGCTCACTTGGCCTGTGCAAGCCACATGGTGTCACCCCCGCCGTTCGAAGTCGCCATCAACACTTCCCACCTTTCTCGTGTCATGCTTGAGCTCACCGTCTCACTCGGCATCCTCGATCGTTCTAGTTCTCAGCTTCTCCCTAAGCTTAGCCCCGATCTTCGCTGTTGACCATAGTTGACTCTAAGCGACCCTGCACATCCAAGACAAAGAAATCGTTTCCAGGCACAAATTCTTCACAAGTTGACCTACGTTAGTCAAGACATACATTGTGCAATCGTAATCCAATGACCCAAGTCATCCTATTTCAATCCATGACCCAAATCCCAAAATCCTCAAATTCTACCCAAAACCAAACCAGTCAAAGAGCGATCTTTACAAACTCACTTAACCACTCTAAAAATATTGCAATGGTTCATCACAATACTAACTTAGACCTTCTCACATGGTCTTTCAATCTCCCCCTTGATGAACCCATTGGCAATACTAAAAAAATACAAATTGGAGGTGGTTTTAGAAGAAGAATTTTACAAAGCGAGCTCCAAAATGGTCACAAAAAGAATGCAATAACTAAAAAAACCATATGAAGTAGAAATGGAGTGAAGCCACTGAAAATAACAAATTTTCTATAAACGGCTTCAAATCCACTAAATGAGTTAGGAAATCTCACTGTAGGTCCATATGAAAGAACAATGGTTTGATTTGACCTTGATCATAGTGAGATGAGATCATACTCTACTATAGCTCTACCATTCCCATCTAGGACTCTGCTTGCCCACGCTATAAAAGTGTGCTGAGATCGCCCAGATCGAGCACCCCGAGCTACCGTACCTCTTAGCTCTCGCCGACACCTTGATTTCACCATCTTCACGCTAGAATTCGAGTTTGTGCTGCTGCCTTAATATCTAACTCCAACAAGCCATCGCCACCATTCCAGAACCCCTTTATCTTCACTGAGTAGTGTGCCAGCTTCCCTTTGACCCTGTTGTAAGGGGGTCTTACGACCTCTCAGGATCTTCCACGACCGGTTAGGGTCGTTTACGACCGGTGAGGATTGAGTACGACCAGTTCTGGATGCTTGCGACCAGTTCCGATCGCTTCAAACTCTTCCGATCACTTTTTCAACGTGGTCGTAAATTTACTGTAGCAATTTACGACCACTCTGCAATATCGCTGCCGCTGCCTTCCTTCAGCCGCTCGAGATACCGTGATCGCAACCTTCTACGATCACGCAGTGATGCTGGCGATCACTGTTTACCGTAGTCGAACACCCGTACGACCACGTTCACTTCCTTCAACGTGGTCGGAGTCGCTTCCGACCACGTACTGGTCTTCTCGGCGTAGTCGTAACTCCCTACGACCACCTTCAACTCCTTACGACCACCTTCACCGTGGTCGCAGCCTTTCCTGCGTAGTCGAAGAATTACTGTTACCTTTGCCGTGATCGTAGCGCCTCTCGATCACGCCCGCAGGAACTTCGCCGTGGTCGTAACTCCTCCCGATCACGCTTGCGGTGATCGTGAGTCCTTCCGACCACGCCTTGCACAATCACACGACAAAACAATGCTTTGTGTGTTTCCCTCTTTTTGGTATTTTCTCAATGGCTTGGTACATCGAATACATGGCTCTGAGCCTCTTTTTATACCCGGCTGTTCTAATTCAACACGGGTTCTCAACTCCTACTCCGACTCCGAATCTTATACGACTTTGACTCGGTTACGACTTCATCTAGGACTCGGTTTTCGACTTCTGATTTCTTACTCGTTTTGGATTCGATTACTTCCAAAACTTGTGTACGACTTCTAAACAAGATTATTTCCAACATTCTCTCCCTAATCTTGTTTTAGTAACTTCCATCATGTCGATCTTCTTCCTTGATCACTTTGACGTTCTCCTGCTTCTGCTTCTTCCTTGACCGGTCTTTCTGGGCTGGAGCACCTGCTCCCACAGCTTTTGCTCTGGTCGTTTCCTTCCTGCTCACATTTTCTCCACCAGCAACTCGTTTCACTGTTGTGTGGTCTTGCTTTCGACCATCGTCCTTCACGCCATGCTTTCTCCCGCCACCTCGGGATCAAAACTCCAGGCTTTTGACTGCCTTCTTTTGGTCTTGTGGGAGCTCCTCCTGAGCTTCTGATTTCCACAACCTTGCTTACTTCATGTGATCTACGCTGACCACTCAAGCTCTTGTTGCTTCGACCTTCCTTTGGACCAGTTGCACCTGGTACGACTTCACCTTGCTTTCCTCCATCTGCATGCGAGTAAGCACCTCCTATGTCGTTTTCTACGACTTCGCCTGCTGTGTGTGGTCGATGTTGACCACCTGGGCCACCCCTTCTCTTCTCGGCTGCGGTTGCTACATGTGGTCCGTGTCGACCACTGTTTACTTCATGCGACCAGTGTCGACCACTCGGGCCGATGCTTCGACCATCCAGGCCGATCCTGGGACCTGTGCGTGCAAGTAGTCGTTCGAAGTCGACTACTCGTGCACCGCTGGTTTGCTGCGGTCGTAATGTGTTTCGACCACGTTCAAATCTTGTTTGCCATGGTCGTACGACTTCTCGACCGCCTCCAGTCTTCATTTGCCGTGGTCGTGACACTTCCCGACCACGTTCGATCACCGTTTGTCATAGTCGATTGCCCTCTCGACCACGTCCAATCACTTTAGCCGTCTTGATCGTTACGAGTTCAGGCTTTTTTCTGCCGTCTGCCACGACTTGCTTTTCTCCCGACTTGCTTGTTATGACTTCAGGTTGGCCTTCGATTACCAGCAGATGAAGTCGTTCACATTCTGGTTCCTCCAGAACCCTTTGCATGCCATCTGGTTTCCAGATTTTCAATGGTAGCTTGTACAACCGATTTGCTGACTTTTGCACCTTCATTAGCAACCGCTCTCTGTTGTCGAAGACTCTCAGGTGATTCTCTTTGAGCTCGATCCGGCAACCTTCTTCGGTCAGTTGTCCAAGACTTATGATATTACTGCAAAGACTTGGTATGTAATATACATCTGACAATAGTCTTCGACTTCCATCCTTGCACTTCAACAGAATTGTCCCCTTTCCTCTGATCTGTACGGTTGAGCCGTCTCCAAACTTCACTTTGCCGAGCACTTTCTCATCTAGCTTATGAAACATTGAATATGTTCCTGTCATATGATTACTAGCTCCATTGTCGAGGTACCAATCTGACTGTTCCTGAGACTCCTCTCCCTTCTCCATCAAACTAGGAAACACCTTCCCTTCATTCAACATCACCATTGTCGGTTCTTCAACAGTGCAGTGCGACAACAGTAGCGTTGGTTCTGTGAGTTCAGAGGTTTGAGCCATGTTGACTTCTTCGACTTTCTTCTTGCTCCTGCATTTTGCAGCATAGTGCCCATACTTCTTGCAGTTATGGCACTGAATGTGGCTTCGACATTCGGCAGCATAATGGCCGAATTTTTCACACTCGAAACATTGAATGTGAGACTTATCTTGAAATCTTCCACCTCGACCAGTTCCACGACCACCTCTTCCTCCTCTTCCGGACTGAAATCCACGACCTTGCTGGTCATATGAGTCTGTCTGGTCTGGATTGTCTTGATTCCTCGTGTCCTCCTTAGCGAGCAACATTTGTTGGTTGTAGGACCCTTGTCCTTCGTTGTCGGCTTGGTAACTTTTTAGGAGCTGCTCGTGTGCTTTGAGCGCCTCAGTCACCTCCTCAATCTTCATCTTCAAGAGGTCTTGTGAGTACGTGATCGTAGTTACGACCGGGAGAAACTTCTCCGGCAGTACTCGTAGATACTTCTTCACCGCCACCTCATCTTTCAAGTCGTCGCCGAGAGATTTGATCTCGTTTATGACTTCATTAAACTTCCCAGAGAATTCTTCCACTGTCTAGTCTCTTCCCATCTTCAATGATTCAAACTCACTCCTCAATGTTTGAAGTCGAACTTCCTTCACTCGATCTACTCCTTGGTGCATTATCTGCAGAGTAGTCCAGACGTCTTTCGCCGTCTCCTTACCGACTAGCTGCCGCATCATCGAGTCGGGCACAGCTTGATAGATCGCTGCCATCGCCATCTTGTCGAGACGATCATCGAGGACCTTGTCCTTCTCCTTCGGTTCAACCGCACCCCAGACTCCCTGTGCGATCATGTTGACCTTCATCTTCATCGCCCAGATCGGGTAATTATCCGAACTGAGGATCGGGTTCTGCAGCGACACGCTTTCCTTCATCTTTGAAGCCTCCGCCATGGTTCACCGAGGCTCTGATACCAACTGTTGTAAGGGGGTCTTACGACCTCTCAGGATCTTCCACGACCAGTTAGGGTCGTTTACGACCGGTGAGGATTGAGTACGTCCAGTTCTGGATGCTTGCGACTAGTTCCGATCGCTTCAAACTCTTCCGATCACTTTTTCAACGTGGTCGTAAATTTACTGTAGCAATTTACGACCACTCTGCAATATCGCTGCCGCTGCCTTCCTTCAGCCGCTCGAGATACCGTGATCGCAACCTTCTACGATCACGCAGTGATGCTGGCGATCACTGTTTACCCGTAGTCGAACACCCGTACGACCACGTTCACTTCCTTCAACGTGGTCGGAGTCGCTTCCGACCACGTACTGGTCTTCTCGGCGTAGTCGTAACTCCCTACGACCACCTTCAACTCCTTACGACCACCTTCACCGTGGTCGCAGCCTTTCCTGCGTAGTCGAAGAATTACTGTTACCTTTGCCGTGATCGTAGCGCCTCTCGATCACGCCCGCAGGAACTTCGTCGTGGTCGTAACTCCTCCCGATCACGCTTGCGGTGATCGTGAGTCCTTCCGACCACGCCTTGCACAATCACACGACAAAACAATGCTTTGTGTGTTTCCCTCTTTTTGGTATTTTCTCAATGGCTTGGTACATCGAATACATGGCTCTGAGCCTCTTTTTATACCCGGCTGTTCTAATTCAACACGGGTTCTCAACTCTTACTCCGACTCCGAATCTTATACGACTTTGACTCGGTTACGACTTCATCTAGGACTCGGTTTTCGACTTCTGATTTCTTACTCGTTTTGGATTCGATTACTTCCAAAACTTGTGTACGACTTCTAAACAAGATTATTTCCAACAGACCCGAGCCACCTATTTCGCATCTCGCCGAGACTTGCCGATGAAGGTATGCCAGAGTTCGTCGTCCACCCGATTCTCTCCATCATTGCATCTCGCCGTCGGTAGTCCCCATCAACCATTGGTCCCCACACCAAGGTCAAAAGTGTTGCATTGATCCCAGGAAGCCAACGCACGCCATGCTGACTCCCACCATCAATCGAACCATCATCGCTGACCATCGCGCCATGCCCCGTAGCCGCATCTGAGCTGCTAGATTGCTTTGTTGTCGCATGAGGAAGATTCTGGTGACCTCACCAACGTCTAGGTTGCCACCATTAACCATCATCGTCACTGAGAACCCTTGGCCGTTGATCTGTCCCAATCAGTAGCCTATGTGCCAAGTCCACATCAGCACAACCATCCCGTGTGTCCACCAAGTGTATGCCATGTCAGCCCTAGCTACCAGCTTAACCCACCGCAATGCTCTGCCACGTCATTGGCCATGTGTCAGCCATGTTAGTGCCATGTCACTCCTTTTGACCACGTGTCAAACCACGTCATGCCCGATCACCATGCCATGTCAGCCAAGTCCTAAAAGGCTTGGTGGACTTAGTATACTGTGGACCGAGCCAGAAACATATGGACCCCACTATTAGATTTTTTTCTTAATTTTGAAGAAAATATTCTCCTTTCCCTCTCAATTTCAAAGAATTTATTTTCCCGATAAATCTTCTAAGAGTCCATTCTCATCGATACGACCTTCGATTGACCCGATTATTCTTCCTAAATTCATCTAAAACTAAGCTCTTCCTTTTAGTTATGTTTTGTTAGTTTTGGATTTTTTAGTTTATTTTGTTTCATTCACTTTCTCTCTCATTAAATAACATCTTTGAAGGTACATAAGCAGGAACTGAAGATCGAGAAGTGGCAACTGGGCAAGGCTATAACAAGTCATGACCTTTGATTATTTTGAACCTATTGTTTCAAATCTAATTATTATTATTTTGTTTTCAATTATTATGTATTGCCAATTTATTACAAACCCTTATACTTGGTAGTTATTAACCAATTTTGATTAAATCTCTCATTGGATAATTTGAATGTCGTGGTTTCATTATCACCATAGGATGGTTAATTATCTAGCAATACAATATTAGTATTCACTTGTGTTGTACATCTAGTATGCGTAGCCATGTTTGGTGGTACATTGGGCTCATCGTCACATTGATCAATTAATTGATTTTGACTTACTGAGATATTGAATCGTGGTGGTCAGCCACACTAATAAAATTTATGTACCATGGCATGGGTAGTGTTATTGGTCTTGGTTAAACAAAATAGTTTCCACTTGGGTGAGTGATTGTGTACTAAAGAGGGTGTGGTTAACACATTAGGATGTAGATGCCTCGCCTAGGTATTGATTAAGGACTTAACTTTATGTACCATCAATCTGAGCCTTATCATACAACCAAGCAATTGAGCATTGTAACGGCCTTGTCGTTATCTCTCTGCCACAACCCAACGAATTGTGTTAATCGTGTGGCAATATGAGGTGATATTGTCTTGTGATTAAAGTTTTGCAATATCTACAATGTAAAACTATTCAAATAGCCATGTCCCCGGTTATGGATAATGGTCAGTGATTTCACACGAGAGGTAGAACTTCATAAAATCTCGGTTGGATTTGGTTAGGGGGATGAATGGTTAGTTCACTTTTGGTTTACTCAATTCTTTTGATTTATTTCCTGATTATTTACTTTCAAAGTTCGCTTTTAATCTATTTATTGTATTACTCTAAATTGTTGCTTTATGCAAAAATAATCATTCAACCATCATTTGATAAGCCTTGCATAATTATATATTACATGTTGTTACAAACGACTTACTGAGTACTCTATGTACTCACAACTATATATTTTTTTGCTCAGTTGCTAAGGAAGAATCATATCAACCAGAGATACTTGAAGAAGGATTCTTTGATGACATCTCGAATTAGGATTTCGCTTCCCAGTTAAATGCCTATGGCATGTTGAATGGCTACTAGTTTATCTTTATTTTCCATTGTTAGTTTGTTAGGCCCTTCAGTCTATTATTTGTAAGCTTGACTATAAGGTCGTTACTCTGATAATTAATAATATTTCGATTATGGTGGATATTTCATCTGTGGCATGAGGAGGAAGACGGATAGCAGGAATAACTTGTAGAGCTAGAAGCTCGGAGACTAACTCACCCTAGCAGTGGCTACAGTGGACTAGCAGTACGGTGGCTATTTCATCCCTACTCGACGGTCACTACCTCCGCTGAGCTCCGCAACCACTGCCTCCACTTGGAAGCTGATGAGGGGATTTGGTCCGATCTTCTGATGAGAACAATAACTACAATTGATATGATGTTGACGATGAGCCTACTTGACCAAAACGACCAAGTCTGTCCTGCAATCGCTACAACACACTCTTATCATTACCAACTGTACCTAACACAGATGATCTTTCCTACAAGCAATTGAGAATCAAGTAAGAAAGAAATAAGTGTGATTTGAATTTTGGATAAAATATGAAGTTTCTTTGAACAATGGATAGGCCTGAAGTCATCGTAGTTGGTCTAGTCGACATAAGTAGATAACTGATGTTTTCTGAATGAAAATTAATCTAAATAAGTCTAAGGACTAGCAATGGTGGCCACAAAGGTTATAAAGAGGTGGTAGCCAAGGAGGGGGTCAACCTAGGGTTTGTGTGCCACTAGGGGCGCACACAAGCTAGGTTCGGATCCCAACACTATTACAAGGCCTAAGTTGGCCCAATAGGTGATGCAACACCTCTCAATGCAGATTGTGACATGTTGATAGTAAATCTGAAGGTGGGGCTAGATCTGTTGGAAAGGTCTCATCATAAGCTTTCCATCAAGTACTCGAACACCTCCAACAAACTTCGTATATTAAAGTTATGATTATTTGAATTCTGTGCTATCAGGCTAACTCTGAATTGGTCTGGAAATGAAATAAGTTAGCCTGGACTTTGTGGTAGTAGTGCTGCTCCTCTCACCTTTGTTCCTGAGTAGAATAATAAGACATGACTTAGGTAGCAATCCATCCTCAATAGAAAAATTATGAACTCCTAGAAACGAGCTCACTTGATGATTCAATTATCGTGCACATACCCTCGTCATAGTTCCTTGACTAGCATCTTATATATGAGTCTTGTGTGTATCCAAGGAATTAATATCCTCATCAGTAGTGGCCACCCCTGCTGAAGCCATGGTGTAGGACGATGAATCTACGGTGGTGACGCAATTTAGGGTGAGATAGGATTTCTGTCGAGGGTAAGGCAGAAGGTGACAAGGCAACCAGATCGGTGGCACATGACGATGGATCAACGATGGTGGCTTGGACTAGGGTGAGCTAGGGTTCCAACCATGGCAAAGGGAGGAGAGTGACGAAGGTGATGGCATGGCAAGAGCAATGACTCACCATTGGCCCTAGCGATAGTAGGTGAGGAAGGGAGAATGCAGGGACGAGGGTGACATCATGGCTGAAAGGGAGGATACAGTGACCTCTGTGACTTGGCATGTGGACGGCCAAATGAGCTCTTGCACGAGGACGGCAATAGGTGAGTAGGGTCTTACCAGATTTCTGAAAACCATGAGGACCTTTTCACAAAATAGGCGAATGCAACGAAGCCCACTAATCTGAACGGGGCCTTTACACAATTTCAAAATTGATTAGGGATTCTCTGCAAAACATGCCATTTCGTACTGCATCACATCTGCATTTTGTACTACATCAGATCTACATCTGCATAGCACACTCAATCTCCTCTATACTGCACTATTATAATATACTAGTAAGGTGCCAGTGTGTTGCAATCAGATCCTAGAAGAGAATGATATGTATAATCAAACATGATCCTAAATAGTACAATATTATCATCTAACCATAATTTAAAATATCATTGCTGCGAGATAGTTTTTTAGGGTTTTTTTAGCATGCCTTCCATGCTAGCCATCTACGTTGAAAAGGGAATCACTAATTAGCATGACCAATGGCAAGCTAGGAAAATTCTTAGTGGTTTCTTGGATAGCTAGAGGTTAGCCTTATTGTTTATACACCAAACTAAGAATGTGAATTAGTTAGTTCACACCATAAGAAGCACTAAAAGCAACCATATTAAGATAGAAAATGACATAAAGGAAACAAATTATTAGATAGTGCCTTGTTATAACTTACAACTTATTGATACATCTTCTTCGATTAGTTGGAAGGGTTTTTTTAAGTTCAAACTAAAGAGAAAGCAAATCATATCGAAGTGCTTATATATGCCTAATTGAAGCATGTGCTGACATGTATGTTGGCACCGTAGCTTGAAATCTACATAAAACATAGGTAATATTAAAAATAAGTTAATTAAAATCTCAAACTACTAACTAATTACAAAGTTGTCCACTTACTTGAGTGAATACATAGGAGATCTCGCCCTGCATGGAGGAAAGTGTCCTGATCATCAATTACTCCTTGTTCACGTACCTTAGATGCATCTTGATTTAATGAATTGTAATGGCCCTAAAGATTAAATGAACATAGATAAAATTTACAATCGTTCTCAAGACAGTAAGAATGACATGTGAAACAAGTATGTTTGAAAGTAGCATGAAACATATATAGACACTAAAGAAGTAAAGACATGTAGGAAGTTCACAACAAGTGTTGACTAACGAGAAGTAGCTCTGTAACTCAAATTCTATAACTCGCAATGAGTAAGCACCAGCTATGTTCTTCCTTTAAAGTTGGCAAGCAATATTCAGAAATTGGTGTTTGGCAAGCTGATTAACCAAGTGATTGATAAACTACAAAATGAATAAAATGGCACTACATAGTTCTACACAACATATTTTTGGAATTCCAAATGGCGCTACGCATTGGATGTTGTGTAGTGTTGTATTGCCAAGTTTGTTGACTTGGACTAATTGAATTATGTGTTCAAAAGAGATGTAATTTGCAAGCTACAGCCTAAATGCCGATGCTCATGTATCGAAATTTTCTTATGCCTGCAGATATAATTTTCACTTGTGCATCTTCTAGCATGGTTCTAAAAACTAAAAGAAACTGATATAAGTTAAGAAGGTAAGAAGATATGATGCAAAACCTTAATTATTCATGTTGTGAAAATTTTCCTAATTTGACAATATTTTAAAGGTAATTCATTCCTATTGTTTTAGTTATTAATTATATGTTGGATTTAATGCAAGAAAAAGAAAAAGAATAAAGAATGAACTCTCAGTCTGCTTTAGCCCAATGGGTTGGCCTATTTGGCCCAATCGTGTTGGTTGCTTTTACCCATATCTGCTATGTCAGATTCCGGAGCAACAACTCTGAAACTCTCTGTGTTAATCGCACTAATCCAAGATTAGCTAGCGCACACAGTAGATAACAAAGACAAATATCATAAACAATGACAAACTTTATTTAACTGAATATGGGCCTGATGGCCAAAGTTTACATCAACAGCACATAAACCAAAATTAAATATAAGTAGCAGAAGGAAAAACCGAAGTAGAAGAAGTCCACTGAGCCTACCCACATGCAAACGATAGTAAGACGCGGCCTATACATTTTGATCCTCACCGAAATCGAAGCTGTCCTCTGAAAAATGATGAATTGAGCAACATGAGCACATAAAGTACTCCATAAGTCACACCAAGAGGTTTAACAGAGTTAATGCATGCATAAGGATTAACAAAGGAAGGCATAGTAAGGTTAATTGAGCGAAAAACAGAACTGAAGTAAATATTATAAGTAGATTCAAAAGCTGAATTTGATACAATAGATAGAAACAAGATTTTAACAAAATAATATCGTTAGTGCAAGCTTCAACAAATACTAATGTATCCATAGGTATCCCACCTAGACCATCTTTTCCAAAATGATCTCATATGGATTCCATCCATACACTTTTTAATCTCTCATGGATTCCATCCATCTATAAGGTTTTCATAAACCATTTTGAAAAACAAAGTCTAATCCAGGAAAAACTTTACTTAGCTGCCCATGACCGTGGGCACGGCTATCCATGATAGATTATACACTCTGCAGAGGTTGTACAGCTTTACCCACAAGACATGATCGTCCCATATTGCCACTAGATAAACACACTTCCTTTGGTGTGTAGCGAGGAGACCATGACAAGGCCTTTACAATGCAATGCCTTCAACCTGGCCATGCCAACACTGAGGTTTCACCACAACTTGAATCCACAAGTTGGAGTCCCTCTTGAGTCGAGTGAGACTTCTCATGGCCTACGCTACGCTCACTTTCAATCTACAGCAAGACTCAGGTTGGGGACCTGCAAATTAGTCAACCAGGACTATCCCATACCAGTCTTGTGGTAGTACGAAAGGGCTTTGCAATAGTAGTTTACAGACCGGTCCTTAATTGACTTAGGCACCAACCACATACCTCTTGTGCCTAGCAATCAACATTGTATCACCAAATAATAATGCATGCAAGTAAGCACCCACTACCTAACCATTTGTCTAATTCTAAACCAAGTTTTCATATTTTGTTTGAAAATATTTCATAATCATTCTTGACTCACCAAAGTCAAGAATATATTTCAAAAGCTTATCATTTTATGTGAAAAGGTATCCCAACCTATGATTATTTTAAGCATGACTAAGGTTTGATACAAAATGTCCAGTTAATACTAATGTATCAACTAGGTTTTTCTCTATGGTGATAAGGCCATAACAAAGGATTGGATATAACTAGAATTTAAATCAATTTTAAACACTAGTAGAAATGTGCACATCTATGATGAATTTCTCGTGACGAATGAAAATCGCGTCACTGAACAGTGCCTAACTATGACAAAATTTTGTGTTTCGTCATAGATCATTGGTGACGGACCTCGGGCACTGACTATTTATGACGAAACTAAAAAACGCGTCATTGAACAACACAGATATCGTCACAGATGACACGGGCAGCTCGAATTACTCATTTCTGACGCTCTGTTTTCGAACTGTAACGAACACGACTTTGTCATGAAACCATTATAAGATAGCTGACGAACATACTTTCGTCATAAGTCTCCGGGCACCCCTTGTCCATGTCTTGTATTACTGTGGGGCCCGGGCCCATCATGCCACGTGTACTGTCCGCAGCGATCTGCCACGTGTATTGTGGGACTGGACGACTTGCGTGGCAGCCACGTGTAACAGTGGGTCCCGCAACTAATATTTTGCAAAAAACGTTCTAGGTCGGGATCGAACCCGGGACCTGTAGAGAGCAAAGAACGACTTTACCATTGCGCTACATGATCACTTGCGTTGGTGTCTCATTGTAAATATTATAGTACCGTATACTCCGTGGCTCCCCTCCACGTTGAC
Organism: Dendrocalamus latiflorus; assembly: GCA_017311315.1. NCBI lineage: Eukaryota > Viridiplantae > Streptophyta > Magnoliopsida > Poales > Poaceae > Dendrocalamus > Dendrocalamus latiflorus. The sequence goes on along the minus strand of CM029633.1, from coordinate 12,980,917 downwards.
TCAAATTGGAATCCCCATCTAGTAAACTTGGATCTCTATCCGCTCCCTTGACTTGCGGAGAGGCGGCAGCGGAGGAGGAAGATTCCCTGTCGGGCGCTGCGGCGGAGGAGCCCCGCCCCGGTCTGGTGTGGTGGCTGTGGCGCCCTTTTTGCGGTGAGGCGGCGGAGCTTTCCCGGTCGGGCGCGGCGGCTTTGGCGTCCCGGTTAGGTGTGTGCCGCGGCAGAGGCGCCCTGCAGCCGAGCCGTGCCAGTTCATAGCTCAAAGGTATGTGTACCTTCTTCTAGTATTAGATTCGTGGTTCCTGGTAATAGCTCACTAGTTCCCGGTGTTGGATTTGTGTTCATAGCTCTCTAGCTAGTTCCTGCATACTTATAGGACTGTGTATTATGTTGATATGGAGATGAGGCTGAAGGATTCATATTAGATACAAGGGAACAGGGAGAGAGGGAAGGAAAAGAAGTTTGTACACCTCAACAACTTCTTATAGGTCATATACACTACAGATTTGTACACACCCTATTAACCAATTTCAATGCAAATCAATGCTTGCTGTACAAAAAAAGAAATCAACTACCTATAGCAGACTGTGTATTATTTGTTATAGTGTTAGATTTGTCACTTTCCACTGTTTTATCTGAATTTGCATACTTGCGTACATCCATGGAGTTGAACTATTCATGGAGTTTGTTAGACAAAGATACCCGGAGCAAACCCAGATCCTTTGCCCGTGCCGTCGATGTCTTAACCAGACTTTATGGCCTCAGGCAGAAGTGCATGACCACATACATATTTCTAGAATGTCGTCCACATACACCAGATGGATTCATCATGGGGAATCTTTAGCTGCTGACATTGTAGAACCATCAGATCTGCATGAATGTCATCATGATGATTGGATCGCAGTGGATGAGGAAGACGACGACGACGATAACAGAGTGCCAGATGTTGATTTAGTTGGAGAATTGTACACAGCTGCAGAGCAGGATGGACAAAAGCCAAAGTTTGATAGAGTGCTTGCAGATTTGAAGCAGTTAGTATGTCCTGGATCTAGCCACTCAAGATTCTCCTTCCTTGTGAGGTTGCTCCATATCAAGTCCCACTATCGAATTGGCAGTACGACATTTAATGCATTATTGAAGCTGCTTTCCTCAGCATTCCCTCGGAGCCAATTACCAAAATCATATGACGAGGCAAAGAAATATATTCGTGAATTGGGCCTTGGGTATGAATCGATCCATGTGTGCAAGAATAATTGTGTGTTGTTTCGGAAGGATTGTGCCAAAATGGAAGTGTGCCCAAAATGCGGTGAGTATAGATGGGAGGATGCAGATGGCAGCAAGCGGGTTCCTCATAAGGTTTTGAGGCATTTTCCACTAATACCAAGGTTGAAGAGGATCTTTGCTTCAAGCCGAACAACAGAGGACACCCAATGGCACAAGACTAAGCGTACGCCGAGTGATAATGAAATGAGCCATCCAGCAGATGGGGAGGCATGGCAGGACTTTGATAGGAACCATGAAACTTTTGCAAGAGATGCAAGGAACTTGAGACTTGCCGTCGCTACAGATGGTTTCAATCCATTTGGCAACTTTAGCGCGGCATATAGTATGTGGCCTGTTCTTGTTACACCTTTGAACCTGCCACCATGGGAATGTGTCAACCCATCGAACTGCTTTATGTCTTTACTGATCCCTGGTTCAACCTCTCCAGGAAAGGATTTTGATTTATTCTTGGAGCCTCTTATAGAACAACTGCTTCAACTATGGAAGGGTGTCAGCACTTATGATGTAGTAAGTGCTTCAAAGTTCGATCTGCGTGCTGCCGTGCTTTGGTGCATACACGATTATCCAGCATTGAGCACCTTGTTAGGCCGAACTACAAAAGGTTATTATGCATGTATTCACTGCGACAAAACTCCATTGTCAAGACCCCTAAGGAATAAGTTAGGCTACCTTGGCCACCGCCGTTTTCTTCCAAGGGGACACGCTTGGCGGAGAAGCTTGGATTTTGATGGACACAGTGAAAACCAAGTTGAGCCAGGAAAGTTCACTATAGAGGAGGTCCTTGAGGAACTCGAGAAGGTGAAAGATGTCAGACCAGGTAAGCACGGTGCAAGCAAGAAAAGAAAGCGTGGAAAGAATGTGGAGCCAGTAATTTATAATCGCAAAGCTGGTTGGTGGAGGCTACCGTATTGGCAGGACTTGTTGCTGCCACACAATCTTGATGTCATTCACATTGAGAAAAACATATGTGACAATCTTCTTTGGACATTGCTGAAAGTCGAGGGCAAGACAAAGGACACAGTCAATGCTAGGCTAGATTTGCATGATATGGGCATAAGGCACGAATTCCACTGTGTGCAGTAAGGTAGCTCGGTTAAAATCCCAGAAGCTCGCTATGTCTTGACGCAACAACAAAGAGCAAAATTTTGTAAGTTCCTTAAAGGTGTCAAGTTTCCAGATGGTTATGCAGCCAACCTAGCTAAATTCATAAGTGCAGATGGTTCCAAGGTAGTTGGCCTGCTGAAAACTCATTCTTGCCATGTCCTTCTCCAAAGGATCATACCTGCAGGCTTAAGAGGTTTTGTTGCCAAAGATGTATACAAAGCTGTTTCAGACCTTGGGAACTTCTTCAGGCAACTGTGTAGTAGAACTCTAAGGAAAGATGTCGTGAAATAGCTGAAAGAGGATATCCCACTTATCTTATGCAAGCTTGAGAAGATTTTTCCACCGGCCTTCTTTGATGTGATGGTGCACTTGGCTGTCCATCTACCTGACGAGGCACTGCTTAGAGGCCCCGTACAGTATGGATGGATGTACCCAATAGAACGGCGACTGGGCACGTTGAAGAATCTCGTAAAGAACAGGGCGAGGCCTGAAGGATCAATTGCGGAGGCTTATGTAGAAAGTGAGACATTGGCATTTTGTGAGAGGTACATGGAGGATGTTGACACAAGATATAACCGGGACATAAATGTGTCACATGATGGGCCATTAGATGGTGACACCTCTGTTTTCATGCATGGTGTTAAGCTCATTGGCAAGAATAGGGTACAACACATCGATGATAAAGTCATGGACAAGCTAGTTTGGTATGTGCTTAATAAATGCGACGAGGTTGAACCATATGTGGAGTAAGTATGATTTTATATATGCTGATTTCTTGTTTCCTATATTACATATCAAATGTTCCTAATAATCCTTATATGTCCTACAGCATATGCAGACAACATTTAGAGAAAGAAGGGGCACGTGATGTTGATTGGAGACTAGCATCAGAATTTCCAAAATGGTTTAAGTCTCATGTAAGTGATTAGCATATTTTAATTGTGTTAGGCTGATCATTGGCAGAATTATACCACAATTTAGTGGTGGTGGTTTTATGTTTGTGTGCAGATCGTGGAGCTGCGTAAAGAGAAACCAACAGAGGTCACTGAAGGTTTGCATGCACTGGCATGTGGTCCTGATCTCCGAGTCAAGAGCTGTGCAGCTTGCATTGTCAATGGAGTCAGGTATAGCAGTGTTGACCGTGAGAAAAACCTGCAGACACAGAATAGTGGTGTCATGACCGATGGCACACATGGAGGCAAATCAATGGAATTTTATGGTGTCCTTAGAGAGGTTATTGAGCTGCAGTATAACTCCAATCTACAAGCCCGTAGGACGGTGGTTCTTTTCCGATGTGACTGGTACAATCAAGTTGGCAAGACTGTAGGCATTAGAGATGATGGACATTTCAAATCCATTAACATTCAGTCATTCTGGTCCAAGGATGACCCTTTCATTTTTGCAACACAGTCAAGGAAGATATTTTATTTGCAGGACACCTCCTTGGGCAAAGCTTGGCGGGTTGTGCAAAAGTTTGAACATAGGGATATGTATAAGGTGGCTGAAAAAGAGCATGAAGTGCACCAAGATGATCACTGTTCTGACACAGAGCATGACGTGCATGAGGGTGATGGTGATCAGGTTACGCACCATGTGGATGATGGAGAAGCCACTGTCATTGAAGCTAATTTAGCAGATCTTATAAGAAGTAAGAGGGAAGTTGACATGCTTGAAGACAGCGATGATGAAGATGACACTATTATGCAGTATTGCAGTGACAGTGACAATGGCGTAAACGACATGTGTGAAGATGATGATGGCTTGCAGGATTTTTCATGTATAACCTTTAGGAAAACATGTATTCTAAAACTGCACTGTATTCATATAAATTAACATGTTCATCTTCCACTGAACACAACAAAGACATGTGGATGACCTACTTCAATACAACATACATGATTCCAAATCCAACAACCAGAACACAACAAAGAATTAACATGTTCATCTTCCACTGAAGTTTCTGCAGGTTAAGTTCCATTGCATTCCTGTCAGCTTTGCCATTTGAGCGGCCTTCACTTCCTTCCTCCTCCTCTGATTGCAATTGCCTGACTTGGATCACCTCTAACTCCTTCAACTGCTCAAAATACTACCTCTGGAATCTGTAGTACCCACAGTGTTTCACATACTGGAAAAATTAAAAACAAATTAACCCGAGCATTGCCAAAATCACCAAAGAACTGACAAAGAAGCTCACCGCATCCCTCGGGCACTTGAAGTAGACACGCCCAAGGTTGTGGTTCTCCTTCTTAGACCGTCGCTCGATCACCCTAGCAAGCTTGCAGTCTGGGCAAGGCACCAATGGAAGGCCGTCTCTTCACCAACCGGAACCAACACCAGATCCGCGGTCCGGGAGCTCCTGTCTCCATGCATCCTCCTCGACGCCATGCTACTGCCAGAGGATTCGGTCCAGTGGGACATGGCGCCACTGCACCCAGGAAGCGGCGGCGACCAGGAGAAGGAGAGATGGGGGACGGCGGCGGTTAACAGGACCTGGAGGTTGGGGCGGACGAACTGAATGGGGGGGAGAACTGAATGGGACGAACTGAATGGATTTGCTAGTGAAGCAAGAGAGGACGGGCAGGACCGTCTCTTCGCGTGTGACTTTGCTCTGTATCAGCTGTCCATCTTATAACAAACCGTCCAGATTATTTCTAGCTTTTTTTAGCTTTTGATTTTTTTTACTTCTAGCTTTTAGTTTTTTTACTTTCATCTTTTTCTAGCTTTTGATTTTTTTACTTCTAGCTTTTTTTCTTGTTTCTTATATTTCTTTATATAATCTGTGTTAAAATAACCTATTTTTTATTTTTAATAATATAACTAAAGGATGGATGGCAAGGGGGGAGTACAAGAAGGATCACATTATGGGTGCATGTATACTGTTCGCAAATGTATACATCTCTAATAATAGTTAATGTATAACTAAAGGCAAACTCTTCAAGTTTGTACACCTCAGCAAATTTCCTTGCTCATATTCATCTGATATGTGTGCACACCTCACTTGTACATTCATAGTAACAAATTCCAATTAAAATCACCACTTGTTGTGCAAAACAAAAGCATGATTTCCCCTCTTCTCAACACGTCGGACGGTCCGCAACATGGGCGACAGAATCATCGGACTGTCCTATTTGCTGAGGTGCGGACTGTCTTACATGTGCAGTAAAATTTCAACACCTATAGCTCCTCCGTTCTAGAGGTTATTGAGGCGAGACTTGTTCCGTTGAACCCCTCGCTGCACAAACTACCTCTCCGCACCATGTTTTCAACAATATTGCATGAATAGAACAAACAACTTATCGGGAAATAGTAATTACAAGTTTGTACATTTCAACACGTTATCTTGCTTATGTGCACTGAATGTTGAAACGTTTTGTCAAGATGTTGCCACTATAGGCTTACTTGTTTAAATGATATAGTGGTTATATTGAGCCTTTTTTGATGAGGTAGAACCCGTTGGACTTGATCATGTTGAAAAGCAGACCGGATGCTTATGAATGCGAAAGTTGGAACTGATGTATCCACTCATGAATGCGAAGTTTATGAAAATCAGGATTTTATATAAAAATATGCTAAGACACGGAACTCTATCAATATAAAACCCAAAAATTCGGGGCTATAGCGGAGTCCCCGCTCGAAAATTTGAGCAGTGCGCCGAGCAGTGCCGCCACACCAAATTCTCTCTTTTGCCCTCCACGCGAAAAAGAGAAACACCGCACCATCGAGTTCAGTCAAGGGCATTTGTGGTATTTTGAACCCTGGTTGTGGCAAAAAAAACCGCCCGCATCCTTGCAGCCGTCGCCACCCTCTCACCTCCCTCTCCGAACCCTAGCCGCCGTCGCCACAGCAGCTGGGCTCGGACCGTACACTCTCCACCGCGCCGGAGCCGCCACCCCCTCGACGAGGACACCGGAGCCGGATCCCCTTCGTCCACACCAGCCCCGCTGACGGCGCCAGAACCGCCTCGACGACAGCACCGGCCGGATCCGGATCCCCTTCGCCGACAGCTGCCACACCCGACCCGCAACCCCTTCCTCGACGACCGCCGCCGGCGCCAGAACCACCTCGACGACGCCACCAGATCCGGATCCCCTTCGCCGACAGCTTCCACGCCCGAGCCACAACCTCTTCATTGACGCCCGCTGCACCGGATCTACTACCCCTACGTCGACGCCCGCCGCTCCGGATCTGCGACCACGATGACAAGAGGCTGAGGCCGACGCAGCGTAGCAAGAGGTACCCCAAAATCCTTTTACCGTGACGATGTGTGCTGTATTCTAGCGGTTGAACCTTGGATAGTGCTAAGGTTACATGTTTCCTAGTTGATTGAAGTTGACATGTGCTGTATTCTAGTAATGGGTTCGATACAAGTTGTAGTTAGTCCCTTATTTGCACATTCCTGCTCTGTTACAATCATTTATCTAGTACTCTATTTCTAAACATGTGTTTACACATGTAAGAACCGCCACTAAATGGTTATGAACGAGCGCGGGACGCAAATATCATGGAGAATGTTAGAAGAATGGAAGAACTTGGCGTCAATGGTTGTCACATCCCAAAAATTTGGCTTTTTGAAAAATTTAAATTCAAATAAATTATTTTAAGGTAATTGGATTTTACTTGGCTTTTATTTGCCTTTTTGGATTTTCTGGAATTTAAAAACTATTTTTAGAGCTTAAAAAGTAATTCAAAATATGAAAATTAAATATCAACAGTAGTTGGAAATAATTTTATTTAGTCCAAAATATGTCCAGGAGCTTCTGTGAATTTTTCTGGAATTTTTGGAGGTATTTTCATATTTTTCTGAGGCCTAAATAATTTTCTAGCCTTTTCTGAAATTAGAAATCAAATTCTGAAAAATAAAAATCTCCCCTCTCCCTCCAGCCGACGCGTGGACGGCCCAGGACCGCCCACGTCGCCGCTCGGCCTGATCCAGGCCGCACCTCCCTCTCCCTCGCTGCCAGCGGGCCCGGCCCAGCCAGCCCCGCCTTCCCCTTCTCCTCGCCCGACGCGTGGACGGCTCAGATGAGCCGAGTCCCCGCGCGGACCATCCAGCCGCCCGTTCCCACTTCCTCTCTCGCCTCGCTGACCCGCGGGCCCCGCCCGTCAGCGGCGCACGCCTCCGCTCTCGCTGCCGCCCCGGCCCCGCCTGTCGGATCCGTCTCCCCCGCGGAATCGCCACCTTCCTTCTCCCTTCCCCCTCTTTCCTTTCTCGCCGGCCGACCAAATCCGACCCGGAGCCGGCCTTGCCTTCCCTGGCTCTCCCCGGTTTTGGAAACCCCGAGCCCCGCCGCGACCGAATCCCCAAATCCCCGCGCCTCCCTTCCTTCCGCGCCCCCTCCTTCCTTTCCTCCCCGCGCCCTTCCTTCTCCGGCCGCCAGCAACGGCGAGCAATTGCCGCGCCCCTGCTCCCCCTCCGCCCTATAAATACCCCCCTCGACCTTCGCCTCCTCCCGCACCACCTCCCAGAGCCCTCCACACCTCCCCTTGAGCCCCGAGCGCCGTCGTGCCAGAAGTTCGCCGTGCGCGCCCGGTAAGTCTACGGCGAGCCTTCGCCGCCGCCTCGGTCGTCTCCGGAGCCCGCCGTCGCCACCTCGAGCTTCCTCGCGCCCGGGCGAACCTCCCCGACACCTCAGCAGCCCCTCCCCGCCGCCGGAGCGCCGTCGCGCCGGAGGACCCGAGCCAGCTCCGCCTCCCTCTCGTCGCCGGCCGCCTCCGTTCACCCCCGAGCCTCGCCGACCCCTCCAACCGGATCCCCTTCGCGCCAGGGTTACATTTCACGCGCCACCCGAACCTCTCCGCCACTCCCTCGTCGCCGGCGCCGTCGCCTCCGACCATCTTCCCCGACCTCCCCTCCGGCAGGTACCTCAAAAGGTATGGTTGCCCTATATGGGTAGGCAAAGCCTCCCCCGCCCATCTGGTTAGCCGCGCTCTCTCTCAACTCCCCGGTGCGCGTTCGAGCCCTCGGCTCCGCGCGCTGGGTTGAGTTTTTCGTTTAATTTTCGCGACTGACAAGCGGGCCCCACCCGTCAGAGGCCGCCGGTCTGCGCTGCCACTGCCGCCTGGGTCCCACCCCTCTGTGCTGGACTCTGACAAGTGGGCCCGAAGACCAGTGGGACCCACGTGTCAGAGGTTGACTCATTGGGCTCACTGTCCAGTGGGTCCCACATGTCAGTGACCGCCAGTGGTTACTGTTCAGTGGGCCCCACCTGTCAGTCTCCCAGAATTAAAATAAAAGATTAAAATTTAATTCTCCAGTGGGTCCCACCTGTCAGAAATTTTCGAATTTCTGGATTTATTCAAATCCGAGATTTTCAATGAGCATAACTTTCTCATTTTAACTCCAATTCCAGCCATTCAAATTTCTAAATTCATCTAAAATCATAATCTATCCAATTATGGCCTCTGTTGAATTTTTGGATTTTATTTGAATTTTCTTTTGTATTTATTGTTTTGTTGCTTCGTCTTTCCTCGCGTAGATACCAACGTTGTCGACGATCCCTCTTCACAGCAGCAAGAAGACCCAGAAACCCTGCAAGAAGGCAAGTCTCCTTTGATCATCTTGAACCTATGATTTTGAAATTTTTTTTTAATTATTTTAAATGTTATGCATTGCTATTTACATAAAATGATAATTCAAATCTTAAGGTAGTAGTTAATCCAACTTTGTTATGCCCTCCATTGGAATTGATTGTCATGTACCCTTGTCACCATAGAAGTTCCTTTGTCTCATTAATGAGAATATTATAATTACTTGTTGATGTTAGTATGGTAGTATAATGCTTAGTCATGCTATCTAATAACTTTGGAAAATCTTGAAAATGGGAAATTACGATTTATTAAATCCTTGTGTTTGAAAGTGAAGTGGCAATTGGAGTTGTCACTGTGTTTTTAAAATAAAATAAAAATGTGAAAGTTGGTTTAGATTAGGGTGGATGGTTGTTTGGGTTGGTGCAGTAAGCACGAGAACTTGTTAAGTGTATGTTCCACCCTAGTCAATTAAGGACCGACGCTTGTGTTTGTCCAAACTGAGCATTAACCGTACAACCACAAGTCTATATGGGTACGACCTAGCTAACTAACCTATAAAGGTGTAGTTTAGATATCACCAGTGGTGTATTGAGTGCCAGGGCGTACTGGTTACTCATAGTGAGGGACAGGGTTACTGTACTCATATGGCGCAAGAGGGGGCTTCAGATTGGGCGGATTTAACCCTTCTGCGGTGAAACCTCAGCGGGTGGTCTCTAGCTATACTGGAGTAGGTGAAAGGCTTTGTGATATTTTATTTGGGTCTCATGCCAAAGGAAGCATGTTGACTATTAAGATAATTTATCTCTTGTGGGTAAAGTTGTACAACCTCTGCAGAGTGTAAAACTATTCGAATAGCCGTGCCCACGGTCAAGGGCGGGCAAGGAATGCATTCACATGGTAGATTTCTGGTTTTGTTTTAAAATCAAAAGTTTTGTATTCCGAGGGTGGAGGGAACTCTCGGAAGGGAATCCTGGCGGATGGAGCCAGAGAGGGTGGATGGAACCCGCAGTTTAAAACTTGACCAATGGTAATTTGGTTAGCTAGTGTTGGCAGTTGGAACCTTCACTAGAAAGTTAATTCTGTTAAAACATTTACTTCATTAAAATAATGCCTTCGAAAATAATTAGTAGTAATTGAATTTTAAAATGTTGCTTTGTGCAAAAGAACCATATGGCCTCCTTTGTTAAGCCTTGCATCTATGCATTTTTCCCAAGACTTGCGGAGTACTTTATGTACTCACATGCTACACTTAAAAATAACATCTCAGAGGAAGTTGAAGCTCAAGAAGGTGACTACGACTACTGCTTCGCTTGTGGCTGTGATGGATTCTTCCCGGAGGACTAGGTCGCGCTTCCCCAGTCAATTGCCTGTGGCGAATTGATGGGTCGTCCTCGAGTTTTATTTGCTTCCGCTGTGTTTGATTGTGCGAGGTCTTAAACCTCCCTTGTAATAATGAGACCATGTGGTCAGTACTCTAATTATTGTAATAAATCGTCGATGGTGATGTTTTCCATTCTGTTTAAACTGTGTGCACTAGCTTTGATCTGGGACTAGTGCAGTAATACACAGGGGGTCCGGGTTTGAGAATCCGGGGGCCCGACAGAGATGGTATCAGAGCCAATTTGACTGTAGGACGTGACCTAGTTAGAATGGTCGTTAAAAGAAGAGTTTCAAAATTTATTTTATAAAATAAAATTTTAATAATGTGCTATCCTTGTCTTTTCTTATCTTTCTATCCTCACCTTCGTCATGGCATTCTCCCTTATCTATCTGCTTATTTCTTTTTTGGAATGGTAATTATACCCCCTTCCCTTTGTAATTTCTATAGATGGCTCAGTAAGGCTGCGTCTAAGAAGCACTTGGAGAAGCTCGTCATCATGAAGGAGCAAAGACTAGCTCTTTAGTTGTAATACCCAAGTAAAGTCTTACGATTTTAGAACGCTTATATATTACTTGCTTGTGTATTAGGTGGACTGTACCAAGTCTTTGTATACTTGTAGTACAGTCATCCTTAAAAACTATTTTGATTTCAAGCTAAGCTTCTCTTAGTGGTTGCTAGTTCTTTCTTGTGTGTTGGCTTGGGATGTGGTTTAGTTCCCCTAATCTCTTACCTTTGCTATTTCCCTCTTACCTTCTGCTAACCTAAACCGCTTCAGATGGTGAACACGAGGAGCAACCCTGGCAGCAGCCGTGACGCCAACAACCAGCCGGAGGACAACATTCCACCACCTCCCGCTCAGGCCCCCAACTTGGAGCAAATGATGGCTATGCAGCTGCAGTTACTTCAAGCTCTCGCCCAGAACCAAGTGCAGCCAGCCCAGCAGGCACCCAACCAGGCACCCCAGTCTAGATTGGGGGAATTCATGAGGACAAGGCCTCCCACTTTTGCTGGATCAGTGGATCCCTTGGAGGCAGATGATTGGATCAAGGATGTGGAAAGAAAATTGGTCCTAGCTCAGTGCAACGATAATGAAAAGGTGTTGTACGCTGCTCATCAGCTCAAGGGAATGGCTGCCAACTGGTGGGAAAACTACCGCGCCGCCCATCAAAATGCACAAGCCATCACTTGGGAGGAGTTTGTCGAAGCTTTCCGCACTGCCCATATCCCTACTGGGATAATGGAAATGAAGAAGAGAGAATTCTACCAACTGCAGCAGGGAAACCTCAGTGTTTCCGAGTACCTGAACAAGTTCACCCAACTGTCCAGGTATGCATCTGAAGAGGTCACCTCGGAGGCGACCAAGATTTGGAGGTTCACGCAGGGACTTGACCCCAACCTCAAGGTGCAGCTGGTGTCCAATGACTTCCCAACCTTCCAGCACCTAGTGAACAAGGCCTTTGTCCAAGAAGATGCTCAGCGCCAGCTGTATGAAAATCGGAAGAGGAAGTTTCAAGCCCAGCAAGGAGCAAGCAGCTCTCGATTCCGCCCCAACGCACCTCACTATCACAAGCTCTCAGAGTCAAGCGTGCCGAGGACTCCCTTTTCAGGACCCCGCCCAAATCCACAAACTCCCCGGGCAAACAATGGTGGCCAACCCCCGCAGAACAAGACTTCAGCAGCAGGAGTGCAGTGCTTTAACTGCAAGAACATGGGGCACTATGCCAGCAACTGTCCCCAGAAACGCCCAGCAATGACTCCAGTTCGTTTCAATCTGGGGACTACACCAGCAAGAGCTCCGACTGCAGGTCAAGGCCGTGGGGCACCACAAACCCCAAGGACTCCACAAGTGGTGAGCAGAGGGCATCTCAACCATGTGACCGCGGAAGCAGCCCAGGATGCACCTGACGTAGTTCTGGGTAAGTTTCTTGTCAACTCAGTAATTGCATCAGCATTATTTGATTCTGGAGCTTCGCATTCTTTTGTGTCAAAAGATGTGGTTGAAAGGTATAATTGGGATGTGAGTAAACTACAGAACCCCATGCTAGTCCAGTCCCCTGGAAAGGAAATGAGGACTAACACAGTTTGCCTTGACGCAACTGTGGATATAAATGGAGTTAAGTTCTTAGCAAATCTTATTATAATAGACTCCAAGGGTTTAGATGTAATACTTGGAATGGATTGGTTAACCAAGTATAAAGGGCAGATAGATTGTGCTGATCGAGCTGTTACAATCACTAACTCTGATGGGATTCAAGTAAGGTATAAGTCAAACTCCCCTATCCAGAGCAGGTGTAGTTTGAACAGTGTAAAGGGAGTGACTCTGGAAAAAGTACCTATAGTGAGTGAGTACCCAGATGTATTCCCTGAAGATTTGCCCGGAATGCCGCCAGACAGGGAAGTAGAGTTTGTCATCAACCTAGTACCTGGAACAGCTCCAATTTCCAAGAGACCTTATCGGATGTCTGCAAATGATTTGGCGGAAGTTAAGAAACAAATTGAAGAGCTGCAGGATAAAGGATTTGTAAGGCCAAGCTCGTCACCTTGGGGAGCACCAGTACTGCTAGTAAAGAAGAAAGATGGTAGTCTTCGCATGTGTGTGGACTATCGATCATTGAATGATGTGACTATTAAGAACAAGTACCCTTTACCCAGAATAGATGATCTGTTTGATCAGTTGAAAGGATCATGTGTATTCTCTAAGATTGACCTTCGATCAGGATATCACCAATTGAAGTTAAGACCAGAGGACATACCCAAGACCGCATTTGCCACCCGTTATGGATTGTATGAGTATACAGTGATGTCTTTCGGTCTAACCAATGCCCCAGCATACTTCATGAATCTGATGAATAAGGTGTTCATGGAATATTTGGATAAGTTTGTGGTTGTATTCATCGATGACATTTTGATATATTCCAAGAATGAGGAAGAACATGCCGAACATTTGAGGATAGTTTTGGAAAAGCTCCGAGAAAATCAGTTGTACGCCAAGTTCAGTAAGTGTGAGTTTTGGTTGAAGAAAGTAGCTTTCTTGGGCCATGTGATTTCGGCAGGAGGAGTATCCGTAGACCCGGAAAAAGTTAATGATGTGCTCAATTGGACACAACCAAAGTCAGTATCCGAGATCAGGAGTTTTCTTGGATTGGCTGGTTACTATCGTCGATTTATTGAAGGATTCTCCAAGCTCGCAAGACCTCTGACCCAGTTGCTGAAGAAGGAAAAGAAGTTTGAATGGAGTAAACCATGTGAGGATAGTTTCCAAGAGTTGAAGAAGAGGTTAACTTCTGCACCAGTGTTGACGCTTCCGGACATTAGGAAGGATTTCGAAGTCTTCTGTGATGCGTCAAGGCAGGGACTAGGCTGTGTACTGATGCAAGAAAGAAAGGTAGTAGCATATGCCTCAAGGCAGCTGCGACCCCATGAAGGAAATTACCCAACGCATGATTTAGAGCTCGCTGCCGTAGTGCATGCACTGAAAATATGGAGGCATTACTTGATTGGTAACCGTTGTGAAATTTACACGGATCACAAGAGTTTGAAATATATATTCACTCAACCCGATCTCAACATGAGGCAAAGGAGATGGCTTGAGTTAATAAAGGATTATGATATTGGAATACATTATCATCCGGGAAAGGCTAATGTGGTAGCAGATGCCTTGAGCAGAAAGAGTTATTGTGCCAAGCTGTGGATTAAGGACAGTATGCCTGCCCTTCAAGAAGAATTCCAACGGCTCAACCTAGAAGTAGTGGAGGAAGGATTTCTAGCCACTTTGGAAGTTCAACCAACCTTAGAAGATCAAATCAGAGCAGCTCAAAAGGAGGACAAGTATGTCCAGGAGATCAGGGATAATATGAAGAAAGGAAAAGCTTCGGGATTTTCAGAGGATGAAAAAGGTACCCTTTGGTTTGGGAAAAGAATTATTGTGCCTGAAAAGAAAGAGGTAAAGGAGCTAATATTGAAGGAAGCCCATGAATCTGGATATTCAATTCATCCTGGGAGCACCAAGATGTACCAAGATCTCAAGGGAAGGTATTGGTGGTCAAGTATGAAACGAGAAATTGCAGAATACGTAGCCTTGTGCGATGTATGCCAACGGATTAAAGCTGAACACCAGAGACCTGCGGGACTTCTGCAGCCATTGCAGATCCCTGAGTGGAAATGGGAAGAAATTGGTATGGATTTTATAACTGGATTACCAAGAACCAAAACAGGGCACGATTCAATTTGGGTTATAGTGGATCGTTTGACAAAAGTCGCCCATTTCATTCCAGTAAAGACCACATACTCCGGGGATAGACTTGCAGAGTTGTACATGTCAAGAATCGTGTGCTTGCATGGGATCCCAAAGAAGATTGTGTCAGATCGAGGAACCCAGTTCACTTCGAGATTTTGGCAAAAACTACATGAACTTTTGGGCACAAACTTAAACTTCAGTACAGCTTATCATCCACAGACAGATGGTCAAACAGAAAGAGTAAATCAAATCCTGGAAGACATGTTGAGAGCTTGTGTACTGGCAAACAAGAGTAATTGGGATCAGAGTTTGCCCTATGCAGAGTTCTCCTACAACAATAGTTATCAATCCAGTTTGCAAATGTCTCCCTTCGAAGCCCTATACGGCAGAAAGTGTAGGACTCCATTGTATTGGAAGGAAACAGGAGAAGGACAAGTGTTTGGACCAGATGTGCTGAAGCAAGCAGAAGAACAAGTTCGTCTAATCCGGGACAGATTAAAAACAGCACAAACCAGACAGAAAAGTTATGCAGACAATCGACGTAGAAGCTTAGAATTCGTACCTGGGGATCATGTTTATTTGAAGGTGTCACCTCTCAAAGGAATGAGACGTTTTGGAGTCAGTGGAAAGCTAGCTCCCAGATTCATCGGACCTTTTCCTGTTGTGGCGAGACGAGGAGAAGTGGCTTACCAGTTGGAGCTTCCACCTCAGCTGTCAAAGGTGCATGACGTCTTCCATGTGTCTCAGCTAAGAAAGTGTCTTAGAGTTCCAGAAGAGCAGATGCCTCTAGATGAAATAAATGTAAAGGAGGACCTCACCTATCCAGAGTATCCAGTCAAGATATTGGAGGAAGCAGAGCGCCGTACGCGCAGCAAGGTTATCAAGTTCTGTAAAGTGCAGTGGAGTAACCATTCAGAATCGGAAGCAACTTGGGAGCGTGAAGAGGATCTAAAAGAAGAGTTCCCCGACCTTTTTCCCAGTCCATCCGAATCTCGGGGTCGAGATTCTTTCTAAGGGGGGTAGGTTTGTCACATCCCAAAAATTTGGCTTTTTGAAAAATTTAAATTCAAATAAATTATTTTAAGGTAATTGGATTTTACTTGGCTTTTATTTGCCTTTTTGGATTTTCTGGAATTTAAAAACTATTTTTAGAGCTTAAAAAGTAATTCAAAATATGAAAATTAAATATCAACAGTAGTTGGAAATAATTTTATTTAGTCCAAAATATGTCCAGGAGCTTCTGTGAATTTTTCTGGAATTTTTGGAGGTATTTTCATATTTTTCTGAGGCCTAAATAATTTTCTAGCCTTTTCTGAAATTAGAAATCAAATTCTGAAAAATAAAAATCTCCCCTCTCCCTCCAGCCGACGCGTGGACGGCCCAGGACCGCCCACGTCGCCGCTCGGCCTGATCCAGGCCGCACCTCCCTCTCCCTCGCTGCCAGCGGGCCCGGCCCAGCCAGCCCCGCCTTCCCCTTCTCCTCGCCCGACGCGTGGACGGCTCAGATGAGCCGAGTCCCCGCGCGGACCATCCAGCCGCCCGTTCCCACTTCCTCTCTCGCCTCGCTGACCCGCGGGCCCCGCCCGTCAGCGGCGCACGCCTCCGCTCTCGCTGCCGCCCCGGCCCCGCCTGTCGGATCCGTCTCCCCCGCGGAATCGCCACCTTCCTTCTCCCTTCCCCCTCTTTCCTTTCTCGCCGGCCGACCAAATCCGACCCGGAGCCGGCCTTGCCTTCCCTGGCTCTCCCCGGTTTTGGAAACCCCGAGCCCCGCCGCGACCGAATCCCCAAATCCCCGCGCCTCCCTTCCTTCCGCGCCCCCTCCTTCCTTTCCTCCCCGCGCCCTTCCTTCTCCGGCCGCCAGCAACGGCGAGCAATTGCCGCGCCCCTGCTCCCCCTCCGCCCTATAAATACCCCCCTCGACCTTCGCCTCCTCCCGCACCACCTCCCAGAGCCCTCCACACCTCCCCTTGAGCCCCGAGCGCCGTCGTGCCAGAAGTTCGCCGTGCGCGCCCGGTAAGTCTACGGCGAGCCTTCGCCGCCGCCTCGGTCGTCTCCGGAGCCCGCCGTCGCCACCTCGAGCTTCCTCGCGCCCGGGCGAACCTCCCCGACACCTCAGCAGCCCCTCCCCGCCGCCGGAGCGCCGTCGCGCCGGAGGACCCGAGCCAGCTCCGCCTCCCTCTCGTCGCCGGCCGCCTCCGTTCACCCCCGAGCCTCGCCGACCCCTCCAACCGGATCCCCTTCGCGCCAGGGTTACATTTCACGCGCCACCCGAACCTCTCCGCCACTCCCTCGTCGCCGGCGCCGTCGCCTCCGACCATCTTCCCCGACCTCCCCTCCGGCAGGTACCTCAAAAGGTATGGTTGCCCTATATGGGTAGGCAAAGCCTCCCCCGCCCATCTGGTTAGCCGCGCTCTCTCTCAACTCCCCGGTGCGCGTTCGAGCCCTCGGCTCCGCGCGCTGGGTTGAGTTTTTCGTTTAATTTTCGCGACTGACAAGCGGGCCCCACCCGTCAGAGGCCGCCGGTCTGCGCTGCCACTGCCGCCTGGGTCCCACCCCTCTGTGCTGGACTCTGACAAGTGGGCCCGAAGACCAGTGGGACCCACGTGTCAGAGGTTGACTCATTGGGCTCACTGTCCAGTGGGTCCCACATGTCAGTGACCGCCAGTGGTTACTGTTCAGTGGGCCCCACCTGTCAGTCTCCCAGAATTAAAATAAAAGATTAAAATTTAATTCTCCAGTGGGTCCCACCTGTCAGAAATTTTCGAATTTCTGGATTTATTCAAATCCGAGATTTTCAATGAGCATAACTTTCTCATTTTAACTCCAATTCCAGCCATTCAAATTTCTAAATTCATCTAAAATCATAATCTATCCAATTATGGCCTCTGTTGAATTTTTGGATTTTATTTGAATTTTCTTTTGTATTTATTGTTTTGTTGCTTCGTCTTTCCTCGCGTAGATACCAACGTTGTCGACGATCCCTCTTCACAGCAGCAAGAAGACCCAGAAACCCTGCAAGAAGGCAAGTCTCCTTTGATCATCTTGAACCTATGATTTTGAAATTTTTTTTTAATTATTTTAAATGTTATGCATTGCTATTTACATAAAATGATAATTCAAATCTTAAGGTAGTAGTTAATCCAACTTTGTTATGCCCTCCATTGGAATTGATTGTCATGTACCCTTGTCACCATAGAAGTTCCTTTGTCTCATTAATGAGAATATTATAATTACTTGTTGATGTTAGTATGGTAGTATAATGCTTAGTCATGCTATCTAATAACTTTGGAAAATCTTGAAAATGGGAAATTACGATTTATTAAATCCTTGTGTTTGAAAGTGAAGTGGCAATTGGAGTTGTCACTGTGTTTTTAAAATAAAATAAAAATGTGAAAGTTGGTTTAGATTAGGGTGGATGGTTGTTTGGGTTGGTGCAGTAAGCACGAGAACTTGTTAAGTGTATGTTCCACCCTAGTCAATTAAGGACCGACGCTTGTGTTTGTCCAAACTGAGCATTAACCGTACAACCACAAGTCTATATGGGTACGACCTAGCTAACTAACCTATAAAGGTGTAGTTTAGATATCACCAGTGGTGTATTGAGTGCCAGGGCGTACTGGTTACTCATAGTGAGGGACAGGGTTACTGTACTCATATGGCGCAAGAGGGGGCTTCAGATTGGGCGGATTTAACCCTTCTGCGGTGAAACCTCAGCGGGTGGTCTCTAGCTATACTGGAGTAGGTGAAAGGCTTTGTGATATTTTATTTGGGTCTCATGCCAAAGGAAGCATGTTGACTATTAAGATAATTTATCTCTTGTGGGTAAAGTTGTACAACCTCTGCAGAGTGTAAAACTATTCGAATAGCCGTGCCCACGGTCAAGGGCGGGCAAGGAATGCATTCACATGGTAGATTTCTGGTTTTGTTTTAAAATCAAAAGTTTTGTATTCCGAGGGTGGAGGGAACTCTCGGAAGGGAATCCTGGCGGATGGAGCCAGAGAGGGTGGATGGAACCCGCAGTTTAAAACTTGACCAATGGTAATTTGGTTAGCTAGTGTTGGCAGTTGGAACCTTCACTAGAAAGTTAATTCTGTTAAAACATTTACTTCATTAAAATAATGCCTTCGAAAATAATTAGTAGTAATTGAATTTTAAAATGTTGCTTTGTGCAAAAGAACCATATGGCCTCCTTTGTTAAGCCTTGCATCTATGCATTTTTCCCAAGACTTGCGGAGTACTTTATGTACTCACATGCTACACTTAAAAATAACATCTCAGAGGAAGTTGAAGCTCAAGAAGGTGACTACGACTACTGCTTCGCTTGTGGCTGTGATGGATTCTTCCCGGAGGACTAGGTCGCGCTTCCCCAGTCAATTGCCTGTGGCGAATTGATGGGTCGTCCTCGAGTTTTATTTGCTTCCGCTGTGTTTGATTGTGCGAGGTCTTAAACCTCCCTTGTAATAATGAGACCATGTGGTCAGTACTCTAATTATTGTAATAAATCGTCGATGGTGATGTTTTCCATTCTGTTTAAACTGTGTGCACTAGCTTTGATCTGGGACTAGTGCAGTAATACACAGGGGGTCCGGGTTTGAGAATCCGGGGGCCCGACAATGGTTTAGCTTCTGGTCTAAAATCATTGTGCACAAAAACTGCATTTGCAAAGGCAAAAAAGTCAGGCAGCAAGGGTAGTCACGCTGAAGGTTCTGATTCATTGGAATATCTCCCTGAAGCCGGAGAGGGAGTTAAGGGAGGTGGTGATACAGATACAGATTTAGAAGAGGAGCCAATACCCCTCGCAATTGAGGTGCTTCTTCTATCTTGGCTTGTGATGGGAGGGAGGGGGTAGATAGCAATGCAATTCTTTGTTGTATATATACTTGGTTAATTTGTGGACATGCTTATTGGTTATGTTTTTTTCTCCAATTTCAGCCTCCTGTTCCAACTACGTGTAGAAAAGTCTGTGCCAAAAGGACAAAAGGCAGCGCCGATATGGGTCCTGGGGGAAGGCAATCTAAGAGAGTGAATTCAACTCCACCAACAGAGGTGCCTCTTGGAGTTTCTACTCGGTCTAAAAGGCAGCGCACATCTGCACAAGGTGAACACACCTTGCCACCAGCAGCGAAAAACAATGGCGGTGAAGCTGTACGCTTTGATGAATTGACTGGAGACATTGGTGTGGACAGCCATCCTAGCCCTCTAAGGGACTGGACATGTCCAGATGACCTTAGCTATGGCGAAGAGCAGACCGGTCAGCAGAATGACCCCACTGATGAAGGTTGGTTATACTTACATGACCATCAATCAATTCTCACTATTTGATATCACTATTTGATTTCTAACAATCTGAAAACTGTGTAGTACCAATGCAAACAAGAGCGAGGAAGCCGAGGTCAGCAACTAGGGGAGTTTTGCTTGACAAAATGACCAGATCAATGGGAAGAAGGATGGCCATCTCTGTTGTCGAGGGGAACAGAAGGCCACATGAACCAGTGCAAGCTGCCAAGTTTGCATCAGAGGCAGGTGTAGTAGTTAGGTCTCAAGTACCGATTTTGACGCATTGGAAACAATACAAGAAAGAGACTGAACATTTTGAGGGATTTGTGGGCAGGCTATCAGTAAGTATAAATCTACACTCTTGTTCTTACATTCAACTCTGCCTTGAGCAACTTAGTAATGGATTTGCATTAACACTTTGGCAGGCGAGGCTGGCCATTGACACCACTGACAAGCCAACAAAGGAAGCATGTGTGAGTGTATTCCAGTCTGGGGTACGGCAGATGCGGTACAGGTTGAAGCAAGCCTACTTCAATGGTGTCCCTGCTGATGAGATCAAAACGACCTCTCTTGTCCCTTACATGACTGATGCACAGTGGTGTGAACTCGTCGAAAAATGGTCAAGTGGTAAGAACAAGGTATGTGCTGCTCAAGTGGTGTGAACTCATCAAGTTCTTGTCTAGTCTTTCTATTTTCTACTTGTGTTGGAGTCTAACACAAAGAAAGTTGTAGGCAATCTCTGAGCAGAACAAGCGAACCGTGTAAAAGTCAGGTACCATCATGCTACAGGATCTCGCAGCTATGTTGCACAACTGCACTCATATGTAAGTGATGGTTGTGTTTTATTGTTACTTTTTATATTCAATACCCACTGCCTTTGTATAACAGTTGCACACATGTGCAATTTCCAATCTGAAACAGAAGGAGAAGAACAAGAAGAAGGACGCAGAACTCGGTGAAGAAGTTGATGAAGAACATGATGAACTTGATGAAGAACTTGATGCAGTGGAAGTCTTCAAGGACTTCCATACCAGTAGGAAAAAGGGCATGAGTGACACTGCAATAGAAGCAATTGTAAGTACCTTCATTTGCTTTCCTTGAAATCTGCTCAAGTCATTGTCATAACAGAAGGAGAAGCAGCAGGCAGTAGCATTAGCAGTAAGCAGTAGCAGCAGCAAGGAGTAACCTAATGTAGCATTATCATTTTGAAGTTGTAATTTTACACCAATGAATATGTTTGTGGTTACCTGTGCCCTGCAGTAGGTTTTTCCCCTCATTATGCTTATGTCAAGTACTTGTTATGAATCAGTGAAGTTTATGCCGTGGTAGGCATCTGCATTACTTATTATCAGCAGTAGGCAGTAGCATTAGGAAGTAGCAGACAGTACCATTATCAGGAAGATCTATGCATTACTTATTTTTGAATTAATCCATGTATCTTTGGTCTCTCTGTTTATGATTTTTTTAATTTCAATTTAAGTCATCTTCCACTATGTGTAACCTAATGTTTAATCCTTGAATTTTGCAGTCTACTATGGAAACTATGCGAGCAGAACTTGTTGCTGACGGGCAGGCACCGTTGCCTAGTGCTGATGTTGTTTCCAAGGTCCTCTCCCAGAGCAGCTGCAACACCCAATTTTTGAAGAATGTTGGTATCCCGACAAGCTCCACCAAAACAGAGACATCTACAGAGAAAGCGCTTCGGGAACAACTTGCTGCTGAACAAGATAGTTCAGCTGCTCTCCACCAACAAGTAGACGAACTGAAGAAGAAGACAGAAAAGACTGAAAGGGAGTTTGAGGAGTTTAAGAAGCAACAGGAAGAGAACAATATGCTCCTTAAGCGTATCTTGCTCTTGAACGGCGGCGCTGGTAACTCTCAGTCTTGAACTTCTGTTGTGGCTTCATGCGGTGAACTTGTGTGGAGGCTTGATGCGGTGAACTCGTACGGCTTGATGCGTGAACTCTGTTAGTGGTGTGGTGATTGCTGAACTCCTGTCATTATTTGCTTGTGAACTGAAAAATATGTGCTTGTGAGCTTGAACAATGTAATATGTTGTCATTCTGTGATTTCTATCCAGTAGACTTGTGACGAACTGGGATTAATTTTGTGACGAAATGATCGCTGTACATGTGGACCAATAAAAAGAGGATACGCGGACAAACCAAAACCGGACGCGTGGATGAACATTCCACGTGGACCAACAGAAAGAAGACACGTGGACCAACGAAAAATAGACACGTTGGTCAACCAGAATATGCCACGTGGCCTAACTGGAAGATGACACTTGGGCAAATTAGAATTGGACACGTGGAGAAACAATGGAAATCCACGTGGACGAGCCACGACCCGACACGTGGACCAGTCATGGCGAAGTGAATGATCAAATGCCGCCGGATGACATCGCCGGTGAAGTGAATGATATGCCGCCAGATGACATCGCCGGTAAAGTGAATGACATGCCGCTGGATGATGTCGATTGTGGTTCGGATTCGGATAGGTTGCACGATGATAATCTGGATCAGATGCTTCGCGATGCAGAAGAGAACTATGGTGAGAGAGAGTATGTTAAATTCCGGGGCTTGATGGAGGATTCGGAGAAACCTTTGTTCACGTGATGCAAGTACACGAGGTTGTCGGCCGTGCTTGAACTGTTGAAATTGAAGGCAATCAACGGTTGGTCCGACAAGAATTTCACGGCGCTGCTAGGTCTTTTAGCGAACATGCTTTAGAAGGGAAATGAGTTGCCTAAAACCACGTATAAAGCCAAGAAGGTTCTTTGTCCGTTGGGAATGGAAGTAGAAAGAATACATGCATGTCCGGACGACTGTATCCTCTACCGTAAAGAGTATGCAAACATGCATGTATGTCCGATGTGCAACGCATCCTGATACAAACGTAACAATCAATCAGATGATGGCGAGGGAACAGAGGCGAAGAAAGGACATTCTGCTAAGGTGGCATGGTATTTTCCTATAATTCCCCGTTTGAAAAGGTTTTTTGCAAATCCAAAGGCGGCAAAACTGCTGTGTTGGCACTCGGAGGAGCGTAAGAAGGATGGAATGCTAAGACACCTTGCTGATTCCGCGCAGTGGAGAAACATCAATAGGAGTTTTGTAGACTTCGGTGCAGAACCAAGGAATATAAGGTTTGGACTGAGTACAGATGGAATGAATCCTTTCAGTAGCATGAGCAGCTGACATAGCACATGGGCCGTGACTCTCTGCATCTATAACCTTCCTCCTTGGTTGTGTATGAAGCGAAAGTATATTTTGCTGTCGATACTTATCCAAGGGCCAAAACAACCTGGGAATGATATTGATGTGTTCCTAGCACCGTTGGTGGAAGATCTAAAAGTACTATGGAATGAAGGGGTACAGGTATGGGATGCATACAAACAAGAGAATTTCACTCTGCGCTCCTTATTGTTCTGCACCATAAATGATTATCCTGCCCTTGGTAACCTATCGGGCCATAGTACAAAAGGTGCCAAAGCTTGTACTCACTATTTAGATGGTACCCAGAGTGTGTGGCTGAAACACTCACGCAAAACCATCTACATGCGTCACCGCCGGTTCCTTCAGAGGGCTCACCCATACCGCAAGATGAAGAAACAATTTGACGGAGAGAAGGAAGACGGTTCAGCTCCAAGGCATTTAAGGGGACACGAGGTTTATGATATGGTTAAGGATTTAGATGTTGTCCTCGGAAAGGGACGTAAATTGAGAGCTCATGAGAAGAACACCTGGAAGAAGAGATCAATATTTTGGGACTTACCTTATTGGGAGTACCTAGATGTTTGACACTGCATCGACGTCATGCACGTAGAAAAAAATGTATGCGACAGCTTGATTGGTCTCTTACTGAACATTCGTGATAAAACAAAGGACGGCGTCAACGTATGGCTTGACTTGGCTGATATGGACATCAGGTCTGAGTTAGCACCGACATGCACTGATAATGGACGAACGTACCTTCCCCCTACGTGTTACACTCTGTCCAAGGATGAGAAAACAGAACTGTGCCAGTGCTTGCATGGTGTCAAACTTCCGTCTGGTTACTCCGGCAACGTGAAGAAACTTGTTTCGATGCAAGATTTGAAGTTAAATGGCATGAAGTCTCATGATTGTCATGTGCTGATGACACAGATCAAAGTCCGAGAGACAATCATGAGGCTATGTTATTTCTTTAACACAATTGCTCAGAAGGTCATCGATCCCGAAGGACTAGATGCTCTGCAGGACGAGATGGTGATGACTCTATGTCACCTTGAAATGTATTTCCCTCCTTCGTTTTTCGATATCATGGTCCATCTCATTGTTCACGTTGTGTGGGAGATAAAAATGTGCGGGCCCGTATTCCTACGTAGCATGTACCCATTTGAGAGGTTCATGGGAATTCTGAAGTCCTACGTACGGAATCGATCTCGGCCGGAGGGCAGCATCGTCGAAGGTTATGCAAGCGAAGAGGTCATTGAGTTTTGTGTCGATTATATGGCTCAAATTCAACCGATAGGTGTGACTCAATCTCGTCATGAGGGGAGGCTGAAGGGTCTCGGAACTATCGGAAGGAAAGCAATCACTCCAGATATGGACACGTATACTCAAGCCCATTTCACGGTGTTGCAACACATGACTAAAGTGGCACCTTATGTCGACCAGCACAAGGATGTGCTTCGGCAACAGAATCCGGAGAGACCGAATGTTTGGATCATGAGGCAACACAACAACCGGTTCAACCAATGGTTGAAGGAGCAAATCGCTAGGAGCTCGCCAAGTGAGACGCTGACATGGTTGGCAAAAGGGCCGACATTTATAGTTGTGACATGGCAAGGATATGACATAAATGGGTACACATTCTATACGCAGTCTTAAGATGTACAGAGCACTAACCAGAACAGCGGTGTCCGCATAGATGCATTCAGTACTGAAGGGCTAATTTTTAAAGGAAATAAGCAAGTACAATGAGAATGTGCGACATATATGTGAATTGGCATTTATGTATATGTGATGTATATGTGTGATGTACATGTGAATTGGCATTTATGTATAGAACAATGCTGCAATGTGATGTATTTGTGAATTGGCATTTATGTATATGTGATGTAGTCAATTTTGAGAATGAGAAAATGTGTAAAGAAATACACTGTGTGAATGCGGCTGGTTGGTGTTGTATATGAATGCAGCTGTTTGGTGGTTGATCATGATGAATGCAGCTGGTTGGTGTTTGTTTTAATAACTACAGTCGGGTAAAGGCTTATCACAGATGATTCTAAACCTAGAACCGTCTGTGATATTTATTATCACAGACGGTTCTAAGTTTAGAACCGTCTGTGATAGTATAACTATCACAGACGGTTATAAACTTAGAACCATCTGTGATATTGAGTGCTGTCCACAACCTCTAATGTTCCAAAAGAGATAATCCGTCACTCGCTCCAGAGACCTCAGTACCGTGCTAACTCCAAGAATTTCCTTCTTTACTACATAAAGCATCAGCTGCTGGATAGAAAGCAAAAGCATTTATTTATAGCTGACAGTTAGCTTTCGCTTGATTTCTTTCTTATCAAATTACATTTGTTTTGATTGTAGATTGGGTCGGTGTAAATAAAGGGTGAGCTCCAAACTACAGTGGGAAAGGCCGAGTATACACCAACCATACTTTGGAGTGAGAAGGAGACCCTAACTAACAAAATCAGGCATCTGATACTATGCTGAAAAGTCCCGTTTGGTCACTTTTCAAAAGAAGGATGCGCCGCTATTTTATCATCATCTGGCACTGCTTGACTTGCTTTCACAGCTTTTAGCTTGAACGTGGCACTAAAGCCTCCATGTCAACTAAAGAAAATAGTTCAAGACAGTAGAGCACAGAGGGAATTACCAACATGGGTTCAGCATTTCGTTTAGTGAATGCGGAGATAAAAGCAGCTGCTATTGATGCAATTGGACCGCTCGCATCGCTCCTTGACACGAAGGCTATAAGAATCAAAGGAAATACTGGGCGTAAATGACTTTGGAGTTCAAACCTGGCAAAGTCCTTACTTACTCGGCTCCAGGCCAAAGCGATGAAAAGACCCTTTATTTAATATGGTCACGCCCATGAGAGAAAGTCTAGCCCTATCAACACCTTCTGATCCTAGTTGGCTCGAGTAAGGCAGGCTACTTCTAAGCAATCTAGATAACATTGAACCTCATTGAAAAGAAATAACTTCCGGCCAACATAAAGATCCAGCAACCTTTTGCCTGACCTCGGCTCTGACGCATTCCTCCTAGCCTAGATTTTCACTACATTCTTTGGGATCAATGCCTACTTCCAAAGCGGAAGATGTCACAGGTCAAAGATGAAAATAAGGAGAAGAAAGAATGAGAAGAGAGAGGTGAAAATGCTCTTCTCAAATCATATCTCTCGGTTTCAGTCTGACCCGGACACTCGAATAGGAAAGTATAGCTACCTTCAAACCATACCCTTTGCTAACCGTCTGTGATATTGATATCACAGACGGTTCTATGTTTAGAACCGTCTGTAAAAAGACTCACTATATATACCCTCTGGCTAGGGTTTTCCATGTGCGCTGCAGTTATTCGATCTAGATCTAAATCCCGAGCCCGTCGCCGCCGCCGCCTCCCCGAGCCCTCGCCGGCCGCCTCCACGAGCCCGTCATCGTCGACGCCTTCCTGAGCCCATCGTCACCGTTGCCTCCCCGAGCCCTCGCCGACCGCCTCCTCGAGCCTGTCGTCGCCGCCGCCTCCCCGAGCCCTCGCCGGCCGCCTCCCCGAGCCCGTCCTCGCCAGCCGCCTGCCTGAGCCCGTCGTCGCTGCCGCCTCCCCGAGCCCGTCGCCGCCTCCCCGAGCCCTCGCCAGCCGCCTCCCCGAGCCCGTCGCCGCCTCCCCGAGTTTCTTAGTAAGCTCTGTAGTGATGTAGTCTAAAACATTATTTCCTATATGAATAATGTAAATGTTGCACTGCATAAGATGTGTTGTAGTGATGTAGCTATTTTCGTGTAGTGATGGTAAGCTCTGTAGTGATGTAGCTATTTTCATGTTCTCTCACTATGTAGCTATTTTCATGGTGTGTTTGTAGATTTATGCCTTTGTTTTAATGTGTGCGTCCATGCTCACCACATGCTAGTATAATGGCATTGCTAGTAGATTTTCATGATGGGCTTTTATTGAGTATAATGGCATTGCTAGGAGTATTTCACGATTGGAATGGTATTTTTCAAAGGAACACGATTGCAGTGGCATATAATCAATTCCTTCTAATATATAGTATTTAGCAACCACCTAACTCAATTAATTTCTTACCTCACCTCATCTATCTCATTTCTACCAATCTCTAGACTAGCTTTTCTGGTTCTTTTAAATAGGCAATATCTTCCATAAGATACTATTATCATCTCTTCCTTAACTACTCTTTTACATTAGCTTGGATGTCATCCCCTCTCTGTCCACATCACCCCCTCCCTTCTCCCCCTCCCCTCTACTCCTCTCCTCTCTTCCTAACATTGAGCATCATGTTTCACTTTCTTATCTTATGGTATGACACTTTCTTATCTTATCCTAATAGACTCACAAATTGAGCAACATGTCATCCGCACATTCTTCAACACCATCGCCGGAGGCGTCCGCTCCAACATCAAGACGCCAAGGAAGAGGGCTATCGAAAAAGCCTAAGGGCCGATTTACCATCACAACGGTCGATGGATCTGGGGTCCCTCTCCTTCCTCACAAAGCAGTAAGCGCATTCCGAAGATTGATCGGAATAGTTGCATGAGAACGAATTGAGATCACATTCAATTCGTGGAAGAACGTGCCTGAGACTCGGAAACGTAAGCTGTGGACCGAAATTTTGGCATCGTTCGAGATCCCAGAAGAACACCAAGACGCCGTGCAACGACGAACCTTGCTAGCGGCGTGCAAAGCGTGGAAGAACATCAGACAGGCCGCCGCTCCTGTGCTAGCTAGCCCGCACAACCGTCCGAGTAGTTGCGCGTCCAATCCGACAGAAAGCGAGGCCAGATTTCCTGTGGACAACATCCAGGTAATAATTATTATCTCTCGAATGCTTGCTCCATTGATAGGCCTATTGGAATAGCTAATTTTATATCGTTATGTAGGAGCCTACGAAGTGCAGGCTCCAAGTGAAATGTGTCTCCGTTCCCTTGTACGCTGCTTGGGGCCAGGCATATCAATTTGGTATCGGGGCCATGGTGCACGGTCAACCTTTAGCGTCAGGCTACGTAAAAGTTAATGTGGATGGTGTGCATGCCAATTTTGAGGTCGTCCGACTACTGAAGGCCCCCAACGACGAGATCGTGACTCTAGGGCAGGCCATTGGAACATTCATCCAGTGGCCCAAAAGCGACATCTCCCTGGAGGCTTCTTCACCGGTAGCCGGACCAGAAGGGCAGCGTGAACCAGAGCTAAATGCACTGGTGCTATCTCCACAAGGGCAGTGTGAAGCAGAGCTACCTGCACCGGTGCTATCTTCACGGGTGCTATTCTCGCCAAAGCAACTTGCATCGGTGCTACCATTACAGTCGACTACCATAAACTCGTCCTACAGTCGAGGCAGTGGCCAGGGCAAATCAAAGACGAAGGATGGTGACGATATCCCGTACCTGCCATTGGCCCGCAAATTCGTGCTAGGCGAGCCGATAATATTCCCGGAAGAGCACCTCTTAACCCTAGGACTTGGTTGCCAAATATTACACGCTTGGTATATGGAACAGTCCAATAGGCCAGAGGGAGAACGGCGCTTAGGTATCACTATCAAATTCAAGCTGGAACATTTCCATCACGAAGTTCAGAAATGTGTCTTCGCGGTGACCTTTGACGATATATTTGGTCTTTTCACGCTCAACGCTCTCGACGCCTCACTCGTTCGATGCTAGACGCTGTAAGTATATACAATCACAGTCTATGTTCACGTAATACCGATATATGTCACAATTTGTTGCTTTTCTGTGTATATATATAGATTCATGCTGACCGAAGCTAGATCATCGAAATCACCAATTGGTTTCCTGGACCCACGCTTGGTCGCCATTGATACCATCAACAAGGATGCATCCTTCGTCGAGAACTATATTACAACAACACTGCCGACTCACCACGATAAGGAATTTGTTCTTATGCCATACAATGAGCACTTCCATTGGATTTTAATTGTAATTATACCAAAATAGAACAAGGCTATATACCTTGATTCTCTAAGTAAGAACAAATCCAAGTACACAGCTATCGCCCAAATACTCGATAGGTGTTATATGAACAGCACAAAATGGTGATAAAAATACACCTTAGCAAGAGGAGCAAGGCAGTTAGTGGTGCAGCTAGCATTGGAGACAATGTTAATGTCAGACTTGTATTCCTTCTCGTTGACACCAACAACAAACATGGGGGCATCCTTGCTGGGAGCAGAGATGACGACCTTCTTGGCACCACCCTGTAAATATAAGCAAAGAAGACTATTAGAACCATTCTATACATTAATGATTCAGTGTATCTTGAAATATCACATAACAGGATATTTGACACAAAGAATGTACCTTAAAATGAGCTGCAGCCTTGGCCTTTTCAGTGAAAACACCAGTAGACTCAACGACATACTCAGCCCCAGCCTCAGCCCATGGGATCTCCTCCGGGTTCCTAAATCAGAATATGAGATCGTCAGCTTGCAATGCTTAAATTGTATATGAACTGAATTACTGCAGAAATGAATGGACTAAAGTCATAAGATCAGATGGAGAGTTCCACTGTGCACAATGATTTTTTATTGCTCTTATCACTCCGGAATCGAGGTCTCGCGAAAGAAATGGATCCATAATCAACGAACTTGTCGGCTGCACAAGCAATACTTGAATGGCAATCATGGACGATCCAAGTATAGCTTGTTCAGCCGGACAAGTTCGTTGATTATGGATCTATTCCTTTCGCGAGACCTCGATTCCGAAGTGATAGAGCAATAAAAAATGCAATGTTACCATCTAAGTGCAAATGCAATGTAGATCTTTTGTAATTGTGTATATGTTAATAGATATTTTATTTCATTTCAATGAATTGATTTGCGAAATGGATGCTTTATGTTTGTGAAATGAAGTGCGATATGAATTGGATGTTTTATGTTTGTGAAATGAATTGAGATGTGAATTGTATGTATACATGCACATGTTGATCTGCTTGTTTCAGAGGGCATGGATAGCATTTCCTGAGGCTAGCCAATAAATAGGAATAGATTTAGGAGTAGGAAAGAATATCATGGATGGTTTTTAGAGAAAAAACCGTCTGTGATATCTGATAATCACAGACGGTTCGAAAACCGTCTGTGATAACCTTCGATTATCACTGACCCATAAATTCAGACGGTTCACAAAACCGTCTGTGATGACGTTTTTGAACCGTCTCTGATGACCTTTTCTGTAGTAGTGAAGTACTTTCATAATATTATAATTTTATTGGGTTTTATAATTATATTATAATAGTAATTAGTGGTCAAAATTATATTTTAGAGATCGTGTCGATATTTG
The DNA here is from genome assembly GCA_017311315.1 of Dendrocalamus latiflorus. Lineage (NCBI taxonomy): Eukaryota > Viridiplantae > Streptophyta > Magnoliopsida > Poales > Poaceae > Dendrocalamus > Dendrocalamus latiflorus. The sequence goes on along the minus strand of CM029633.1, from coordinate 12,950,579 downwards.
AAACGACTTATTTTTATGAACCGAAGGGAGTACAGATTTTAAAATACACTGATTCGGTCTTATTTGTTTCCTCCACCCGAGTAGATCGGATGAAAAGAAAAAGGAAAGAAAAAGGCGTAATACAGAGGCCTATCTTGACTCGTCCGGAGTGTTGAAATTAACCCGGCCGGGAATTTATCCCATTCCTAGTCCAGTCAAGGAGTAGTTAGCGATGCGTCAGCACCGAAAGCTGGCTGGCTCGTCTCGGAATATAATCTTGCCAAAGGAAATGCTCTTTCTCCTGCCGTCCTGCGGATCGATCACTGCCTACTGTTAGTCCAAACTTTGCATGCATGTGGCCAAAAAAATAAGGAAAAAAACACGGACTGCAATTCTGCAAAGGAGATACTTGTTTTCCAGATTATAGTTAAGGAGCCCTGGATGAGAAGTTTTGCCACAAACGGCGGTATTAATCGGTAACCGGAGAATCCTCTGGTATTTTTGGTACCGGCAAAACTTTGGTGTTTATATATACATGGATGGAAGTTTTCCAAATTCATATGTACGTAGATGGAGTAAAGGTATTGGGTCTGTTTTTTTATTTTTGCTGTGATTTATGGCTTTTGATTACGACTTATTAGTTTTATAAATAGTGATTGCTGAGATAAATCAAAAGTTAAAAGCCGTTGAAAAAACAAAATAAAGAGCCATTGAATGCACATGGCTTCCAATTTAATTGATAGCTGTGCACATGCCGATCACGTCAAGATCTGTTTAGTATCGTCTATTTTTTTTGTTCGGGCTTATGGTTTTTGGTTGTAATTCATGACTTTTAGACTATTTGTAAGAGAGAATACGGAGTAACAAAAACTTATGTGCGGTTTTAGTTGATATAAATGAAGTTGATACAGTGTATACTATAATTAACTTATAGACTCCATCTTAAAAAATCATTTGTTTAAAAGCTAGTTGTTGTAGAAAAACTAAAAAGTAGTTTTTAGAAACTGAAAAGAACATATCTATATATTTAAACATTTTCTTGGGTACAACCAAATTAAGCTAGTACGTAGAAATTTCAGGCTAAGCGATGACATCCAACTGAAGCTAGCTAGGTCTATCTATTTGGGTAGCCCCTGATCCAAATATTCTTCACATTTTCTTATCCACATGAGAGTCGAGATAGGTTTTCCCACTCTAAGACGAATTAACTCTACATATGATGTACCTGATTACCTACCTCGCATGCATGCGTGTTATGTTTTCGTGCATGAATGGAGAAAGCAGAGCGTGGCACTATATATATATTTTTTGACTGCAGCTAATATCTATTATTTGTGAATTTCGAAACATTAACAGACGATGAAGATATCGACATAGACAATACATATAGTAAACTCAAGAAACCATTTTAAAAATCTGTTTAAAAAAGTGTCTCGTTTGTTTTCACTTTCGAATAACCTAAAAGTCCAAAAAATGTGGCATAATAACTTAAGCTTCTCAACCTTCCAATGTTTTCTTTTTCCTTGTCCTAAATCTTTAATGTTCTTCACTTTAAGCAATCGGATTGCTTTTCTTATAAACATGGATCGCACACGTTGCATAAGCGTGTATGCACCACTATTCGATCTGCAGATGAATTAATTGCCTGTTCCTTTTTCAATAAAAAGATCGCTCTAATTTGTATATGCAAAATGAGAATATACATAAGCTCTTCACGGTTGGTTTGATTTTGTGCAATTAATCAAGAGCTCCTTTTAGAGTAATCTTGCAGATTTGATCAGCTGATCTTGTGCCATTTGATTGTGTGTGCAATCAAACTCGATCGTTTTGGACTGCACAACAAACATATATAATGGAACTCAGATGGACAAAATCATCGGACTAAAGAAGTTTGATTCCGCAAAATACCAAGTACTAGTAGTAACACGAGCTAATTAAGTGCTCGATCTACATTGCATTATAATTATAACGAGAGAACGTACGTACGTACAATACATACATACTCCAGGTCTCCTCCAGTTCATGGATCTTTACATGAACTCACACCACATCATATATAGGGATACGATCGATCGAGATAGAAATACTAATAAACATCGACCATACGTACGTACGTACGTTGGTCATGGAACTGATGATGGATCAAGTTTGGTTGATCTGCTCCCGGCGACCTCCTCCCTCTTCTTGATCTCCTCCTCCGGTGCGACGGCGACGACGACGTGGCCCCGGCTGCTCGGGCCGGACGGCGGGATGAACCGCAGCCGGGCGAGGTCGCCGCCGCCGTGCGCCCTCTCCGCTCGCCGGCGGAGCACACGGCGCCAAGGCAATTCGACGGCGGCGCCGTCCTCTCCCTGCACCGTCGGCGTTGATGAGGCCGACACCACGTCGCCATGAAGTACAAGCCTTTCTTCTGCACTTGCCAAGAAGGCTAGGCCAGTAGCAGCAGCTATGGCCATGGCCAGAACGAGAGCTAAGAGCTTCGATTGGAGCGAGCTCATCGTGTTGTGTGTATTGACTGAACAGTGTATACAAACGTAGCTAGGCTGCCCTAACTATATGGCTACCATGGTATGATCTCAACTCTGCTTAGCTATGTGTGATGTGGTGATAGATTGATCGATGGCTAACTGGCTATATATAGAAGGATGTTTGGTACGTGAAGATAGACAATGTGCCGGGTAGTTAGAAGGTAATTGCTGAATCAATCAAAGGAAGAAGAGAAAGTGGTTACGTGCTTTCGGTCAGTAAAGCTAGCTAGCGATGAATATATGGATCGCCTGCAAGTTGGCAACAGTGCACGACTGTGTATAACTGTATTCGATCCATCCATCCATCTCGTGGCTACGCGTATCGTATCCGATGCCTGGCAATTTATTGTTTCCTTCTCGAGGTGGAAAAAGAATTGTGTTGCGCTATCTTAGGCCCCGTTTGGCACGGCTCCACTTCACAAGTGGAGCTATTTTTTTTGACTTCACAAGTGAAGCTGGGTGAAGCTACTTTTTTCAGCTCCACCCAAGGAGCTATTTTTGTCTCAACAGGTTTTAAGGGACTCCTTGGGTGGAGCTATTTTGTTGTACCCCGTTTGGCACAAAACAGCTCCAAACAGCTCCAGGAGCCGGTGGTGGAGCTGTGCTAAACGGGGCCTTAGACTGTACTTATTTGAGTTTAAGCTTTATCCTTTAAGTTTTTATGTTCTAATTTTTTAATTTTATCTTTTTCTGGTTTATTTGCCTTTTCTTTTTCCCCTTATAATATAACTATTTTTTCTTTTTAATTTGTTAATTTAATTGCACTGAAAAAATTACTAGCAGTTACAATAAAAAAATTATTACAGTAGTAAAAAAAGTTAAAAGCTTGAGCTTTATATGCCCAAACGAGCACCCCGGGCCATGAAATCGACGCCAACCCTATCCACGTTATGTCTTCCGGAACGCCGAATTTTTCCAGATTTTTACCGAGGATTGTACTTTTTAATGTGAGATTTCTCTGTACATGAGAAGTTTTATATGTGCCTTTACGAATTGAATTGTTTTATACGAAGTTCACGCGCCCTAAACATGCTCTAAATGGTTAGAAGGGTGCAAGTTTTTTTCTTTTGCAATAAATTAGATCAGCGTGTTTCTAGCGTAAAATGTACAAATCTCAAATCACGTGAAGAGAAGAAAAATACTCCGTTTAAGATCAAGGCTAAATAATTTAATTTGTTTAGGTGACCCGGCTCACCTGCAGAGATTACTCGATCAACGCAATTAATGCTCCGCTGTAATAATTGTGGAGGTACAAGATTTGATGGACGGCTGAGTCCTTGCCTCCCTGTAGCAAACAGACCTTGTCTATCAAAATCACTAATCAGGGCTTTGTTCTACAGTATACTCTACACGTACAGAGAGGGAATAGCTCAGTAACGAAGACATCGTAAAACCAAATCGAACGGGTAATCCATAAATAAATCCAACGCGTAGTTATCAGGGCTCGAACGGACACAGATACCTTGGCGGTTGGCAGCTCTAGATTTTCGGGGGTGATTCACGTTTTTGCCACTCTTAAGATTGGCCAATTACCTCTGTCACTTACATGTGGGACCGCCTGAGTCACTGACAACGGGACAGGGTGGCAAATCTGTTGCCCCTCACCTCATAAGGGTGGCAAAAACATAAATTTTCCTTGCAAGCAAGGATTGAATGATAGATTGTAACGCCCCCGTTTTCAGGGGTGCGTATGAACACGGCATTCCGCAACTATTCATGCATGAACAGTTATGGAGTGTCGTGCAAGCGTATACCATTGTATGTTTACAACAAAAGTCCGGCATATATTTCACATATGGATTAACATCCAGTTTTCAACAGGCGAGGCGTGCAAGCCAAAAGCATAATTATATCACAAAAGCTCCAAGATCCGCTTGAGCGCAGCGAAGACATAAAGCCACGGATCCTCGTCGAAGAAGAGATCCTCCGGGACTTCCTTAACGGGGAGACCTTTACCTTCGTCTTGATCCTCTAAAGAGGGGATTTAGCAAGCCGTGAGCTAACCAGCTCAGCAAGTTACAAAGGAAACCCTATCTTATTATTTGCACATATCAACAAGGAAGGGAGTATACTTGGTTTATTAACTTTGAGTGGATGCAGTTTTATTTGCACACATTTTTGGAAATTCATCAGATGAAAACTACTCCTTAAGCATTAGGAATTTTCATGAAGAGTTAAATAACCAACTAATCAAGTTAAAGCATTTACAAAACTACTTAAGCTTCGCAGTTGGAATCACCCAAGTGACACAGCTCCATTAACTAGGAGCACGGCGTATTCGAATACCATTTACTTAACTCTGAAGAGTTTGCTCAGCTTTACCCACACGATCCCTCAACTCCCGCGACAGAGTTAAGGAAGCCAGGTCGTTTCACTGCTCAATTCTTTATATAGACTCTACCCGGTAGAATCCACTCGGGTCTGCACATGAAAACTCCCGTCCGCTTCGAGTAAACTCTACCGTTGTTAGGTACCCGCAGCACGGCATACCTAACCTACTACCCAACCTCCTGCCTTCTCAACACCTGTAGAGTTTCAATCGAGTTGAGCAGCTACTAAACCAGTGTTGACAAGTCAACTCCTGTGGTTTAAGCGATCACTATGACATTTGCTCAGCGTAAGGGTCTAGTCCTTATATTTTCACAGGGTCCGCAACCTCGCCAGGCCCGCGACCCTCAACCTAAGGTAAGCGGTGGGCGTCGACTGTCTCGCGGTTCCCCACAACACCCTTACCCTAACCTGTGCACACCGGCACTCTCCGCCCTAGGGCACGGTGTCCCATACCACCCTACCCTAGAGTCGGGTTTTCCAAATTCTATTGGCCCGCAGCCAAACCTTATGAGTGTAACGACTTTGTGTGATAATAATAACCTACAGTTATCTAGATTACCAAGTAATTATTTCTAGGGTTACAACGGCGGGGCTACAAGTTTAACATGGCATTTGTCGGTGTTAGGTTTAACTACATAAACATGTCATTCTAAACATTTTATTTTACTTTGAACTAGCATTTCACAACTAATATAATGCAAATAACATAATAATAATATTAAACATCATGGGATACAACATGATCAAAGGTTTTGCGACTTGTCGTGAATCTGGACGATCTCGGCTAGCTCGAACGTAAAAGCACCAGAATCCTGAGACTGCACCTGAACCTCCGGGATCTCTGAAACTAGCGCAAACACATAAAATAAGTAAGTCCAGCTTGAAACTATTCAAGCGAGAAAAAATAAACTATTTAAAAAGGAGTAAAATGCATAAATCCTCAAATTGGAATTTTGGAATTTTCTGGGATGAATTTGGGGAAAAGGAGGTCAAAAATGGGTTCAGGACATTATGGAGCAAAGTGGTGAAATTTGGGAAATTTTGGGATTTTCTAGGATTTATTTGGATTTTCTAGGATTTTAGAAATGATTAAATCACTGGAAATTCGGTTTAAACAGTGACGGGCCGGCCCGAGCTACAGTGCGGCCCGGCGGAAAAATTCAAACGCGCGGGCGGCGGCCCACGCGCGCGCGGCGCGGTGAGGCAGGCCGAGGGCTCGGCCCAGCAGCGAGCGCGCTCGCCCGATTGCGATGGCGGACACGTGGGCTGTGCGGGCGGCGGGGATGCGGGGCGGACCGAGGGACCGGATGAGATGGGTGGAGATCGGATGGCAGCGAGTTGGGGAAGGCGGCGAAGCGGTACAGGGGAATCCAACGGATCAGAGGGAATGAGTTTATGAACATCGGACGGTAAAGAGGGGTGGCCATCCGACGCTTTGGACTAAACGGCAACGGGAGGGGTGGACGGGGGAGATGGGGCCACGTCTCCCCTTCGTCTACCTCTCGCCGTGCGCTCGCGACAGAGAGGCAGAGGGGCGGCGCCTCCGCTCTCCGGTGACAGCAAGGGCTCCCGACGGCAAAAAAGGGCACCACCGGTAGGGTTTGGCTTGGGGAATCCATTTTAGGGCTTAGGAGGGTGAGGGGGTCAGTGGAGGTGGCTGGAAGCGAAAAGGGGGAGTTCGGTCTCCCGGCGGTGAATAGGGTCACCGGGGCCGAATGGGTTCAATCAGCAGCGGCCACACGTTCAGGGGCCCCCGGAGCTTACAATGGCGGCGGTGGTTGAAGCTCGGAGCCTTCGGAGTGAGCTGGCCACAGGAGAGCTGGTTCGGCCGGCGGGGAGCTTCGGTGACAGCGTTCCACGAGGCTTCTCCTGGCCAGAGACAAGTACCAACGTGATTAGGGGAGAATGGGGACGCTTTTGGCGAATGCAATCAGAAAATGAGCAAGGGAGAAGGGAGAGCAGCTCTCGGGGGTCACCGGCGCAGGGGAGAGCGGCGGCGGTGACTGGGGCGACGAGGGTGCAATCGGCTGCTCTAGGGGGTCCCTTGGAGTGGTGGAAGAAGAACGGGGAAGGTGGGGTAGCTCGAGAAGCAAAGGGGGAGTGAGGAGGCCGGGGTGGGGTTTTATACCCGGGCGGAGGGGAGGGGAACCGTGGGGGAGAAGGCACGGGCGTGGCGTCGGGGGTTAACAGGAGTGGACGGGAGCAGGTGGGCGTCTCCTCCGCGTAATGGAGCTGTGACCGGGCGCTGGGCAACCGTAATGGCGAGGCGACGGGAGAGGGAGCAGGTGAGCTGCGGCATGGGCGAGGCGCGTCCGCACGCGGGGAGCGAAGAAGCGGCGACTGCCAGGTGGGGCCAAGGCAGAGACGGGGCGACGCGTGGCGCAGGAGTGCTGCCGGTTTTAGACCGGGCTGTCGGGACGGCGCGGGCACGGGGAGAAACCGGGGCGCGAGGCGGTGCGGGCGCAGCACGCAACGCGAGCGCGTGCGCGGGGAGAAAGCGGGGAGGAGCGGGCGCCAACGGGAAAGGGGGAGCGGGGAAGGCGCCGTGGAAGGGGGACAACGGGAGGGGAGGCGGCGCCAGAGGGAGGGGGAGGCGGCAGCGCCCAAAAGGGAAGGCGGGAAACCGGGGGACTTTCCAAAAAGGAAAAGTCTCCGAAATTCACTCAAAAATCCAGCAAAAACCAAGGAAATTTTTTGTTTGAATTTTTGGGGACTTTTCATAGATACACAGCTTCATCGCAGGAAAAAATAAGGCAAATAAACAAACTGAAATATGCATACATAGGAACACTTGACGATCATCTTGTTCGGTAACATGTCTTTCCATATTAGCTCAAAACAAGATTCCATACCAGTAGCAGCAATGCCAAGGATAAAGAACGGATGCAAGTTTTGGGAAGAGGATGATCACCTTTGGTCGACACTGGACCGGGCTCTCCAAGAACTCCTACTATGTTTCACTTTTCGAATTCCGAACGATTCAGACTTGGCCCAGTATATTGGTAAGTTGGGCCCTACGATAGTCTTTGGACATTTCAGTACCGCGGCTATAGGCTTACAAATCAGGTCTATTCTAGGATTAGACCTTAAGGTTTAGGCCCAACACTGACCGGGTCCACTCACATGTTTGTGATTACTGGGCCTGTCCTGTTTTTTCTCCGGTTATGTCTTTTAGCCGCGGTTTATAATTTTTGGATTATTTATAAGAGATAGTATGGAGTAACACAAACTTACATATAGTTTGACCGATATAAATGAAGCTACTATAGTGTGTACTACAATCAACTTGTAGACCCTATTTTAAAAAGATACTCTGTTTAAAATCTAGTTATTATAGAAAAGCTGCAGCTTTTAGAAGCTGAGAGATCCACTGCCATGTCATATGTTGGGCTGTCATTGGTTCCACCTTGGGCTCGAGTATTGAGATCGCCTAGTCGGGCTGAGTTGCATACAAATAGGTAATGTGAGGCTGAGTTACAAACAAATAGGCAAAAAAAAAATCTACTCTTGCTGTTCACTTATAACAAAGCAACCTTTCTACTTAGGGCAAGTTGTACAAATCCACAGTGATCTCGGAAATCTACTTCTCGCAGCCTGATTATCGGTAACCATGTTGTCGTCGCTATATCAAGAGTCTTCGGTGAGGAAGATGAAGAAGTCCAACGCGTCTATCTGGATGGTAACTAATCTACAATGTAAAATTTGGATGCTTATGTATTTTTTACTCTGTATTATCAGTATAATAAACTTAACTTAATGTTATTAATATAATATAACTTTCTCTCTTATTCATAATGGGGTTTTCCCTTCACTTGCATCTTTTTTACCACCCTTACTTCTCTTTTCCAAAAATATTTAGAATCTTTCATGTAGAAAAGCATCTACGAATTGGGCTGAGAGCTGCACTAACTGGCAGCAACTGACTACATGACTTGAATTGGGCTGCCGACCTAACACCTCAGTACATACATGAGCTGACTGCGATTTAAGGGCACATCTCTGCGTTGAGCCTATAGAAAGGTTTTGAGGATATACACATGCAAGCTTACTCCCAACGAAGTATATACTACAACATCAACTTAAAAGGTACAATTTTTGGGAGCAACAAAAACCACCATGAATATTCTAGTTTGGAAAAAACATGGGAGCAACTGAGAAGATTGAGAATTTGAATAAAACTCGTGTTAGGATAAGTTTCGAGTCTCTTGATTTGAGGAAGAGATAGAATTCCGTGTTCGTGTTTGAGTCGAACACGGTTTAGATCTCTAGTATATAAAAGCAGGTAGAGGTTAAGTGTTTTAGCTGTGGCTTTGTGGAGGCTTTTTGTGCTAGAGTTTTTAGAGGTGCTGTGAGAGCGCTTTGCAGCCAAACATGATGTAGAAGTAAAATATCAGATCTGATTTCAAAGAAAAGAAATCATCGTTGACGTCGTCTTGTTGTCTCAATCAAAGCACGACGTGGTTTCCGAGCATCATCTTTCTCGTGTTCTCGCAGTGGCGTGCTAACACATCTCGATCTTGGGCGATACGAGCACGGTGTTGTCTTTGGCGTGTTCTCATTCGAGCGGTCGAAGCTTTCAAGCGAAGGGAGAATTCGACTACGTGCAAAGGAGGTCAAGCAGGTGGTCGTAGCAAAGCGGACGAAGCGAGCGATCGAAACGTTCATCGAGTATGAGTAAAAAGATCAAGTGAGCCATTGTGCAAGTAGTCGAGTGTGTTGCAATTGAAATCTATAACTAGCAAAGTTGGATTATTTTTTTTTTTTGGTTTGAGATTTGTTTTTCAGGTATCAAAAAACTGAGACAATAATTTACCTCCTTTGATTATGCCATACAATCTTACAGTTATAATAGACTGAAACAGAAAAATCTAATCATAATTTTCTCGAATCTGAACCCACCCATTACATACTAGTTTCTTTTGATGCCAATGCCATCCAGACAGAAGCACCTGAAGATGATCAACAAGAGAGCAGCAGTGCGGGAAAGCCACCTTTGGTTGTGGAGAGCCTAAAAGAGGAACCAAGTGCTGGATGGCCATCTTTTGGGACACTTCTTGCTGAACTATTGAAACATGCTATTGAAGGAGTGGGGAATCTACTCCTCAACCTTGTCCCACTACGCCTGCGACGTGGGAAGAGAAAAACTGACCTCACCCCACTGAAAGACAGGCTTGTGATGCCGGAGGACGGAAGGGAGACCCCAATAGCGCAGAAGCGGGGAAATTGCATATATACCCCATAGTTAGTAGACACTTGTAAGTTTGCCCCACACTTAAGTGGCCTTGTAATTTTGCCCCATACTTGACATGCCCCCTTATAATTTTGCCCCATTGCCTATTTAGCTCCTATTTTAATTTCGTTTTTCATTTTTTGGGCAGGAAAAATGCAGTAAAAAATATTTACAAAGTTATCCATTAAATGCCTAAAACATTCTTATTTCGTTTTTCATTTTTTTACTGCATTGAGCTCCTATTTTAATTTCGTTTTTCATTTTTTGGGGTAGGAAAAATGCAGTAAAATATATTTACAAAGTTGTCCATTAAATGCCTAAAATATTTTAATTTCGTTTTTCATTTTTTACTGTATTTTTCCTGCCCTAAAAAATGAAAAACAAAATTAAAATAGGAGATAAATGGGCAATGGGGCAAAATAATAAAGGGGCATGTCAAGTATGGGGCAAAATTACAAGGCCACTTAAGTGTGGGGCAAACTTACAAATGCCTACTAACTATAAGGTATATGTGCAATTTCCCCCGCAGAAGCTGAGTAGCACTCCAACGAGGACCGAGACACTCCATGCTCCTAACGCTGTAAATGAGACGGCACCAAAGACTCTGAAGAGCATTAAATCATCAAAATTAAGGGATTCTACTCTGTCAAGCAAGCACAGGTCCTCCAAGAGGCAGGAATACGCAGAGTTCTATAGTTAATCCGAAGCAGCTCAAGCCTGCTGAGATGAAGCCCGCGGATTACAGTGATCCAAAGTATGATCACTACAACATCAGAAGCAAATATGGCGCCGATAGTGGCCACAGGTACTGATGCTAGGTCCTTTGTCATCGTGCCTATGATGTCTTTAGCCGGCATCTATCTACCCCCAATGTAGCAATATCGACTTCCAAGTGCAAAGCACAAAGCTTCTGCTTATGGGTCACTGTCTCACCCTTCTTTCCTCCCATAAGATTTGGCAAGTAGTCATCCTAGTTAGGCGGGGAACCTGTATCAGTTGGCATCCCGTAGCCTGCTATGCGATTTCAGGAAGCCAAATGTAATTTTCGCAGAAAGCAACTTGTAGCCTAGTAGTCTTAAGATCTGGTAATCTGAATCTGCCAGTTGATTGAGTTCAAGACTTGCAAATGCGTAACAGGTGAGAACTCCATTTTAAGCTGGAGAATGCGAACTTTTCGCACGAGTCATCGCATCGAAACGCGGGTTCACATTCTCCTGTTTTAAGGCGAGTTCCCACCATTACGCTTCATGACTTATGACAGGCAAACCCATGTCAATTCAATTGCAGCTGCTCCTGGTTCTTACTGAGCTGTACCTGAAAGTGAAGTCTCATTCGGTCCTGGTCCAGTTCTGCAAAGCTGTGAGCCAGTGGCTCCAAACCAGATACAGCAGAAAGATCAGGCCGAGGGGTTTCAAAGAATGTGTGTGTGGTGGTCTAGTCTGAATTCTTCCCAGTCCTAACTTTGATCTTCACATGTGATGGAATACTAGGCAAAGTGAGCTCCTTTTAGAGGGACTGGTTCTTTTTTGCTTCGACTTATTACTTCCTGCTACAGTAATTAGCTTTTAAATGATATATCTCTTTAAGTCAAGATTTACAGATAGATTATAGTAAATAATGTACTAGTTTAGCAATATTGGTTAAAATTATATATAACTATTTTTTATTTGTATTAAAATTTAAAAACTATAAGCTAAAAGTAAAGGACCCACTCGGAGTGAGTGACAGTCAATAGCTGGGATCCAAACAAAATTCGATGAGCTGGTCGCGACGCGGCCGATGTATACATTCTACACCTTTCTGTTATCTACACTACTAGTCACCAAAACGATATATATTATATATACTCGTGATATAGGGGGTGTTCGGCATGGCACAAGCCGTTCAGCTTTTGGCAGCCGCTACAGTACCTAACTTTTAAACGGAGTATTTTTTTAAAACGGGGTCTACAAGTTAAACGTAGTACACGTTAAAAACCCAACATCTGTACCAGCCAAAATCGCAAGTGAGTATCGATCTCTCCGTAATCTGTACCGTAAACAGCCAAAATTCAAAAATTTCAGTCAAAAACCATAAACCGCAGTGAAAAAGAACAGGCCTATATACCGGTGTAGTCGTGCATGTAGCTGGACGGCACCCTCGGAGACATCCCAAATCGGTGGTCCCGGCGATGGACTGAAGGCATGGAACAAGATCTGAATAATCTGGTCGATCCACAATGTTGGCGTAAGCACGTCTTGTGGTCTCCGGCGCCTCCTTTTTGGAAGAGCGTTAAGAGGAGCTGTCGCTTGCTTGCCTGAAAGACCTATGCGCATGAAAGAAGACTTCAGCATTGGACTGTAGTACTGTTGACTTAACCTTCGAAAATAATCATGATAAACCGCGCGCGAGTATGTAGTTAAGACTTGAAAGCTGGAGGGAAATAACCATGATAACCTACACGCTGTCTGGCGTAAGAGCAACTCTATCCCATTAGTCATTTCTCCTTCTCTATTTCCTAGGATGAAGAGGCTAGCTATTATTTTCAGCTCTCTATTTGAGTTAGCATTCCAATGGCCTAGCTATTTGAGAAGCGAGTGAGTAGGCGCTCGCCAAATCTAGCTAGCGGCCGGGAGAAAATAGCAACTCGATAAAAATGAAGAGGAGGATAAAGAACCGGTTGGAGTTCATTTCTTGAGTCATATTAGGTAAATATACAATAAAGAGCAGGATAAAGAACCGGTTGGGGTTGCTCTAAGGCTGGAAATTGAATCCACCGAGGTAGTAACTGGGAGGGATACGAAACATGCGACTTTATCTTGGTTCCGTAAAATCTCTGCATTCCAATGGTTTGTAAATTTTCCGGAGTGCTATGATAGCTAGTGCTGAAGTCAAGAAATGGTTGGTGGTATGCATATAAGTGTATATACAATGTTATAGATAACTATTATCATAAACTTTTTAGATCATCTATATATAACACTAAAGACAGCTCCTGTAATGGATCATCTTTTTACAGGTTTCTATAGATAGCTTTTCTATGACATAATATGTCTTTTTTTCATGTTATAGTCGATCGTGTATAAGAGATGGCTTAATTATCTATGCTCCATCTCTCTTCTTTATATCATCTTGTATTCTATATGACAAGATTTACGGACGACTATGGTCACACCGTTATATATACTCTGAACCCAGGATTGGAGTGGTCCAAATGGGGGCATGAAACCAAAAGCCACAATCTTCTGACGGGTTCACATGACACGCGTATCCTCGTCAAACAAAAAAAATGAGCACCGAACTTACGTGTAGAAAAATGAAACAGAAGGAAGAATGTGGTAGTAGCAGGCGACTGCTATTTTGGATTGATCATTCACGTACAGCTCACCAGTTTCGTGTCCTAGGTTGTACACGTCGGTCCTTGCGCCGCCGCCGCTAATTTTCTGTCAATCGAGTTGGCTGGCGTTGGTGGCGAAACCGGAGTTTACAATAACCAAACTTCGAATGCCATTGTTTTGATCACATGGTGTTCCTTTCTGTCCCTATACCTATAGGTGGGCATTGCACCGTACTATACCGGCACGGCCGGATTCACCGTGCTTCGAGTCGCATCATGCCATGTCGGCTCGGTCCGATCACCCCACCGTGCCATGCCATACCGGCCCGCCTCGCTTCCAACTAAACTCAGGAATGGATCAAAGCCCACCGTACCGGCGTTCGTGTCGTGCCAGCCCAACTCAACCCGAAATAACTATACACGACGAAGGCAGTGGCGACAATGGTGACGGCCACCACCATTTTCATTCCTCCTGTACCCGGCTTGTTAAAAACCTAGTTAAAATTTAAAAAAAAACTATGCATACATTGTGGAATGTAGCATAATCAACAATAAATTATAGAGGACTCACATCACAATTAGGATCTCATCAGTCGAATATTCATAAATTGCCTTTTGCACCACTGCTTCAGACAATCCTTGAACATACTTTTGCAGAATTTGAAGAGTTGTCTTTGTACAAGTTGCATCACTATGTTGAAGAAAAGTTTTTTTTAAAAAAATAATGGATGACATTTTCCATCTATATGTATGTGAGAAAATCAAATTATGTGATTTAAGTCATCTTCGGAGACATGTAGCTTTAAATAATTAGCTATGTCCAAATAAAAGTATGAGACACCATGATAGAAATAGTCTGTTAGCAGGACAATGAGATGATAGTTAAAATGAGTAATAAGAAGTAGAAGTAGTCATTACATGTTCATTCCACTAAAACAAGATAACACTAAAAAATCAGTAGAATATAATTCATAAGTCACTACATATCTTCCGCTAAAAAGGAGAATGGACAGACAGATAGGAAGACTCTAGATATTGCTGGTTTTGCTCGGGTTTGATGCGTGATCACCTTACCATGCATGTCTGTGTGGACCATTTGATTAAGTATAGATCCTGTTGTATTATATGTACTAGTATACTACTCTTGTTGTTTTCTTTCATATATAGTACAATAATAGTGTCAGTACATCTATGTGCATGATCATATATTTCGTAGTATACTTGTGATCATCCCTGTTCTAGAGAGGGCAATCTTGCCCGATTACATGTGAATAAAACCCCTAATAAAGATAGATATGTTTCTTGTTTATTGCCTACGGTGGGCACCTTCGTGGGAACAAATCTCTGCCTGATGGGCAAATGGGCATAGGCACGGGGAGCTTCACTCGTGGCTATTTACCCGCCAATGATAACTACCACGTAGGCCCATGTCTGAGAAAACCCTAGAGAGCAAAGACATCAATCCAAACCCCCACATATTTTCCCACCCTCCACTCCTCCAAGCCGTCGCCACCAACTCTTCCCCAATCCCTCATTCTTTCTTCCTCTCCCTCCGGAGTCTATCTCCCCGGCTACTCACCAGACCAAGTGCCACCATCCCTCTTCAGCCCTCGTCCCCTCCGCCTCCCCCTCCCTCAAATCCCACCGCCCGAGCTCCCTTCCCCTCCACCTACCCCTCCCCCGCCGGGATCCCTGCAGCTGTGGCTGGTGAGGATGTCTGACGCCACCTTCGAGGCGAGGACGGCGTGCACCTTGGCGCCGGAGGGGCCGAGCAATACGACAACCTGGTCGCCGGTGGCACCCAAGGCGTAGGCAGTGAGGAGGGAGGGGACGGCGTGGGGTGGTGGTGGTGCACGTCCTGCTGCAGCAGCGGCGCCCTCCCCGCCAGTGGCCCTAACGCGTGCCACCTCGACCCCCTACAGCCGCGAGGCCGCCGAGCGCGACGAGCTCCTCTTCGTGCGGCTTATGACTAGTACTTCTGCTCCCCTCTGCAATGGTTAGAAAACTAGCTGTTGCAGGCAAATCTAGTAGTTCTGACGTGCAAAGTCCGGTACTACTGATCATCGAAAGTACTGCAACACTCATGAAAAACTAATGATTTCCTCGGGGATGAGACGAGTCCACACATGTGTCTCTTTGGAAAAAAAACGTACCGCTACACAAGCCAGTCGTTCTGAAACTCGAAAGTACCGCTCACACAAAGCCTACAGTACTGCTCTCTGAACGGACTGCTCACACAGAGCCGATCGGACCGCTCACACAGAGTTGGTCAAAAGTACCAATCGTTGACTACACTGGTCCCTGACCACATCGGATGGTTCGACCACTCAAGTCTCTGTCCACGTTGATCTCTGACCACGTTGTCCGGTTCGACCACATAGGTCTTCGACTATACTGGTCTCCGACCACGCTGGTCTTCGACCACGTTGTCCGGATCAACCACAAAGGTCTCCGACTACGTTGGTCTCCGACCACATTAGTTCCGACCAATCAGGTCTCGACCACGTCGACCATGTCGATCATCGACCACATCAATCTTCAATCATACAGATCTTCGACCACCACGTTGATCTTCGACCACATTGTATCAATCACGTTAGTTCGACCACGTTAATTTTGACCACATAGATCTCGACCACGTCAATTCGACCACGCTGGTTTCGATCACACAGATCTCGACCACGTCAATTCCAACCACATTGGTTTCGATCACACAGATCTCGATCAAGTTGGTTTGACCATTTTGATCTTCGACCACACAAGTCATCGACCACATTGATCTTCAACCTCATTGGTTTGACTACGTCGGCTCGACCATGCTGGTCCCCGACCGCATTGATCTTCAACTACACAGATCTTTGACCACATTGATTTGACCACAATGGTTCTCAACCACACAAGCCTTCCGACCACCACTATTAATACATAATGGAAGAACTAGATGACAACCGATTGTGAGTATATTTGAACTACACAAGCTATATATACTCAAGGGATATATTTCAAAGTAAATATTCTTAATATGTGGAAATAAAATATGGATCGATACTAATGAAACCATAAAACATAGAGTGAGCTCCTCATAAATGTGTGCATACAAAAATATATTATGAAAACATATGTACATATTCAAGTTTGACTTATTTGGTGAATTCGTTCTATATTTCGAATTCGAGGAATGCAATAAGATAAGAATGTGATATTGAATGCATCCCTCTTATGTTTTTTTATCTTTTCATTCAAATGAGACAAAGCAATATCATAATCAATAAACATATTAGTCTCACAATTATATTTGTCATTATCAACAAAACCAACTTAATGGAACATGAACTTACAATTTCCCCCTTTTTGGTGAGCCAAACACTAAGACCGGTAAAACACTAGGAACGCATCCTTAGCCCTAACTAGTTATATATTTGTCTTGCGCATCCCCTTGAAGCTTGATAACTTACATCTACATTCAAGTTCGGGCCATCATCTTTACATGCATCTACACATGATGTATCCTTCACTTGACCTCCATCAACACATGATGGGTCTTAAGTTAACTTGATAATCAATACATGATCATCTCCTCTTGGACATGCATCAACTCATGATACATCTGCCACTTGACTTGATGATCTTCAACACATGAAATCATATCAAGTCTTTCTTATTTGTGGAATCTAACCTATTCATCCAACTCATGAAAAATGTTAGTCCACACAATAATTGCCATCAATTACCAAACTTCACCATTAACACATAAATGGATGGACTAGATTCTACAATCTTTCCTTTTTGGTAATTCACGGCAATCTCAAGGAATAATGAGATAAAAATTCGTTTGCAAGTATATATCATGTACACAGCACTTGTATACTCTAAGATAAGCTTTTAAAGCAAAACTTACTTGATCAGTTGTTATTAATCATCCAACCATTAATATATAATGGAAGAACTAGATGCCAACTTGATTACGAGTATATATGAACTACACAAACTATATATACTCAAGGGATATATTTCAAAGTAAGGATCATTAATATGTGAAAATGGAATATGGATCAATACTAATGAAACCACAAAACATAGAATGAACTCCCCATAAATGTATGCATACAAGAATGTATTGCAAAAGCATGTGCACATATTCAAGTTTGATTTATTTAGTGAAGTTCATTCTATATTTCGGATCCGAGGAATGCAATAAGATAAGAATGTGATATTGAATGCATACCTCTTATGTTTTTCATATTTTCATCTATACTCTCACAATTGTATTTATTATTATCACCAAAACTAATTTAATGAAACTTGAACTTACACCGGCACGACCCACCATTCGTGCCGTGTCATACCATGCTTGGGCTATACTAGGCCAATCGGGCCTTAGACTAGTCCGAGAAGATCCAGCCCGACTCCCACCTCTACCTATACCCAAGGGCATCCAATCTAGCTCTTTGTAAATCGGTACGCTGTGAGTACGTCAAGAACCATAGTACAATCGGCTGCAAAACCAATACTTCAAAACTTCTTTTCTGAAACCTAGTACTTCAAATCTCCTCATAAATTTCCTCCAAAAACAAGCCGACTTCGCCGCACCTAGGATTATACAGAAGTGTATCTCAACAACTTCAAAGATTGAAATATACGGCAGGCAGGCTATGGAGCTAAGAAAATTGGCCATGCCACAGTAGTGCTAACAAAAGCAAACATAAGCACAAGTGTAGCGCTCCAGATGCTGGACATAATGAAGTTAAGCATCAAATGATACACCCCTTAAACTCGCTTAGACATACTGCCTGATTAATCTTTATAGGTCGAGCTCCTAACTGAACTTTATTTCATTCTTACCCTTTCCCATTAGAAAACTCCAAAATTTGACGACAAAAGCAGCGAGAGTAACACAAAATTCGTGACCATCCTCTGTGTGTGTATATGCATTGTTAGTGATATGCCTAGTGATGATCATGGAAATAATTATATCACTTTTATGTTTATGATTTTTTAAACGATATGTTATTTTGTCTCTTGAATAAATATCTTTCATTCGTGAAACTCTTTATTCATATTTTGATGTTATTCTAAATTATTCCCGATCTTATATCATTATGTGGGATAATTATGATTTATAAATTAGCACATGTATTGATCAATGGTTATATTTTATGGATCATGAATATGAGGATATCAAATTAATAATGTTGACACATGTTAGAGAACATGGTGTTAGATTAACCTACCATGATACCTTGCGGGAATTGTTATATTCTGCAGTATCATCAGTTGATCTCATATATATAGTGTATGTAGAATATTTAGACATGATATTATCATAGTTTTCTATATGTGTAATAGTTTACTTAAAGGTTGTCAAACACTACTCTGTAACTTGGTGGTCATAAAGGTAGCTTTCGGGTTTACTATAGAACATGTGAAGGAATATGAGCGATCAAAATAGAATTTACCCCTTATATATAATGGGAGAGGTATCTCTGTACCCCTCAATATGGCTGAATTAAAGACATGTATGGCCATGCTGAATATGGTTAAGGAGTTAATCACAATTGAGTAATCTACTACATGTTCAAGTGAAGAATCGAGCTATCATAAGATGCCACATTTTTCGCCTTCAGTTTGATTTGGTATTGTAAGGCAAAGCGATTGATATATAAGTACTATATAGATTCATCCATTATGATCTTTATGTATATTTAGGAGTCGTTATGTCCTGCTAGGGATCGCTACCGACTTATAGACCGAAATGAGTTTTTGGGCCATGACCGAATATACATGAACCTACAGGGTCACACACTTAACATGTTGGAACGATAAAGATCCGGGTGATAGACTTCGAGTGGGATACAATCTCTACTCATATTGGATAAGGATCTAGTCAGAGATCTCCAAGTTGGATACAATATCTAATTGTATCAGATAAGAATCCAATTGAAGGCTATATATTATGAGAGGTGCGGATCTAAGGGAGGCATTCTGAGACACACCCATCAAAACTCAAGCCGCCACATCTCAAAACCCCTACCGTATGTGCTGGTGCTAGCACATTGACATGCGATGTTCCATACCTGGACGTGTGAAATTCGGTAGAGGCATTGCGGCGACTGCGACGCTAATCGGGACAATCGCGAGGAGGAGACGGTTGACCAGAGAAAGATCAATTACTTCCGCTACACCAACGCATGCTACGTTGAACCAACCGCTTCAACTCTACTTCCGTTACACTGCGTGTCTAGTGGTAAGATCTATGATCTCTTATTCGTATGACTTCTTGATTTATGCTATAAAAAATTTTAATCTGCGTTAATGTAGTCTATCCATATCGCACATACATCTACCGGCGCAAGTTATGCATGCATTGAGGGTTCGTCAGTAGATACTCCTGTCTTCCTCCTGTAGCGAGTCCGGCGTGAACACGGTGTAAACATCACATTCAGCTTTTGGAAGCATGGCGAAGGTTTTCATCAAGAGTTTGTTAAAGTTTCCTTTGATTGATGTTGACATTGGCGGATCTAGGATTAAGGGTTAACTCTTGCAAAAGAAACACTGGTGCACAGCGTCAGATCATGCGCTGTTAATCACTCGGCGTTACTTGTTTGTTTGCTCAACATACTTAACCGCAAAAATCCAGGTGCAAAATACAGCTTGGGGGTTATTTTCCGTTCCGTGGCTAAAATAAGTACCACGAGGAAAAGATATGGGCCTGTTTTTTTTTGCTGTGGTTTGTGGATTTTGGTTGCGGCTTATGACTTTTGATATGTTTGTATAAGAGATTACAGAGTAACAGAAACTCACGTGCGGTTTTTGTCGATATAAATGAAGTCAGTAAAGTATGTACTACAATTAACTAGTAAACCCTATTTAAAAAAAATACTCCGTTTAAAAGCTAGTTACTGTAAAAAAACCGAAAAGTAGCTTTTAGAAGCTGAAAAGAACAGGACCCGCCTCTCAGCCTTACATTTTGGTCCAATAGAATCGACAGAAATGTGTTAATCGAGTAACCAACGAATACAATTATAATGGATCGTGGTGGAAATTAAAGTGTTTAAGCTACTTAAACGGAAAAAAAAAAGTTGCATTCTTTCAGCAATCTGTTGCAGATGCAGCAAAGGGTAGAGCCAAAATGGCACGCAAGGACGGACACGTATCTGACACGATGTTCATTCCCATCAGATCATTGCAAATTAATCCTCTTAACTGCAGCCTGTATAATTGACCACAGAACAGTTCAATGACGGCATCACATCACATCCTCAGCTTAGCTTGGAACAAACAAGCGCATACGCCCCGATCGGTTGGGTTTCAGCTTCTGACTTCCGGTTTATTTTTTACTATTCATAAATTTTGTCTTTTTTTGAACTTTTAGCTTTTTATTGAGCTTTTTTGCCGGTTCTTTTTTTCCCGTATGTGTTTGTATTATACGTAATGGGCTAACATATTTTTATATTTTTTTAATTTTTTTAAATTTAATTATGCTAAATAAGTCTCTATCAGTTACAGTGTTTTTTTCAGCCAGCTACAGTATTTTCAGCCATAAACCCAAAAAAAAGCCCAACTGAACGTCGGTTGATTTCGATCGCAACTACGTGTTGCAATAAATTCGTTCAAAAATCAACGACGAGAACGTTATGCAGTAATCATTGACGATCAATAAAGAAAGCGATCGCTAATTGACTTTGACGACGCACGGAAGTTGATCCAGATGGGGAAACCTCCTGCGAGCTAGCTTGAGCAGTCTACCGTATTGATCTAGGCTACGTTGGTATTGGCTACAGTTTAGTTTTTAATTATGACCATAACTTTTGGCTAAAAATAAATAGTAGTGACAGAAAGAATTAACTTTTTAAAAAAAAGGTGCGAGTGGTGGGGAATATGAATAAGAGATACAAATGCGAGACATGAGCGAGAGGAGTGGTATACGTGATACGATTATAACTCCCTACCTTATCTCCAGAGTGAGACGGGAGTTAGAGAAATGGGGGAGGCCGTGTCAGAAAGCCGAATATTCATATTGGCTTTTGATTTATCTAAACAGAAGCCAAAAGCAAAAGCTAACATGAACTGATCCAAGCCATGTAGCCAATAAATTACTCATTAATAACATAATCTCATGACTTGTCGAAGACAATTAGAGTATTTCTTTTTGGTTGCGGTTTATAACTTTTAGCTCTAGTGTGAGTGCTTATGTGAACAAACTGAAAATCGACAAGGTACTTCTAAAAGGCTATCCTAATAAACCGTTTCGAAACAAAAGTGGAGAAACTGTCCGTTTATTTATTCGAGAAAAATCATAAGTGATAAAGTGACAAGAACAGACTAATAATGGCAAGATATGCATACATAGGCTCCAGAGAGCCCTGAATGGTGAATGATATGCATTAGTGAAAGTGTAAGAAAACCCCTTAGATAATTTACAGTAGACATACTATATCGATACGTTTCCGAACAAAGTTGCCTGTCAGCAACTCATCGATGGGGTTTGACCTAGAAGTGAGTTTGAAAATATCATTTTAGTCACATTTTTTTCTCAAACCTGACTTCGAACGTCTGATTTTGTAAATCTAGCCGTCTGTCATAGACCTATCACATGCGGCAACAGACCTGTCGAGCATTGTAGCTTTCGTCGGCCCTGTTCTTTTTAACTTCTAAAAGCTGTTTTTCGGCTTTTCTACAGTAACTAACTTTTAAACGGAGTATTTTTTAAGATAGGGCTTACTAGTTAATTATAGTACATACTTTACTGACTTCTTTTATATCGGCAAAAACCGCATGTGAGTTTCTGTTACTCTATAATCTCTCGTACAAACAGCCCAAAAGCCACAAGTCGCAGCTCAAAAGAACAGGCCCGTAGATGTGCCGAGCTACTTTACTGGTGGTGCTTCCAGGGAACAAATCGTTCTGGCACAGCTAGATCTTGCAGATCTGCAGTCCATATCCCAGTGGAAAGCCTGAAATGGAATCCAAACCCTACTTTTTTTTTATTATAGAAGCTGACATGAACAAAGCCTTTTTCTTTCAGAGAAAGGGGTTTAGATTTTAGAAGAGATCGAACATGCATGGGGCCTAACTGCAGTACGTTGCACTGGGGGTGGACAATTGGCATCCCCGAAGAACTGAATAGTGATTCGCTTCGAATCCAAGGCTTTTGTTTATTTGCTTTCCTCCCTGAAAATAGAGTGCCTTTTTTTCACAAATCTGTGATTAATTGTAGTGTTTATAGATGCCTTTTGTGTTCTTGTCCCCACATTTGGGTTGTGCCTTCACTACATTGCCTCAGTACCTCATCAGATATGCTAATCTTTTTAAGTTTTTGGAAAATCAGGTTTGGAATCGTCTGGGCTCAATTTATATATGAGATGTGTTTGCTGGTGATCAAAATTGCCATACCAATGTTTGCCAATGTTTGTATTCTTAAAAAAACAGAGTTTGCTTCTCAAATTGTTTGCCCATGAATTGGCAAAATTTTGGCAAGAAATGAACTAGATAACCAATAAAAAAAAAGAGAAACATACCACATTTTGACAACGAACTAAATTGAAGCCAAATTTGGTCAAAGTTAACAATTTTTCATAACCCCAAACTTGGCATCCATGGTTGTTTGTCATAATTTGCCACATTTTTTTGCCATGATTTTTCTCAATACAATAGTTTTATGTTGCTAATATATAACAAAAAAACTTATCGGTCAAGGTTTTATATGAAGATCGTAAGTAGTTAGAGAAGACATAGTTTTTTTTAGAAAATGGGGAATATAATCAGGTGGTATGCGCCAATTGAGCGAATGGGTGTGCGTGGGGAGGGGCATATGCCCCCTTAGAAAATTATCAAATAATCTCTCAAATAACTTGTTGTTTTCCTCTTATTTTATGAGAAAATTTCTTATTTGCCATTGAATATTTTACTTTTCACTCATCTGCCATCCAAAATTTGGTGTTTCCTTATGTGCCACTAGCTCATTTTTCTCTACCCTTTCTTACCACTTCCATCCCTTGACCATGAGCTTGCTGTTAAGGGGGTGTTTGGGACTGCTCCACAAACTCTGCTCCACGAATTCTACCGTGGAGCAGCTCCACAAAAAACCTAGAGTTTGTGGAGCACCCCTTTAGGTGCTCTCACAACTCCACCTTTTTTTCCTCGAACAGAGTGCGTGGAGCTGAACCTGTTTGGCTAAAAAACATAGAGCGGAGCTGAAAAACGTGGAGTGAAGCAGTCCCAAACACCCCCTAAGTTGGACAGGAAAAGACATTCTTGACCTTTCTTCCTTCATCTTCCTGTTAACATGATGCTCCACCACCGTCTCCATTCTCTGGGCAAGTTGGCGACGAGAATTAAATCATACAAGAAGCATAAATCCATGGACTACAAAACAACAAAAAAAAGTTCAAACAAATGTAAATCAAAACCATAGCTCACATTCAAGAACCCAAAAGCTATGAAAAAGTACAAAAAATTTGAACTACCAATGCTTTGAACTATAAATTCGATCCAAGAATCCAATACTAACCGATTATACGGAAATAGGAGATTTGGAGAAAGGAGGTGCTATCACCATCCACATCCAGCTGCAGCCTGGAGAAAGGAAGTGTTATGAGATCCAGCAGCAACCAGCGGTTTAGCTAAAAAGAAAATGAAGGGTGGGCTCAAAGCATACTGGTGGTGAGAAACATCAGCAAAGTTGTATCTTTAAAAACGTTGTAGTCTATACACGAAAAGCGGTTCAAATAAATTCAAATAAAATCAAAAAAAATTATAAAATAGGCACTAGGATGTAGATTATGAATTTAGATGAATTTAGAATTTTGAATCACATGATTCAGAGTTTAGACAGTGGAGGACAGGTTAATGGAATGTTTGCTGGAGGAGAAAATACAGAAAAAAGATAAATGAGAGAATATTCCAAAGGAAAATTCCTTTGAGCTGAAAAATTAAAAAACGAAGTAGACAACTAGGTCATCCATGTAAGTGACAAAGAGGGAATGAGAGGAAAGCAAAGGGGAAACAAAGCAGGGGCAACATGGGAGGTAGGAGCGAACAACAAAATGGGTTGGAGGGGTCTCAGGGAGGCGGTGGGAGGTAGCGGCGTAGGCGGCAGTGCATGGTGGCTGCACGACGCAAGCGGGCATGGGTGGACGGTTGTGGTGGTGCTTCGGCAAAGTCAGGCGAATGGCGGCGTAAGCATGGGCATAGTGTGGGCACGCGGAGTGCTCCGGTGCAGCCGGTGGGCTCAAGGGTGGCTGGAGAGGTGGGCTGACGGTGGCCGACGGCGGAAATGGAAGTGGCGGCGGTGGTGGCTCTCCACAGCGAGGCATTGGTTGAATTGAGGCATGGAACAAGTAGTCAAGTAGAGGAGGTGGTGGAGATGATTTGGGTGCAATGAATTGGAAAATGGCTCACTGGAGATGATGAATCGATGACGAGGAGCAAATTTGGCCGTTTTTGGGGAAAACTCGATTCTTGGTGATTGGCTACACTAAAGTCAAATTAACTTAGAGGATGAATTGCTTGGATGCTAGAACACGAGATGACGTGAATGGTTTCTTCAAAAACTCACCGAAGAATGAGGTCCACCGTGCCTCCTCCCCCTCACCATCTTCGTCACCTTCCTCATCCTCCAAGAACTCAAAAATTGCTAAAAACTGACACCAAAATTTAGCAAATTCCATAGTTTCTTGCTCATTATATAAAAAAATCACACCCACCATCCTAAAAATCAAAACTCTCACATAGATTCCCTGTCAAATTGGGCCACAGCGATGAGGTGGGAGCTTTAGGAGCGGGCACAGGAGGAAGCGAGCAAGATGATGGGGGTGGGCTGGAACTAGCGAGAGGAGGAGATGACGGTGGCGCCATGCTTGACACCAGAAGTGATGAGGCAAAAGGCGACAATGTGTTGGTACTGTTGCCATGGGGAGAAGGGGTATGGTGGCCGAGGAAGAAGGAAGAAGATAACACTAGGGGTAGTTGGTCGTTTTTTTGTAAATGACAAGATTATAGCCTCTAACAGTGAGCTGCATTGACCGATCTGATGAGAGTGAAATGGAAGGTAGAGAAAAGTGAACTAGTGGGCAGTGGTAGATAAGAAAATGTTAAATTTTGGATGGTAGACCAGGGAAGAGTGAAACTGTAAGTGACAAATAAGGAATTTTCTTTATTTTTATTTGTATTTCATTTCATTAGGAGACAATCATGGATGTTGAGCTAAACTACTTTAGTTTTTCTTTTCTTTAACTTATATATGTTAGATTTTTGTATGGAGATAACTATTTATTTAGATATTTAAATGAACATGTTTGGAAATTTATAATCTTTTATTGTACCTTCCTTAAGGTCAGATTTTGGATCAATCCTAGGCTGACCTTGGGCTAGGGTAAAAGGTGTGCTGCCAAAGGCATATGGTTCAGAGGGATTTGGATCCTCTTGGCAATGAGAAGCTGTCAATGATATGCCCTAAAAGCAATAATAGAGATAATTGTATCATTTATATATTTATGATCTTTTGAATAAATGTTATTGTGTTGCTTGAATGAATTATCATTTATAAAGGTTAGCAAGTATATGACTTATTGGTGAAGCTTTTTATTTATTGTATGATAGCATTCTAGAAGATTCGTGGTCGAATGTCACTAGTCGGGATACCAATGACTTATATACCAGCACATGTATTGATTGATGAACACATTTCACTAGTCATAAATATGGGGATATTAAATCAATAATATGGGCACATGTTAGAGAACATAGTGCTGGATTAACGCACCTTGAGGCACTATTGAGATTATTGTATTTTATATGTCATTGGTTGGTCTCAAGCAATTATGATGTATAATCATTATACCTGAGATCAGCATAGCTTACTACATGTGCAATAGTGCACTTAGGGGTTTACCAAATGTCACATCATAATTGGGTAGTAATAAATTTAGCTTTCGAGTATGCTTTGAAACAAGCTAAGGAATATGTCTGGTTGGATATAGGATTTGCACCCTCCTACATAGCAGGAGAGATATCTCTGGACCCCTCGATGTGGTTAGATAAAAAAAACATGGCGCATGAATGACACATTTATCACCTGAAGTTAAAGAGTCGACCACATGAAGTTACCCATCACTAGATCGAAAAAAAGATTGAACAGTCCATGAATGACACATTTATCACCTGGAGTTTGATCGGATATCGTAAGGTAAAAGGATAATTGTCGGACCCGGATTTTTCAATCCAAATCCACTGTGATTCACTGCACTATTCCCTGGATCAGTAGATCACAGTTTACAGTTCTGAATATCAAAATACATATCATGCGGAAGCGTAAATATAATAGTAAACTTACTCATGGGCCGATTAGGCCGAAATTAATAAACTGCAGCAGCGGAAGAACGAAGCACACAGGTGGGACCTTCAGGACATGCCCACAGGCAGCCAACTGGAGGTTCGCGACCTAGCCCTTGACATCTTCATCTTCTCGGCCAGCTTGTCCAATCTTGTTGCTGAGGCGAGGTGATTTGATTCCTGATTCTGAATTTTGTCGCAAAAGCGAGTATGAGCACTCCGACCCCGTGCTCAGCAAGCCAACACACAGAATGCAATATTTAAACATGTATGGCTAATCAAAGGATGGCTTGGGCTTATTTTATTTTGCGAAGAGTGCTTTTGAATACAATTATAGAAAAATCCCTGAGACTTAGCAATTTTAAACTCAAGACTTTTGTTTGTATAGTAAGTTGATCTTTATACTTGACACAGATTCCATCCACCATTACATGGCATCTGCGCCATATAGTAACTTTCAGCGTTATAGCCGCTTAACTTACCACTGGGACAATACCCAGGACAATTCCGAAACCAGGGCAGTCCTTCGCCCTTCAAGTTTCCCTTCTCACAAGTTCCCATTATTTTGTAAACAGAACTATATCTAGTTACGTTCCCATGTCCGCCCTTGACCGTGGGCACGGCTATTCGAATAGTTTTGACTCTGCAGAGTGTCACACTTTACCCACAAGAGATAGATCTACTCGTTGCCCCCACATGATTCCTTAGCCATGTGGTTGAATAGACTATCACAGGGCCTTTACGATGCATAGTCCACTGTGGTTACGCCTGCTAAGGTCAACCTTCCGTAGTAATATTACGCATACCGCGGGAAGGGTCCCTCATGAGCCATCACGGGCAAAGGCGAGGAATATTACGCATCCATCCCTTTGCTCGTGCTCATACCTTCACGTAACCACCTTAGAGCTACACAAATTAGTTAACCCTGCCTACATTTTGCCAGCTTGTGGTTGTACAGTTTTACACGGGTTGACATGACAAGATTCAGTCCTTAATGGTATCTGGGCGGTTCTACCACAAACCACACTCTCGTGCACCACTGCACCATACCTCCGAACCATCGCCCAGATATTTAAGCATGTTGGGGTTTTTGGAAACATAAAATAATCATATCCAACATTTATCAGTCATTACCACCATGACTGCCCAACCAATTTTTCTCAAGATTAAAAGTGATGCTTGGACGCTCTTGCACCCATGAGTATCTAAGCAAAACTAAGCATGGCATATAATTACGGACTTACTTTTGAAAAGTTACCATTATAATTTTGCTAAGGCGACAAGGTTCACATATTCGAGCATTCCAAAGGAGGTGTAATATTAATCAAGCAAACAATGGGCATATAACTAAAATCTTAAATTAACATGTATTTGCATATAAAATAATAGCATGCAATTTGATAATTTAAACCAAAGTAGTTTGCAGAAAACGTAGGTTCAACATGATCAAAGTATTGACTCGCCTTGCTCGCGGGGGTCTTGGTCTGGGTCTTCGGAAGCTTCCAAGCTGGCTGCCTCAACCTCTTCTTCCTGAGCCTCTTATGCTATTTAATCGTGCGAAATACCCAAATAAAAGAAAAGCAACCAATCAACAAAATATCACCAGAAATTCAAATGAACTCCAAAAATTATGGTTCTGGTTCCATTAGATAGGTCTTGAATTTAAACAAATTTAGAAATTTGTTTCATTCAATTTGGAGCTAAAATGAAAAAGTTATGATTGGTCAAAGTTATCTGTTTCGGTCAAATCCAGAAATTATCAAATCCTGACATGTGGGGTCCACTGGTATTTTCAGATTTATTTTAATTTCCCTTTTTATTTACTTCCTGTGCTACTGACATGTGGGTCCGGTTACTGTTCATGGGGTCCACATGTCAGTGCGGGCTTGGTGTGGATGTGCCACTGACCGGTGGGGTCCAGCGGTCAGCCTCGGCTCTGGCTACTGCGGCTGACATGTGGGGCCCACCTGTCAGCCCGAAGGAAAATAAAGAAAACTCAACCCGGCGCTGCGGAGCCGGAGGCTCGAACGCGCGACCAGGGAGTTGGAGGCGGAAGAGAGCGAGCGGTGATAGCCAAGTGAGCGGGGAGGCATTGCCTACCCTATAAGGATGAAATATCCTTTTGAGGGATGCCGACGAGGTGACCGAGCAGAGGAGTCGGGGGCGACGGTGGCCGGCGGCGAGGGGCTGTCGGGGAGGTCCGGCGGAGAAGCGAAACGCGTTCCACGAGCTACGGTGAAGACGATGGTGCAGTCGCCCGGGGCCGAGGAAGTCCGGAGGTGGGTCGGCGTCGTGCGGCGGCGACGACTCGGGGATGTCCTCGGTGACGGCGAGGTACGGGCGTCGGGGAGCTCGGGCGAGACCGGGGTGGCTTCGCGACGCACCGGAGATGATGTGGGTGAGAGGAATCGGGTTTTGGTAGCTCGGATTGATGGGTTGCGCGGGCGGCCGGAGTTGGGAACGAAAGTGGCTCGCCGGCGATTGAGTGGCTCTCGGTTCAATTACCTGCTAGAGGATGGTGAGTACGACGTGGGGAACTCAATGGGGGGGTCCACGGCCTTATATACACGCTCGGAGGGGGCTGGCAACGGGCGGCGCCCGTGCGGTCGCGTCGGAGCAGGTGGCGGAGGCAGGTGGAGACGCGGGCGGCGTTAATGCCAGGCGCACTGTGCGTGACGCAGCACGCCCACGCCCGCGCGGTCTCCTCCGCTTTTGCGGTCTCTCACGCGCGAGGGGAGCGGGGCAGAAGACCGGCGCCACGTGGCCGGGCCGAAGCGACCGAGCGAGAAAATCTGTGGGCGACAGCGCTGAACCGGGGGCGGAGGCGGTGGAACCAGGGGCGGCGACAGGGCGGCAAGCTTTCCACCAGGGCGACGAGACGGCTCGGGCAGGGATGTCGCTGGTGCATGTGTGCCACAGGGTGCGCGGCCGCTGAGAGAGGCGGAAAAGGGAGCGAGACGGGGGAGGAAGAAGAGAGCGGCGATAGCGGGGCCACCGGCCAGAGGGAGCGGGCGGGGCGAAGCCGGGCCCGCTGGCAGTGGCGGGAGGCGACGCGGGCGCGAGGCGGGGCCACCGGCAGCGTGAGGACGACACGGGCCCGCTGGCAGGGGCGCGTGCACGTGCGCCGCGCGGCTGGGCCGTTCGGCCGAAGGAAGGATAGGGTTGGGCTGGCTTCGGCTGGCCCAACTCCATTCCATATTATATTTTTATTTATTTATTTATTTATTTTTCTTGCTATATTTTTGGATTAAACTTTGGCAAAATTTTCTGTATAAATCCCCAGATTTTATTTCCATTCCTCACTCCTAATTTCTGGATCATCTTTTCAGATTCTTAATTTAAAATTTTAGTTTTCTATTATTCACATATTCCCTTTCTGATATTACTAATGTTTGTCTTTGTATTTTTATGAATTTCTTAAACTTCTGGAATCTCAACCAAATTCAGAAAAACACCAAAAAACCAAATTCAAATAGAATATATTGCAAAATAATTCAAAAGCTTCTCATTTTCAAATTTCGAATTTTCGGGATGTTACAATAATACACAAACAAGTTGTTTAGTCCAACCAGATATAAATTGGTAGTATGGGTATAATGACTGGTCATGATCTAGTCAAATATATCACAAATTGGTCTATGAGCTGGTCGTATAGGGATACGAATTGGTCATAACAAGATACAATATAGTCATAAGGAGTTATGAACTAATTATGAGCAAATAGGACTTGGTTGAAAATCATATTACATAAGGTTTATCCAAATTGACCTTTGTATATATTTGGAGGGCGATATGTTCTATTAGGAACCATTACCGACTAGTGATTGAAAAAAATGTTTCCGAGTGATAACCAAGTATACATGAACTTACAGAGTCACACATTTAATGGGTTGGAATAGTTAGGATCCAGTCGGAGGCTCTCCAAATGAGATACGATCTATGCTCGTTTTGGATGAGGATCTAATCAGAGGCTTTCCGATTGAGATACCATCTCTACTCATATTGGATATAGATCTAGTCAGAGTCTCTACATAAAGGGGTGCATAGGCTATGGATGGTAAGACAGAGAGATAACACCAGCCATAGAAACCTTAGCCGCCTCCTTCAAAAAAGGGCCTTGTTGTGCATGCAAGTGCTAAAACATTGGCGCACGGCGTTTCATCCCCGGATGTGTGAACTTCGGTAGAGCTGCTGCTGCTACGACAGCAGCACTGATCGAGACAATCTAAAGAAAAGACATAATTGGCATGTGGAGATTGACTACCACTCGAGGACGATTACCTTCAGAGGACGCTGATTGGGACATTAGATGATTAACTACTTCCACTACATAGATGTGCGCTACATTGAACCGAACTGCTTCAGCTCTTCTTCCGTTGCACTACGCATCTAGTGGTAACGATCCATGATCTCTTACTCACATAGTTTCCTCATTTATGTTGTAGAAATTTTAATTTGAGCTAAAGTATCCTACTCCATATCCCAACATAAGAAACGTAAGAGGTGAGTGGTGCCGCACATTGAGAGGGTACTACAAATCACTCTAGCAAAATCGATCACGGTGGCAAATGCACTATAGCATGCGCACTGTTTTGTACTGTAGCGTCGTGTTGTAGCATCAAATATAGGTTATTCTATCCGGATTGGCCGATTGAGGATCGCTCAAATTCACAACACTGTGCGGACCTGAATTTGGTCCTGAAGTCAGAGGATCTAAATCTGGTTTGGAGAGGTCCATACCCATATCCTACACAATAGCTTGTGGTGTCTAGGTCAACTTATGTGCATCTCTTCACAACATATCACTACTACAGAAAGCCTCATAGTAGATGCCTCATCACAGACGGTTTTGTGAAACCGTCTCTGATGAACACTATTACAGACGGTTGTAATTAGGAGGCCGTCTGTGGTATTTGTGGCGGAAAAATGGATTATCACAGGCGGTTATTACCGAAGTATCACAGACGGTCTGTATTAAAAACCGTCTGTGATAATCCCATATTATCACAGACGGTTTTTAATATAAAACCGTCTGTGATAAGCTAATTATCACAGACGGTTTTTAATAAAAAACCGTCTGTGATAATTCACAGACGGTTTTTAGTTAAAAACCGTCTGTGATAATGGCTAAGGCATTTATTGCGCTGCTCAGACCGCATCTGTCTTCATTTCGATCCAGATCTATCCACTGCTGCGCACTTTTTCACTCGGGAGGAAGCTAGGCGATTTCAGGCCAGTTAATTTGGTGGGAAGAGGCAGAGATTGAGCTTTGAATATTCAGTCTTTCCTGGTTGCTCTAGATATGGTTAGTAATGTAATTTATTTTTTCTTTAATTGCATTACAATTTAGGTCTAAGTAATCCATTAGTGGTTATTGAAGATGGTTAATTTGTAAAATTGTTGGTTATATAATAGCTGTTGTGTTTGTAATATGAATTGAGCTAGCAAATTAAGTCTCAATATAATAAATGTGGCCCGTATATATGTAGTTATAATTAGTTAATCTAGATTTTAATACTAAGTTGTTATATATGTACGTAACGTAGGACCGAAGCTGGATGTATGCCGCGAGCCGTGTGAGTGAAGAGTACATTAATGGCGTTTCTGCTTTTATAAGAGCTGCCGAGGAGGATATGTTGAATAAGGCGGTGGAATATATGTGCTGTCCATGCACTGACTGCGAGAATTTGAAGATGTTTAAGAACCGAGGGCAAATTGTAGCGCACTTGATTCGGAGGGGTTTCAAAAAAGATTATACGTGTTGGACCAGTCATGGCGAAGTGAATGATCATATGCCGCCGGATGACATCGTCGGTGAAGTGAATGATATGCCCCCGGATGACATCGCCGGCGAAGTGAATGATATGCCCCCGGATGACATCGCCGGTGAAGTGAATGACATGCCGCCGGTTGATGTCGATTGTGGCTCGGATTCGGATAGGTTGCACGATGATAATCTGAATCAGATGCTTCGCGATGTAGAAGAGAACTATGATGAGAGAGAGTATGTTAAATTCCGTGGCTTGATGGAGGACTCAGAGAA
The DNA here is from genome assembly GCA_017311315.1 of Dendrocalamus latiflorus. Lineage (NCBI taxonomy): Eukaryota > Viridiplantae > Streptophyta > Magnoliopsida > Poales > Poaceae > Dendrocalamus > Dendrocalamus latiflorus. The sequence continues at coordinate 12,917,820 of CM029633.1, read as the reverse complement.
ACCTTTGTACACGAGCTGCAAGCACACGAGGTTGTCGGCCGTGCTTGAACTGTTGAAATTGAAGGCAAGCAACGGTCGGTCCGACAAGAGTTTCACGGCGCTGCTAGGTCTTTTAGCGGACATGCTTCCGGAGGGAAATGAGTTGCCTAAAACCACGTATAAAGCCAAGAAGGTTCTTTGTCCGTTGGGAATGGAAGTAGAAAGAATACATGCATGCCCGAACGACTGTATCCTCTACCGTAAAGAGTATGCAAACATGCATGTATGTCCGGTGTGCAACGCATCCCGATACAAACGTAACAATCAATCAGATGATGGCGAGGGAACAGAGGCGAAGAAAGGACCTCCTGCTAAGGTGGCATGGTATTTTCCTATAATTCCCCGTTTGAAAAGGTTTTTTGCAAATCCAAAGGAGGCAAAACTGCTGCGTTGGCACTCGGAGGAGCGCAAGAAGGATGGAATGATAAGACACCTTGCTGATTCCACGCAGTGGAGAAACATCGATAGGAGTTTTGCAAAGTTCGGTGCAGAACCAAGGAATATAAGGTTTGGACTGAGTACAGATGGAATGAATCCTTTCAGTAGCATGAGCAGCCGACACAGCACATGGCCCGTGACTCTCTGCATCTATAACTTTCCTCCTTGGTTGTGTATGAAGCGAAAGTACATTTTGCTGTCGATACTTATTCAAGGGCCAAAACAACCTGGGAATGATATCGATGTGTTCCTAGCACCGTTGGTGGAAGATCTAAAAGTACTGTGGAACGAAGGGGTACAGGTATGGGATGCATACAAACGAGAGAACTTCACTCTGTGCTCCTTATTGTTCTGCACCATAAATGATTATCCTGCCCTTGGTAACCTATCAGGCCATAGTACAAAAGGTGCCAAAGCTTGTACTCACTGTTTAGATGGTACCGAGAGTGTGTGGCTGAGACACTCACGCAAAACCGTCTACATGCGTCACCGCCGGTTACTTCGGAGGGCTCACCCATACCGCAAGATGAAGCAACAATTTGACGGAGAGAAGGAAGACGGTTCAGCTCCAAGGCATTTAAGGGGACACGAGGTTTATGATATGGTTAAGGATTTAGATGTTGTCCTCGGAAAGGGACGTAAATTGAGGGCTCATGAGAAGAACACCTGGAAGAAGAGATCAATATTTGGGACTTACCTTATTGGGAGTACCTAGATGTTCGGCACTGCATCGACGTCATGCACGTAGAAAAGAATGTGTGTGACAGCTTGATTGGTCTCTTACTGAACATCCGTGATAAAACAAAGGACGGCGTCAACGCACGGCTTGACTTGGCTGACATGGACATCAGGCCTGAGTTAGCACCGACACACACTGATAATGGACGAACGTACCTTCCCCCTGCGTGTTACACTCTGTCCAAGGCTGAGAAAACAGAACTGTGCCAGTGCTTGCATGGTGCCAAAGTTCCGTCTGGTTACTCCGGCAACGTGAAGAAACTTGTTTCGATGCAAGATTTGAAGTTAAATGGCATGAAGTCTCATGATTGTCATGTGCTGATGACACAGATGCTCCCTATTGCAATTAGAAATATTTTGCCGATCAAAGTCCGAGAGACAATCATGAGGCTATGTTATTTCTTTAACACAATTGCTCAGAAGGTCATCGATCCCGAAGGACTAGATGCTCTGCAGGACGAGGTGGTGATGACTCTATGTCACCTTGAAATGTATTTCCCTCCTTCGTTTTTCGATATCATGGTCCATCTCATTGTTCACGTTGTGTGGGAGATAAAAATGTGCGGGCCCGTATTCCTACGTAGCATGTACCCATTTGAGAGGTTCATGGGAATTCTCAAGTCCTACGTACGGAATCGTTCTCGGCCGGAGGGCAGCATCGTCGAAGGTTATGCAAGCGAAGAGGTCATTGAGTTTTGTGTCGATTATATGGCTCAGATTCAACCGATAGGTGTCCCTCAATCTCGTCATGAGGGGAGGCTGAAGGGTCTCGGAACTATCGGAAGGAAAGCAATCACTCCAGATATGGACACGTATACTCAAGCCCATTTCACGGTGTTGCAACACATGACTGAAGTGGCCCCTTATGTGGACCAGCACAAGGATGTGCTTCGGCAACAAAATCCGGAGCGGCCGGATGTTTGGATCATGAGGCAACACAACCGTTGGTTCAACCAATGGTTGAAGGAGCAAATCGCTAGGAGCTCGCCGAGTGAGACGCTGACATGGTTGGCAAAAGGGCCGACATTTACAGTTGTGACATGGCAAGGATATGACATAAATGGGTACACATTCTATACGCAGTCTCAGGATGTCAAGAGCACTAACCAGAACAGCGGTGTCCGCATAGATGCATTCAGTACCGATGGGTCGAGAAACTCGTACTATGGCTTCATAGAAGAGATTTGGGAGCTCGACTATGTGGTTTTCAAAATCCCCTTATTTCGCTGCCGTTGGGTGCATCTCCCACAGGTGAAGGTTGACAAGTACGGTGTCACGACCGTGGACCTCCAACGTGTCGGGTACAAAGACGAACCATTCGTACTCGCCAATCAAGTTTTTCAAGTTTTCTATGTAACCGACCCGGCAAATAAGAAACGCCATGTAGTTTTTCATGGAAAAAGGAGAATTGTTGGAGTGGAGAATGTAGTGGACGAGGAGGAATACAATCAATTTGACGAGTTACCTCCTTTTGGAAATGGCATAAGGGTCGACGATCAACAACGTGACGAAACTAGTTACGTACGCATTGATCATGATGAAGGGCTAATTTTTAAAGGAAATATGTGAAAATTTTGAGATGTATATGTGAAAATGTGTGATGTAGTCAATTTTGAGATGTATATGTGAAAATGTGTGATGTAGTCAATTTTGAGATGTATATGTGAAAATGTGTGATGTAGTCAATTTTGAGATGTATATGTGAAAATGTGTGATGTAGTCAATTTTGAGATGTATATGTGAAAATGTGTGATGTAGTCAATTTTCAGATGTATATGTGAAAATGTGTGATGTAGTCAATTTTGAGATGTATATGTGAAAATGTGTGATGTAGTCAATTTTCAGATGTGTATGTGAAAATGTGTGACAAAAATGAATGCAGACTGATAAAATGTGTAAATGAATGCAGCTGGTAGGTAGTTGATCATGAATGCAGATGGTTGGCTGTTGATCATGAATGACTACAGTTGGGCACAGTCTTATCACAGACGGTTCTAAACTTAGAACCGTCTGGGATATGAATATCACAGACGGTTCGAAGTTTAGAACCGTCTGTGATAAGCCTACTATCTCAGACGGTTCTAAACGTAGAACCATCTGAGATAGTATGCTTATTACAGACGGTTCTAAGTTTAGAACCGTCTGTGATATTCATATCCCAGACGGTTCTAAGTTTAGAACCGTCTGTAATAATCCGCTATATATACCCGTGTCTAGGGTTTTCCGTGTATTATGCAGTTATTCTAATATCTAAATCCCGGTCTGCCTCCCCCGAGCCCTCGCCGCCGCCTCCCTCGAGCCCTCACCGGCCGCCTCACTCGAGCCCGTCGTCGCCGCCGCCTCCTCCTCCTCCTCCGTTTCCGTCCCCAGGGCCTCCTCCTCCTGCGTCGCCGCCGCCTCCCCGAGCCCGTCGTCGCCGCCGCCTCCCCGAGCCCGGGGCCTCCTCCTCCTGCGTCGCCGCCGCCTCCTCCTCCTCCTCTGTCGTCGTCGCCTCCTCCTCCTCCGTCGTCGTCGCCTCCTCCTCCTCCGTCGTCGCCGCCTCCTCCTCCGTCACCAAAACCCTAAGGTCATCAAATCCCTCCCCGAGCTTCATGCTTACTGTTAGGGTTGATACTTCATACTGATGCCTGTGGGATTTACAGTTGCTCGATGATGATAAATTCATATACTGAGATTGGTTCATTCGGTCTTTGAGCTCTAATAGCTGTTATATACAATCTTCCATATACTGAGATTGCCTGTGGGATTTACAGTTGCTCGATGATGATAAATTCATATACTGAGATTGGTTCATTCGGTCTTTGAGCTCTAATAGCTGTTATATACAATCTTCCATATACTGAGATTGCCTGTGGGATTTACAGTTGCTCGATGATGATAAATTCATATACTGAGATTGGTTCATTCGGTCTTTGAGCTCTAATAGCTGTTATATACAATCTTCCATATACTGAGATTGCCTGTGGGATTTACAGTTGCTCGATGATGATAAATTCATATACTGAGATTGGTTCATTCGGTCTTTGAGCTCTAATAGCTGTTATATACAATCTTCCATATACTGAGATTGCCTGTGGGATTTACAGTTATGGCATGTTATTAAATTGAGCTCTAATAGATTGGTTCATTCGGTCTTTGAGCTCTAATAGCTGTTATCTGTTATATACAATCTTCCATATATTCCTGTCTGAATATATGCATGCTGAATATATCTTGATCTTGAGATTGTAGAGTTTGTATCTAGAGCTCAAAAGACTGAATTCATTATTTGGCATAACCAATCAAGGAAGAGTATATGATTTAGTAGCGGGACGGCCAAGATTAATCTTGTGCAACCCTACAATTTGAGAGCATATATTCATGTTGAGACTGTTATTGATTCTATTATTTGGTTTATAGTATTAGCAACTAAAGTAGGTGCTAAGATAGGCACATCACCCCCTCTCTATGTCCATATCACCCCCTCCCTTCTCCCCCTCCCCTCTACTCCTCTCTTCCAATTCAATATGATCACATTCTCATCTTGTCTTAATAGACCCACAAAATGAGCAACATGTCACCCGCGCATTCTTCAGCATCATCGCCGGAGGCGTCCGCTCCAACATCAAGACGCCAAGGAAGAGGGATATCAAAGAAGCCTCAGAGCCGACAGACCATCACAGCGGTAAACGCAGCTGGGGTCCCTATCCTTCCTAAGCAAGCGGTAAACGCATTCCGAACCATGGTCGGAATAGTTGCACGACAACGAATTGAGATCACATACAATTCGTGGAAGAACGTGCCTGACAGTCAGAAACGTGAGCTGTGGACCGAAATTTTGGCATCGTTCGACTTTCCAGAAGAACACTTACACGCTGTGGAACGACAAACCTACCAAGCGGCGTGCAAAGCATGGAAGAACTTCAAGAGCACGCTTGTCAAGAAATACGTGGAGACGAACGAAACGCTTTTCACTACATACCCATTCCTGTAACCACAATGGGAAGAGTTCAAGGCGATGAAAACGACCGAAGAGTTCAAAAGTACAAGTTTGGCGCACAAGGCCCTCCAGGCAAAAAACACGCACCCCCACAGACTTGGCACAGCTGGGTATGCGGGTAAAATCCCGCAATGGAGGTTGGAGGATGAGCTGGCAGCTGCAGAGGACATCGCCCCGCCGTTTTCCAATATCCCGGATGACCGCGCTCGAAATTGGCTTAGAGCAAGGTCATCTACAATGACATCGGGGGAAGTCTCCTTTCGAAACCCTGCAGACCAGCAAGTGTCCCAGCGCCTGGTAAGATATCGATCGAACTACGTAGCTTGTAATTACTCCACAACTTCGTACGAATTGAAATGACATGTCGTGCTCTTGCAGGAAGAGCTGAGTTTTCAATCTACGGAGGGATCATTCCAGGGAACAAGGGAGAATGATATGCTCTCCGTGGCCCTGGGAAACAAGGAGCACCCGGGCCGTACGAGAGGCCTTGGGCTTTACGTTCCATGGAAACATGGTTTCCAAGATGACTCTGACATGTATCGGCGCAGGAAGAGAAACAAAGGCGAGCGTGACGCACAACTACGAGAAGAGATCAAGGCATCTCTTAAAGAGGAGCTACTGGGTTCGATGGCTGATATAATCAGAGATGAGGTGCGGAAACAGACAGAAAGTCAGCAGGCCGCCACCGCCGCTGCTGCGCTAGCTAGCCCGCACAACCGTCCGAGTAGCTGCGCGTCCAATCCGACGCAAATCCAGTCCAAATTTCCTGTGGACGACATCCAGGTAATAATTATTACCTCTCGAATGCTTGCTCCATTGGTAGGCCTATTCGAGTAGCTAATTTTGTATCGTTATGTAGGAGCCTACGAATTGCAAGCTCCAAGTGAGATATGGCTCCGTTCCCTTGTACGCTGCTTGGGGCCAGGCATATTCGTCTGGTATCGGGGCCATGGTGCACGGTCAAGCTTTAGCGCCAGGCTTCGCAAAAGTTAATGTGGATGGTGTGCATGTCAATTTTGAGGTGGTCCCGCTACCGAAGCCCCCCAACGACGAGATCATGACTCTAGGACAGGCCATCGGAACATTCATCCAGTGGCCCAAAAGCGACATCTCCCTGGAGTCTTCTCCACCGGTGGCAGCACCAGAGCAACATGCACTGGTTCCATCTCCATTACAACACCAGTCGGTTCCACCACCGGATACTGCACCGGTGCTATCTCCACTGGTCATACTCTCGCCAGAGCAACTTGCACTGGTGCCATCTCCATTACAAGACCAGTCGGTTCCACCACCGGATACTGCACCGGTGCTATCTCCACGGGTCCTATTCTCGCAAGAGCAACTTGCACCGCTGCTGCCGACTGCCGTTAAGTCGGCCTATAGCCGAAGCAGCAAGGGCAAAGCAAAGAAGACCAATGATGATATTTCGTACCTACCTTTGGCCCGCAAATTCGTGCTTGGTCAGCCGTTGCTCGAGGAAAAATACCTCGAAAAGCTACCATATAGTTGCACGCAATTGCACATGTGGTATATGCAGCAGTCCAATAAGCTAGAGGGAGAACGGACCTCAAGTATCACTGTCAAATTCACGTCGGATGATTTACACCACAATCTTCAAGAGTGTATGTTCGTGGTCGCCTTTGAGGATTTTTTCGATCTGTTCACGTTCAACGCTCTTGACGTCTCAATCCTTCGATGCTGGACGCTGTAAGTGTGTACAATCACAGTCTCCGTTAATGTCATACCGATAAATGCCATATCTAATTTTTTGCTTTCGTGTGTATATATATAGACACATGCTGATTAAAGCTAGATCATCCAACTTATCAGTTGGTTTCTTCGACCCACAATTGGTCGCCAAGCAAACCATTGACCAGGATACACCCCTCGTCGAGAGGTACATTGCAGCAGGACTGCTGGGTTGCGTCAAGAAGGATTATGTACTTATGCCCTTCCTTCAAAACTTTCATTGGATTTTAGTAGTAATTGTACCAAAATGGAACAAGGTATTTTACCTTGATTCCCTAAGTAAGAATAAAATGGACTTCACAGTTCTCAGCCAAGTAATCGATAGGTAAGCACATATTCCCCATACATATCTACATTGTACTTTCTTTCCTTCCGAATGATTAAGGTTAACTTTTTCGAATTACGTAGGGCGTTTGCCACCTACATTGAAAAGGGAGGTGACTCGAAGCGCGGGGCCAAAGGCTTGCTGACACATGTTCGAGATTTTAAGGTATTCGCTATTTCACATTAATTAATCCTATGCAACAGTTGGTACTAATGCCTCTTGAACTAACACATTCCATTTTTTGCAGTGTCACCAGCAGGAGCCGGGCAACACATGTGGATACTACGTTTGCCAACATATGGAACTACTCCTCGATTCCTCGAGGCTCACCAATCGCAAGGTTTGTCACTCTTCTCATAATTACTTCATACTTAACACGTTACATATATACGCACATTGATATTCCTATCGACAGGTTGCGTCCATCCCGTCAACTGCATTGAAACAGCCTGTTCTTGGAGGGATTCGAGGAGAGTTGGCGTACTTTTTGCTGACTCAAGTCATAACGCCAGGAGGACGGTTCTACTGCGCACCATGATTTCTTATTGATCTTATCACTAAGTGCAAATGCAGTGCACATCTTTTGTAAATGAGATGTGTTAATGGACATTTCATTTCAATTCAATTAATCGATTTGCGAAATGGATGCATGCTTTATGTTTGTGAAATGAAGTGCGATGTCAATGTGATGTTTTATGTCTGTGAAATGTATCTGAAAGGAAATGAGATGTGTGAATTGTATGTTTTTTGTCTGTGATTATCTGCTTGTTTCAGAGGGCATGGCTAGCATTTCCTGAGGCTAGCTATAAACAGAAATAGATTCTGCTGGGGTGGAGGAGTATCACAGACGGTTTTTTATTAAAAACCGTCTGTGATTATGCGGTATCACAGACGGTTTTTAATAAAAAACCGTCTGTGATTATGCGATATCACAGACGGTTTTTTATTAAAAACCGTCTGTGATTATCTGATATCACAGACGGTTTTTTATTAAAAACCGTCTGTGATATCGGATAATCACAGACGGTTTTTAATAAAAAACCGTCTGTGATATCGCATAATCACAGACGGTTCGAAAACCGTCTGTGATAACTTGGATTATCACTGACCCATAATTTCAGACGGTTCAGAAAACCGTCTGTGATGACGTTTCTGAACCGTCTGTAATGTGGATTTCTGTAGTAGTGTATAGAGATGTAAAAACAGGTTGCAACATCTCTTTTGTTCCTTTCTCAAAGGGCCTAGACACCGTCATTGGTATTGAAGAAGGCTTGGTGATGCAACTATATTTCTTAATCGCTATCCAATGCTCCATTACCCTTTTCAGTTCTCCATAGTTTTATGTTTACCTTCGCTGGCCAATGTCTACTCACTTTCTAGATAAGATTATTTTGCCATGTAAAGTGGTACAATAAATTCATATTGAAAGGTAGTTTTATACCGGGAGCCAAAACAAAAGATATCATCGAAATGAAGGAAATCGTCCTTAACACCATGCATTCTGAGGCAAGGGTAACACCAGCCCATATCGAGTGCCATCCAATGCGGCATGTCAAAACAAGCCACTTTCGTGAAGGGTTGAGGCAGCGATTCGACTGCATGGAAGCGCAAAGCCACCTTCGTGAAGGGTTGAGACGGTGATTTGACTTAATGGCAACGCAAAACCTCCCCGTAAAACCCAATGGAACCAGTGTTTTAAAGGGAACGACTTGAAAAGAAACCTCAATCCAAATATGAACGTGCCAATGCAACTATCTTGGTCGCAGGAGTTAACATATATTACCACAGAAAAGGTCATCACAGATGGTTTAAAACTGTCATAATAGATGGTTTCTGAACCCTCTAAATTTATGTGTTTGTGGTAACAGATGGTTATCATAGACGGCTCTAAAACCGTCGTTTTTCAAAACAACCGTCTGTAACACAAACGGTTCTTAAAAATAGCCTTCTGTGACATCTAATATATCACAGATGGCTAATACCAAAAACTGTCTGTGATATGTCAGATATCACAGACGGTTCTTAAATATAACCATCTGTGATATCTTACATATCACATATAGCTAATACTAATAACCGTTTGTGATATCTGACATATTACAGATGGTTTGGTGTCATAAACCATATGTGATAGCTATTTGAATAGATAAATTATTTTATATTTTTTGGCTAGTCTCCGGAATGCTAGTCGTGCCCTCTGAAACAAGTAAGCAAATCACGTATATAGCATACGACAATCATTACATAGATCTCACAAATAAATTAAACAACTGGATACATTACAATTGAATTAATTGTTTGATTAAGCGCACCTGAGTGAATTATAATTGAATCAAATGTTTGATCTTCTAATCATTATCGCTGAGCTTGAACTCTCCATATGGGTGAATGACCTCCACCATCAAGAATTCGGAGAGCTTTTCTCGAACTTCGGTGAGTTTGTCAAGATTAAATGCAGCTGAGTCGAATTCCACACCCTGTCAGGAGAAGTGCTAAGTCATTAGCGTGCGCGCGCGCACACACACACACACATATATATATAAATATTGGCATGTTGACAAACCTCTAGATCTTTCGTCTTAGTGCCCATGATTTTCTATATATGTCTGCAAATGATGACTATGCGGATATCATCTCTCTTACAAGAAAAAACTAATTACACTGAGCTGTGAGCGTAAACGTTGACACATAATTGATTTTACATACTTTAATGTTCTTAATGTAGTTGTTAAGAAATAAGAATATTTGGTGATATATTATTGCTACAATGTCTCTTTGCAATACTATCATGCCAAATCACACAGTCCAGTGTCTTAGGTTCTACAAAGTAAGTTATGGCCGGTGTCTCTTCCTCCTCATCATGCTGTGTGTTGGATTTGGTTGCTGTCTTAGGTGTGAAAGAATCTTTAGGCTACCACGCTATTCATTTGCATGATGAGGAGGAAGAGACAGCATCCATAACATATTTTGTAGAACCTGACATACTGGAGTGTGTAATTTGTCATTCTAAATAGATCTTGTAGCACTAACAAAATGAATCACAGAGGACAGCTGTTAAGAAATAAAAACATTTGGCGACGTATATTATTGCTACAAGATCTCTTTGCAACACTCTAGTATGAAGCTAATGACACACACTAGTGTCACAGGTTCTATGAAATTGGTCATGGCGGAGTCTCTTCCTCCTCATCATGCTATGTGCTAGGCTTGTTTTCTGTCTTAGGCGTAAAATAATCTTTGGGCTGCCCAAAGGTTCTTTTACGCTTAAAACACAAGCCCAGTACACAGAATGATGAAGAGAAGGAGACAACAACCATGACTTACTATAGTGTGTGATTTGCTTCATGCTCTTTGAAGGTCTATTTGGCATATATTATTGCTGTAAGATCTCATTGGAACACTAACATACCATTCTAAATAGATCTTGTAGCAATAAGACCACCCTCTCTTAAGGTTGTCTCTAACAACACCAATTCACTTAGAAACAACAGCTCCAACAGTTTATCTCTCAAATCATTCTCTAACTATTTTTTATTATTTTACCACAACTTCCATCCTAATACACCCTCAGAAGGAAACCACAAGCACAAAGCCCCCAAAAACCAGTAGTCCACTCATAGAAGTAAGAAGAGGAGAGTCGGAGAAGGGGAGACAAGAACGTAGTGGAAACCAAAGGAGAGTGTGGACCATAGGGGACCCAGAAGGCCGACCATGAGGACCACATGTAGACAACATCTTCGGTAACAACAAGGGACAACCATCCACATCTTTATTCATGTGAGGACCACACCGAGACCACCCCCAACAAAATTACCACTTCTAGCCTAATACAAGTAGGCCCACCTTCCCTCTCACATCTATTTCCCTATTCCTTTTTGGGTTCCACATCGAAAATACATTAACAGATATGGATGGATGTAACACATATGAAGTAAAAAAGTGAAATTTGGGATCCATACTTCGGGATGAGAGGCAACGGGGAGGAGAGAACTCATGAACACATCAAACTTCAGTTTCAATACACATTAATAGATATTGACGGATCTATCACACATGAGGTAAAGAAGTAGGATTTAGGGTCCATACATTTGGGAGGAGAGCCAATAGGGAGGGGAGGCAGTGTCGGGAAAGAGAGATAGCATCAGGAGGAGAGGCGACAGGGCCACCATGTCAGGTGAGAAAGGAGAGGACGGAGACATCGGGTTCTACAACGGTAGCAGTGCTAGAGGGGGGATGAGAAGATAGAGGGGTGCGCGAGTGAGGAGTAAGAGAGCAAACCCTAGCAAGAGCTCTACTTATAGAAGAACTATCACAGATGGTAGAACCATTTTTGACATTAATACCACAGATGGTTCCATAATAGAACCATCTGTGATATGCTACATATCACAGACGGTTCTATTATGGAACCGTCTGTGATGTGGTAGCTTATCATAGACGGTTCATATTAATAACCGTTTGTGAATAGGCATCATAGACAGTTCTAAAATAGAATCGTCTGTGATAAATACTACAGATGGTTCTAAATTCATTCTCGTATACATAAATGCAAATTTAGTAATGCCTCAGGAGTAAATATGTATTACTTAGTTGTTTTTTATTGGTCAGTAACCGTCATGTCATCATACCGAGACCGTTTATATATTTAGAAGACAATAAATACAAATTCAACTACTTGATTTTACATTTGGTCGAACAACGTGGCCAGTCAGTTCTTACAAAAGATAATAAAAAAAGTACAAATCTAATTGCTTAGAAGTTTTTTCTTGCGATGGAGGTAGCATGCTATCTCTGTCTTCAAAACTTCGTGGGTGACGTGGTTGGCATTGGATGGTTTGGGATCATCAGCGAACGAAGCTTGAATGCATCCATCGGTTGACGTGCTCATTTGAGTGTTTTCCGAACACCCTCCAACTAAACAATCAAGTCAAATTGAGCCCATAGGCTCTCCTACCTTTCTTGAGGGGTCTCGGCAAGGTTGACTTGGTCGCCCACCACCTCGACTAAGCACTTCAAATGACGGCAAGCCTCCTAGAGACATGCAACATCGTTGTGGAGAACTACATCGATGGCGAGGTTAGCTCGCTGGAAGCGGGAGGCCAATCGAAAGACGCGACGGAGGAGGATGTCAAGATGGCAGAAGGTGTCCTTCAACAATTTTGGCAAATCCTCAGACATAGGAGGGAGGACACTATTGGCACAGAGTCCTTCTGCAGCATCCGCCAGTGTAAAGCTGGCGAGGTGTTTGTCCAGGATGACTAGGTTGGCCATCAATGCCGACGATAATGAAGAGTAGGGAACCATTTATTTGTACTTGAGGGACAAGGAAGATAGCCAGCCGACGATGTGCTCAATAGGATCAACGATGTGAAGATTAATCTCCAGTGGTGGACGGTCATTTTTATGCAATAAGGAATACATTCGGCATGTGAGACAAAGAGATGCATCGGAGAGCCGAAATGATCGAAGAGGGGCGCATTGGGGAGACGAAGTGCCATTCATGCATACAAATACATATCACATATGGTTCCAACCACAAGCCATCTGTGATATGCAACTATTACAGACGGTTCGTATTAATAATCGTCTATGAACTATCATATACAGTTCTAATTAAAAACCATCTGTGATGTCTGCAAATATTACAGACGGTTCATATTAACAATCATCTATGAAATATCACAGACGGCACATAGTCACATTTGTAAAACCATCTGTGATAATTACAGCACAGACGATTTCCCATGAATCGTTTGTGATTAGGCATCCAGTTTAGTTTGTTTTCTAGTAGTGATGCACTATGTAATTTTTCCATCTTTCAATATGTGAGCCCCGCATGTCAGTGGCGGACCTAGAATTTTTAATGTAGGTGTTCGTGTAGGACCGAAATGGCGACAGAGGGGGGTGAATGTCGCTCGCTTCAAAATCGCCCCCGAGAAATCAAACACTGATTTTTTAAAAAGATGCAAAACAAAGCACCTCATAGAAAATTAAAATTAATTTTGCTGAATTTTGGAACGCATGCGACACTAAAAAATTCAGCATAAATCAGAGACCAGCCAGTAAAAAATTCAACTGAAAAAACCGCTGTTTGATCTGCATGCAAAATTGTCAAAGATCAGCAAAAGAAAAAAAAGAAGGCACTCAATGGAGTGATCACATTGAGAGAGCACAAGTGAACCTTCCAGCCGAGAGCTACCTGCTGGCCAAAACTAAATGCTTATCGGCAGAGACTAGAAACTTTCGGCAGAGACTAGAAACGAACAGAGAAATACTCGGTCTTACTGCATGCCGAGAAAACGAATTAACACTGCTTAAAGGGAATTAAACCTGCCGGCACAGAATCAGAAAATGAAAACAAACGAGACTGCACAGAGTCTTTACTGCCGAAATTCTCTAGGACAACAAGCTTCAGAAGGACAGACTAGAGCTGGCCGAAACTCTGCCCAAGCAATAACCTGACCGAGGACTAGAACACTCAAAAAGAAATCAGAGAAATTGATGATTCTCATCTGATATCCTGAGCCCTAAAGACCAAGGAAATGATATAAATAGCATCAAACACTTTTGGTATAGAGGATTTCATCATTTGAGCAAGAATTTGAGATTTTGCTCAAAATCTGAAAAAGTACATAGTGCTGCCCCAAGAATCAAAATGCTCTCCAACCCTTGATCATGGCTCATGAAACTTTGAGAAAAGCTAATTAATAGCTTTAGGTCTCTGTATACCAAGTTTCATGCCATTTCATGGAGGGAAACAAGATTCACATCAAACCCTAGAAATGGAGACTAGAGTAAAAACAAGAACAGAGGAGCCAAAACGGGAAAAACTGAAATTAAACAAGGTATTGCTCTTAGGATTGACTAGCTATATGGCTTTTGAGCATCTCCCATGTCATAGCAACCCATTTTAGCACTTCCAAGCAACAAACAACAAGAAAACGAAAATATCACAAATCCACCAAAAAGAGCATCGAAGGAACAGAGGCAAGAACAGAGAAAAACTTCAGATTTTCCATTGCAAATCACAAGCGAAATACAAAGAGATACGTCCCCATACGCATGGACATTCAAACAAGGAAGATTACAAGTTCATCTCTCCAATATCTCCCTCTCAATCCTCAAGATCACCAAGAATCTCACATGTTTCTTGGGAGGAATACACAGGAAGGAGAGACTCTCATGAAAACCATTGAAGGGGACAAGCTCTCAACAGACTCTGTCTCTCCCAACTACTAAAGAGCCAAAGCTAACCAACCCTCTAAAGACTCTTTTGACTCAATCAACCCCTAGCTCTCTCCTAAAGCCTCAATTGGGCATGCAACCCCTCACAAGTATTTATAGCCTACGGCTAACGGGTCTCCGCCCCGTTACGCCCGCTAAATCCAACGGAGCCCGCTCCCGCTTGTGTAGCCTTGCGAAATTCCCGATTCGCCCCTCCTGCACCTTCCGGGAAGCTTCCGCGCTCCTTGCCTCGCACGCCTCGCAACCACCTCGAGTCCACGTCGTCTTCGACACATCTTGACCGTTCTGACCTCAGCGCCACCTGCGCCTAGTCCGGTCCACCGTGTCTCGCCACGACTCCGCCTCGACGTCCTGCAGAAACACAGACAAGAAACACATCAAATAGCACCGCTCGATACATGAAAGCGTAAATACCATCATACTTACCACAGATGAAGTCCAAACCTGTTGAATCATTGGAATATGCGTCCTAATCCCATACGACCAAGTTTGACCAAAATCCGACCGAGCCCATTGCACCACGCAACGTCAAGGTCCAAACAACCCAAACCAAACTCGACTATCTTAAACCGATGTCAGTTACTCATCATACACATGGGATGACCTCCACATGGTCTCTCAGTTCGGACTTCAGAGCTAGGTTGCTCGGATACGTCGATACTGATATGTCGATACTGCGGCACTATTTCTCCCAAAACACCGGTACAACAATACGTGTATATAGATACAAAAATACAAAAAATATTAAAATGAATGATTTCTTACGAGGAAATGGACAACATATGATGGTTCATTGCATCAAGGGTAAGTCAATTGATTTTTTTTCTTTGATATGAGCTATTCATTGTATGAACTTTGTAAAAACTTCATCCTTATCAATGTTATTCTTTCTTAACCTTAGCTAAACTAAATAGCAAATCACATTTGGATATTTCATAAAGTGTTCATCTCGGTAATGGTTCTAGCAACTAGTATTATTATAAATTTTCATAGTGAATGTGCTATAGTTAGCTATCAAATCAATATCATCTTACAGGGTCAACTGCCTACCTAAATCACATTTATGAACAATGGCTAGTCCCTAATAGACCAAGATATAACCTTTGCAAACGGAAAAGCTACAGTCCCATGCCAACTCCCAGTTTCCCAGCATATGCAAAAGTCAATTAATTGGTCAACATACTGTTTGTTGTTAAATCACCATACACAAATCTACCCCTAATGATGAGAGATCATGTTATTAAACAAATGTAACATCTTAAAATATAAAGCTTGCAGATAGGTAATTAAGGCTTAAAGGGCATTCCACTTGAAGATAGCATATAGAAACATTCTAGTCGGTAGCAGAGGGTGTTACCACTTACCGGGGCAACGGAGAAGGCACCTGTCAGTCATAGGCTCAGAGCTTGAGTTCGAGCTCATCGTGGAGTGTGGGCCCATGGCGGGAAAGGAGAGGTGGAGGCCGCGGCGCGGCAGCGGCGTAGCCGCATAGGGCCTTAGGTGTCCACGAGACCACAACATGGCGATGCTGGCTGATTGGCTGAAGCGTGTGGTAGTGTGGAGATTGGAGCTGCAGCTTGCAGTTGGAATCGGAGCGTGCGTGCCGGCACCGCGAGGAGGAGGAGGAGCTTGAGGGGACTCAGGCAAGGATGCACGCGCTGCGCCGCTACGGGAGGAGCAGGCCACGGCGTGGCGAGGGTGGAGGCGTGGAGTAAAGGTGGAGGTCAGGAGGTGGAGCTGTTAGTTAGGGTTAGGCAATAGCCAGCCGCAAAGAGATTAGGGATAAGGTATTAGGGGGATCAGTCACACTGCTACAGCACCACATTTGGGGTAGTATAGTATAAATTATCCCTTGAAAGGATTGGGACCAATAAAAGTGAAATGTGTTTAGTATAAGAAAATCTGTACACAATCACTATTTTATTATTTAAACCTTTTTTAATTTAGTTTTATTAATAATTTGTCACTCAATTTATTTTCAAACCTGATTTTTTGCCACACTAACTTCCATGGCGTGGCAAATAACTATGCCACACCACGGGTTTAAATCTAGTCCTAAGAGACGAAATGACATTTTCTTGTTGCGCCACTGTCCTTGGTGTGGGCAAACAACACTGCCACGCTAGTGACAGTGGTGCCACGATGACTAGTGTAGCAGCGTTATTTGGCCACACCATAAATATTGGTGTTGTGGTTACAGACCAAACAGAGAGAGATGTGGTAGTGGAGAGTTGGGAGAGAGTTATCCCCTATCGCCTAGCCTTCCCTTATATATATATATATATATATATATATATATATATATATATATATATATATATATATATATATATATATATATATATATATATATATATATATATTCATATGGGTTGTGCTTTTACAATTGTGCCCTTACATCGATACCTCCCTGTCAGGGGTATTTAAGCCATTACACATGTCCCATTTTGGGCCCTATAACCTTCTAACAGGCCTGCTGGGTTTAGGTGGGGGCCACCCCTACAACAATTGGTGTGGCTAAAAGTTTTAAGGGCCGCCCTAAAAAGCTTAAGCTTATGGTTTTTAGCGTGGCCGTTGGATTTTGGCTCAAATTACACTATAGTGGCTGTTAATTTTTCTAAATTATTCAATTAAAGAAAAATAAAAAATAAGAAGAAAAATTGAAAACATCATTGTATCTCCACAAACAACGCAGAAGAGGAAAAGCAAAAGCAAAAAAATTAGAAAAAAAAATAGAATTAAAAATAATATGTTCTAAATAATTTTTAACTTAAATACATCAAAAGATAGAAATAAAATCGGAAGCCAAATCCGATCGGAGTGGGCCTTAATCCTTTGTCAAATCTTTGGACATACTAACGGCGACGGAGGCGGAGGCGGCGCGGCGAGCGGGGAGGCGCGGGGACGGAGGCGGAGGCGGCGCCGGCGAGCGGGGAGGCGCGGGGACGGAGCCGGCGGCGGTGCCGGCGAGCGGGGAGGCGCGCGCGGCGGCGCAGGCGCTGGCGCCGGCGAGCGGGGCTGACATGGCGCTTCGTGGGCTCGAAAGTGGCAAAAAATTAGTCAACCACATGTTAAGAGTGGCAAATTGTTAAATGCAACGATAAGGATGGTATTTAGATAGGTGGCATTGTTATGGGTGGCAAAAAGTTAAATTTTCCCATACTAACGGCTAAAGTAATTGCCTCGGTCGAGGGACGAAGAAGATGGTGACGGATGATGGAACAGAGGTACGGATGAGAGGTACTCATCCCTATTGGGATCCAGTGGAATAGTAGTGTAGCGTGGCTAGCTGAGGTGGGCGCCTGCCTGCCATGCCTGTCTACCGTGGTGGTTGGCAGCCCTGCAGACGTTGACTTTCGGTATGGTGCGCAGCTGCTAGTACCATGTCCCAGCAGAAGGCACGCATCCCCATATCAACAGGCTTTTTTTTAAATGCCAAGATCTTCTGGTACTATTGTTTCTGGCTTTTAAAGGAACTTGTGATTTTACGTAAGCACAAGTGAGAAAAAAAAACATTCTCTATTTTGTTTTTGGCTTGTTACCTTCCCCTTAATTTTCTAGTCATGCTAGTGATTTAGGCCCGTTCGGCGTGTGAGAATTCTTTATATTTTTTTGAGAAAGTTCTGTATTTTAAATGGGCCTTATGGTAGTATTGTAATACCAAATGGTGATTTTTCTATCGATATTTTAATGATTTTTTATGTTTCCAAGCGGGACCAAAAAAATATGTGATATAGTGACTTTCAACTATCACGTGGTACTTTGCATTGCGTTCAATTCGATATTTTGTGACTAGAAAATTAGAGAAAACATGACTTGCCAATTTTGAAAGTACATATTATTTTTTGCCAGGGCATATGAAAATATCTTACTTTAAAATCCACTGCAATTTGATGAGACAGTTTCACTCTAGATTTTTACCACAAAAAATCCGCCCAAGAAATAACTGAAGGTAACTAATAAATAAATTACCAAAAGTAAACCGATAATGGCTAATTTTTTTCGATTTTTCAGTTGACTTTTGGCTTCGACTCTTGTAACAATCATTATTTATTAAACTAATAAGCCATAGCCAAAAGCAAAAAACCACAACCTAAAAGAACACCTCCAATACTCATACACCACTGCACCATCTATTTGAGCTTACAAACTAAAAAGGGCCCATGTCCCTTGCATGCGGGCCTAGGGCCTGTTTGGTTCATGACCAGAAGTTGCCTAGCCACAAGTTAGGCGTGCCACAGTTTTTAGGTAGCTGTTTGGTTCATTGACGCAACTGTGGCATGCCACACTTTCTTAGCACTCGGCCCCACACGTCATAGACTCAGTTTTTTGCCAAAGTGTGGCATGCCACAGTTGCGTCAGTGAACCAAACAACTACCTAAAAACTGTGGCACGCCTAACTTGTGGCTAGGCAACTTCTGGTCATGAACCAAACAGGCCCCTAGCCCGCCAGCGAAACTATCTCTCACAACAACTGTACTATACTAGTATGTGTAGCATTATACCCACACCGAGCAGAGGCAAACGAAAATAGGAAAAGAGAATAAGAGAAAAACTATAAAACGGTATTACCGTTTTGCATCTTCCCGACAGCATAGCTACACTCCATCCGATCCAAGCATCTAATGGTTGTGGCATTATCTTCAACCTCCTGTTGCCTACTCACATATCTGGTGCTTTCTCGATCTCCCTCTTATTCTTGCTCTCGCGTGACGGTCGACAAGGGTGGCATCGTCGTCGTCGATGGGTTCACCTCACCTTTCGCTGTAGAGGGAGGTCGAGGCGGTTTGTGGCCCGGCGACGGGGTGATGGGCAGCGTTAGAGGATAGGCCGGTAAGGTAAGGACTAAGAGAACGTTAAGTTGTGCGTGGTGGCCGACGGGGGTAGGGAGCCGCCCATGTGGCGAGCTCGCTGCTGGCCACAGGAGGCGGTGAGAGACCATGTGGAGGTGTCCCCATATTTGTGATGAGTCATTGACACTTAGTTTGGAAAGATTGAGTTTGATTTGAGTGTTTCCTGCTAAGTCGTAGCCTTAAAATTGTTCGGAATCGCTTTCTGTGCAAAGTCGTAGCTTCTGGCCGTGGTCGTAGGCTTTTAGCCTTTTACGACCACTTTGGTCGTGGTCGGAAGACTCCCGATTCATTTACGACCACGCTGGCCGTGGTCAAAGGCCAGTACGACCACGTTGGCCGTGGTCGAAGCGCGTTACGACCACATTGGCCATTGTCTATAGTCGCGGGTCGTGGTATGACCACCGTGGTCGGAAGTCGGCGCTTGAATGAATGATCACGTTGAGGAGTCGGCAATTTACGACCACGGTACCGTGAGAGGTAGTCGGAGGTCGAGACTTTGACCACTGTGGTCGGTAGTCGGCAGAACTCGACTTCGACCACGTGGGAAGTCGAAGCGACTTCGACCGCTGTGGTCGGTAGTCGGCAGAACTCGACTTCAACCACGTGGGAAGTCGAAGCGAATTCGACCACATTGTGAAGCGGTCGTATGCGGTCGGCTGCGGGCGTAGGACAGTTGGCCGTGGTCAGATGTGCTCTCAAGCGCCCGGGTGTGGTCGGAAAGGGTCTCGACCACTGTAAAACTCGTTGTACGTGGTCGGAAGGTGTTTTGATCATGCGCTAAACGGTCGAAAGTCCCCGGGAGGGTTGAACGTGGTCGTACACATCTAGTAACCGGTTGTATGACCTCCAGGATCGGTCGTTTCACCTGAGAATCGGTCGTATCAACTCCTGGGCTAGTCGTCTTGACATGGAGAGCGGTCGTAGGTCATGTGCATGAATATTTAAGTGATCTTGACCGGTCGTAATGGGTGTACGACTTTGTGGAACATGGTTTGGTTTCTGTTTTGTTTATGCAAATGTTTATACACAATGTTTTGTGCGGTGCTATGAATGTATGCTTGTCTGTGATGGTTTGCAGGACTTGGAGACTAGTTGTGGAGAGGCATGGATGGCCAAGACTAGGCACGGGCGGTGCTGAGGTCAAGAGTGGTCGGGAGATGCCGAAGACGAGAGGTCTACCAGGTGGTTGCAAGACTTGAGCGGCAAGGGAGGAGGAAGCTTCCGGAAAGGCAGTAGGATGACATTTTGGAGAAATGCGGAAAGCTGCAAAGGGAAGCTGTGTCTCTGCGAAAGCTCTGGAGTGGTTGGCGCTAACGGGCAAAGCAGTGGAGCCGTCGGGAGTAACGGGTAAAGCACTGGAGCTCGTCCTCGCTAGTGGGTAAAGAGAATGGTAAAACCCGGTGTTAGGTGGGGGTTTACGGGTTCCCCCCGGTAGCAGAAGGCTATAAATAGAGAGGGTAGAGCTCAGGTGCTCGGTGAGGTTGTTCCCGAGTCACTCTGAATTTTTCGTCTCTATTTGTGTGAGTTGTCTCTGGGTAGAGCACGGTTGCTCTTGTACCTCTGATGGAGTGGCTGTAGAAACCTCCATGATCAATCATTCATCTCTCTTCCTCAAGTTGATTTCTGTCGTTAAGAGATGTTGTGTTTGCAATCTGTTTTGAGAGCTTGTTCTTCTTGCTATCCTTTTCTCTCCTCTTCTTCGTGAGTCTGCTTTCGTCTTGGTGTACTTCGAGTTGCTCAGAACTGGGAATCTGTCTCAAGGCCACTTGGCCAATTCATTCCCGAGAGCAGGAGTCGAATCAGAGAAGTTCTCTTTACTGAATGGTCGTGCGCCTCAAGTCCTCTGTTTCGAGTTCGACCATGTTGCTCTAGCCGGCCGTGGCTAAAACTTTGGATTTTCTTGGTAATTTCTCTTCCAGAGGTTGGATTCTTTCAGTGCCTCAAGTTTGAGGACCAAAAGACCAGAGAGTCTTAGTTACTCGGAAATCTGGCTATGCGAGTCCTTCCGCAGCAACTCCACAGTATTCACTATTCGCTTTCTTTTGTCGGTTCGGGTAAGCTCTTGACTGGGTTTGACCTTGTAGTAAGTTTTCCAAACTGAGATTTCATAGCTCAGTGGCTTTTGGAGAAGTAGGGTTGTGTGGATACTTGAGGCAGTTTTAGAAGACACCATTCACCCCCTCTCTGTCGTCATTTCGGTCCAACAGGCGGCAATGACAGGGGCGAAGGCGGAGATGTGCATAACTGCGACCAGCACTACCATGAAGCGATTGAGGAGGGAGGCAGCGGAGGTGAAAACGAGAGATTCAGAGAGAGAAAGAAGGATGAGATTGCAGTTGGAGAAGTATAACCTATGGATATGTTAGTTTTTATCGTAATGTGAGCGTGCATATAAACGAACCAAAACCGGATATGTTACTTTAAAAGACGGGTGGGCCCACCTTCCCCTTCTCTACAAGACGATCGCTGCGCAACGCGACGCAGGAGCAGTTGCGCCTGCGCCAGCACGACCATTTCCGGCTCGTCCTTCCGTCGTGGCCACCCAACCTAACGCTCATTTAATCGCCCTCGTCAAACGGGCGAGGGGTGCGGACGCAAGCATCCAAGAAAAGGAGGGATTTTTCTGAGGGAGGTCGGTTGGGTGGTTCTTGTAGACCATGGCTGCACCGGCGTCGGCCTCGTCGCCGGTGGAGTTCCTGCTCCGGAGCCCGCCGCCGCGGCGGCGGAGGCCGCCGCTGGCCGGCGCGTTCTTCGCACCCACGGGCCTCGCGGGCGCACCGCTGCTCCGCGCACTGGCCTCGCTCGCGGCGGGCCTGCTCGCGGCCCCGCGGCCGCCATCGCAGCCGCGGAACATGGTCGCGCTCTCGCGGCGGCTTGCGCTGCTGTCCGCGCTCCTCGAGTCGCTCCTCCTGGACGCGCCGGACTCCTTCTCCGACGCGACCGTCCTCTGCTTCCGCGAGCTCTACGTCGTGCTCTTCCGCGCCGAGCTGCTCGTTTCCTACGTCGCCCCCGCCGGCCGCGCGTGGGCGCTGCTACGGGCCCCCCACCTCGCCGCGTCCTTCCGCGACCTCGACGCCGAGCTCGCTGTCGTCCTTGACGTCCTCCCCGACGCCTCCCTCCGCCTCTCGCCCGACGCGACCGACCACCTTGAGCTCCTCCGCACCCACTGCCGCCGCCGCGAGCCCGTCCAGTACCACGACCCCGCCGAGGCCGCGCTCCGCGACCGCCTCCTCGCCGCTCTTCGCCAGTTGGAGCTCGGCCAGCCACCTGACCCCTCCCCGCTCCAATCCCTCCTCTCCCACATCGGCATCTCGGACGCCGCTTCTTGCTTAGCCGAAATCGAGTACCTGGAGGAACGAATCTTGAGCCAGGAAGAGGACATCGACCTCCCGCTCGTCGGTGGCACCGTCGCCTTGCTCCGGTACTGCCTGTTCTCCCTGTTCGACCATGGCAACGCATGGCCGTCGGTGGGTAACAGGCAGCCGTTGCTCTCTTGGGGCAGCGGCGACGACAGCTCCTTCTTGGTGCCGAAGGAGTTTTCCTGCCCGATTTCGTTGGATTTGTTGCGCGACCCAGTGGTGGTGTCCACCGGGCAGACGTATGATCGGCCGTCGATCATACAGTGGATCGAGGAGGGGCATTCCACCTGCCCCAACTCCGGGCAGGCGCTAGCACACAACCGGCTCGTGCCGAACCGTGCACTCCGCAGCTTGATTTCACAGTGGTGCGGGGTGTATGGCTTCCAGTATGATTCGCCGGAGAGCAATGAGGGGATGGCGGAGTGTGTCGCCACAGCATGCAGCAGCAAGGCCGCAATTGAGGCGAATAAGGTCACGGCAAGGATATTGGTCAGGATGCTGGAGGAGGGGTCAGATAGCGCAAAGGCAGTAGCTGCTAAGGAAATTCGGTTTCTGGCAAAGGCTGGGAAGCAAAACCGGGCATTCATCGCTGAGTTGGGTGCAATCCCGTTGCTCTGCAGGTTGTTGCTGTCACCAGATTGGATGGCACAGGAGAATGCGGTGACGGCGCTGCTCAATCTGTCGATCTTCGAGCCGAACAAGGCGCGGATTATAGAACAGAAGGGTTGCTTGCGGCTTATCGTCAGTGTGCTGCAGAATGGGTGGACTACAGAGGCCAAAGAGAATGCTGCAGCAACGCTGTTCAGTCTATCCGTGGTCCATGACTACAAGAAGGTGATCATGAATGAACCAGGGGCTGTGGAGGAGCTGTCTTGTATGCTGACCAAAGGGACGGCAAGGGGGAAGAAAGATGCAGTGATGGCGCTTTTCAACCTCTCAACACATCCAGAAAGCTCAGGTCGGATGCTCGAGTCTTGTGCAGTTTTAGCTTTAATTGAGTCACTGAGGAATGACACCGTGTCGGAGGAAGCTGCTGGTGCTCTGGCTCTGCTGATGAAGCAGCCTTCCATCGTGCATCTTGTTGGGAGCTCTGAAACTGTGATCACTAGCCTCGTTGGATTAATGAGGCGGGGAACACCTAAGGGCAAGGAGAATGCAGTGTCAGCTTTATATGAGATATATCGCTGCAATGACTCAACGTTGGTGCAGAGTGTGGCAAGGATACCAGGGTTGAACACTGTAATACAGAACATCACGCGCACTGGAACAAGGCGCGCCAAGAAGAAAGCACGCTTGATCGTCAAGATGTGCCAGAGAAGCCAAATGCCATCAGCAATGGAACTAGGGAGTACCCTGACAATGGTTGATCATTCATTGGTAGGGAACGGCACATTAAGGCGTGCTGCGAACTTCGGCAGCGGAGAGTTGTCAAACCCAATCTCAATATCAGTGCCTGTGCCCTAGGTGAAAAGTTTCCACTCTGGCACCCACATAATTGTTACATTTGGTGAGTTTTGTCCCCAAAATTCTGTCATTTCATACTCAAATGAAGGTATACAAAATTTGATCCAAAGGAATGAATACTTGTGATATATCAGATGCGCCGTGTTTGTGGATAACAGCGCTGATATACAGATGTACAAATAAAGTTCCAGCTTGATGTTTTCTTGGCAAGTTAGGAAATTGTTTGATTTTTGTTTCAATTTTTTAGACACCAAATATGTATGCTACTTGTTGTAAACTATTTGGATACTTAGTAGCGTACGATGAGGAAACAGTGGAAGAAAATGATTTATCATTTCACTAATGGCCTTGTAAGAGCAACTCCAAGAGAAGAGCTAAATCATTTTCTAAAGGTAAATTTGGCTATTATTAGAGAACAAACGTCTCCATTAGACTCTGTAAATGACTCTCCAAATTTAGTAGCTCTCCATCCCTCCTCCTTCGCTCTCTATTTTTGGATAGCCTACCTCGCTCACCATCCAGCCTCTTGGCGCTGTCGGCGTTTCCTTCCCGCACGCTGCGCCCTATTCCCGCGCGTACGTGACCCACCGCGCGCCCTCTAGTTTAGATAGCCTGTTGGAGTAGTCTTGTTTTTTTGGGTGAGATTCATTTTAGAGAATAGCTAAATCACTAAATTTAGATACTTCTTTTGGCTAATCTCTTGGAGTTGCTCTAACAGAACAGACATACACATTGACAAAAAAAAACTTGAACATCAAGTTTTGTTTTCTAGAAGAAATCAAGGTCCAACTTTTGGTCCCAAAAACAACTCTGGCTGTTCTAGCATGGCAAGGAATAACTGAAATTTTGAAGAACCCTAGAAAGACAGATTATCTTGAAGATCATTTTCCCCTAAAGACAACCATGGAAAGAGAATTGAGCTCTCGGCTCTGATCAGAATCCGAATCTCTTCTACTAAGGAAATAACTGAGGATTCTGTAGGAGAGGGAATGAGTACTGTAAATGTGTGTATAGGACAATCTGTCCTGAACTGAGGAGCTCAAAAAAGCACAGTTGATCCAATGAAGAGGAGGGGATCATCAATCCAGATGAGCTTATCACTTGAAGATTAGACGGTTTTATTCGCTGTCATTAGTCTATTGTGGAGGTGACCCTTCCCGTTATCATGCTAATGTATGAAGATGTTGATCTAGAAGGAATAACACAAAAGGTTCAAGGGAAGAGTGCTTGTCAGGACCAACAGAAGCGAGGCGCTTTCACTAAGAACTGCTGCAGGGAAGCAAGAACAGCAAGAACAGCGATGTGGAAAGAGGGATACTGGTGGCAATCGTCCCTCGCCAATCGCTTGTTACTATTGGTATCAGGAACTGAGGACTGTTTATATCACATGGCACTTGGTTTGGGAAAAATTGTGTTCTTCATGGGAAATTGCCAACTCTATTTCACACTCAACAGCTGTGGGTGTTCTTCATGAGAAACCGGGTGGGATATTGTGTTCCCTGATGGAAATTGCCTGGTTCCATTTGAACAAGGAGAACAGGTCTGTTTGCAAGCTGCAACATCCTTACAGCAGGTGGATCAAATCATGATGTCAAGCTTGAAGAAAACGCCCTATAAGACTGAATCATCTCCTCGAGTACTACTGATTCTAGCCCTATTAAGAAAATCTCCTGGAGTAATCAGAATGATTCTTAGATTCTATGAATTAGTATTTTGCATTACCATGGTATTTCTTGGTTCTGATCTTAAGTTGCCTACGTCCCTGATCAACTCGGCTTCGGCTTCTGACTTCTGGCTTTATTTTTCACTATTCATAAGTTTCGTCTTTTTCTGAACTTTTGACTTTTTGTTGAGCTTTTTTGCCGGTTCTTTTTTTCCCGTATTTGTTTGTATTATACGTAATGGGCTAACATATTTTTTATATTTTTAAATTTTTTTTAAATTTAATTATGCTAAATAAGCCTCTGTCAGCTACAGTGCTTTTTTCAGCCAGCTACAGTGCTTTCAGCCATAAGCCATGAGCTTTTCAGCCGAACCGATCACCACCAAGGTTCTGATCTGGTCTGGGGAACATATCACATATGGGACTCAAATGACTCTGAACAAAAACAAGGGGAGTTAACAATCAGCTATGCAGCAAGTACAGAGAATCTTTCTATCTGGAATTGATCTTAATTTTCTAACATCATCAGCCGTCAGTCTTCATCATCTTTCTGACCTTGTGTGTCTGAAATTTCTCTCGTTTGATCTTAAGCTAAGAAGTTTCCTGTAGACCTTTACATTATGCTCACGTTTTCTTAATGCCTAGCAAGTTAATTGTCTTCTCTATTACTTCAGCTTTAGAGTTTGCAGTCACAATATTCTAAACGAAAACGTGTGTTCCTTTTGCAACTTTCTGCCCGAGAAAGAAAGAACGTCCATAAATTCTTCTTCACGGCGTTGTACAGTTTCACACTTCGCCTTAATGTCAGCCTTTGCCGTGTTCAGCAGAAGTTGGGAGGAATTTGAACAAAGTAGAGGGAGTACTAACCAGGTGAAGCCCAGAATTTTGTTATGCTTATCCATACAATTGAATCCCAATGTCGCTCTAGTTGATCGTTCTTGTTGGGTTTGTGAGCTGGACTTGCGTTTGAGGGCCTGTTCTTTAAGTTAAAAGCTGACGGCTTTTGACTTTTACTACAGTACCTAACTTTCAAACGGATTATTTTCTCAAAACGGGGTCTACAAGTTAAACGATCTTCACGTTAAAAGCAATATCTGTGCTAGCTAAAATCACAAGTGAGTATTTATCTCTTTGTAATCTGTATCGTAAACAACTAAAATTCAAAAAATTCAGTGATGTGCTGGAGCAGCTTGGCCTAGGAACTGGAGATACGTATCAGGATTATTCTCGGCGCTTGATTTTGTGGCTCCCATGAGTTCATGTAACTAACATGTGGGGCCCAAAACCACCTATCAGTAGCGTGGAAATCACCCCTGGACAGCAAGACATTTGAATGGTTAAAACAAACCGGAAACTAGCATCTGGAAAAAGGAGATATTTTTCTACAGTATGATACAAAAGAAAACAGAGATATTGCAAGCGATCAAAAATGCAGAAGTGAAAGACTGCCATTAAGTGATCACTGTTCCCGCACAAGCACAACCATGTTTCAGCTAACTTCAGATTAGATGCAAATATTGGTAAGATTCAGTCTAAGATGAGCCTCTGTAGGATCGTCGATGGCAATCAGAGAGGGGTGAATGATTGCAGCGCACAGCGGAAACTTTTTCTTTTGTGTGTGTGTGTATATATATATATATATTAAAATAAGAAAAATAATTTCAGAAGATGTCACTTTTCAATCCCTAAGCATCACGGTGGACCAACCAATGCTTAGCACATGCATGTACTGAATATGTATATGTAGAAAGAGAAATCTCCAAAGACAACTAATCAATATTTTAGACTCAATTACTAAAGTTGTAACTTCTTACCCATGTTTATCAGTGCATGCAAAAATAATATTTAATAAGAACCATCCAGAACAAGAGCTCAACTACTACTACGCATGCAAGAGTTTGATCTTAATTGCACATGAATAGAAATCGGATGGGTATCATAATACTGTTGCTAGTTCACGTGATTGTGTGCACACGTACCGAGAACACTCACGGGAATAATATCTTGAACGTAGTTTTCTCCACTGCTGTACGCATGCGTGACGAAGCTTCCAACCAGCGAGCAAAAAGTTGAGCAACCTCCACCGCGTCCTGGCACCGCTGCGTCGCCTGCGCACGGAACAAAAGCGCGCGACACTGAAGACCTGTGCGCCTCCTCGAGCACGTCGCGAGAAGACCGTGCTCCTGCTGCCAATCGATGAAGACGCCGTAAAAGCCGTAAGAAGACAAAACAACGACGGCGTGGAAATCAATTAGATTTATTTCTTTGCCCACCAAAAACCGTACAGCACATGCCGGGGCCCTAACCTTTTTATAGCTTATCCACCAATCCGAATAAAACTCACAAACGTACTCAAACCCTAATACAACTCATTCAACTGGATCTAGGCCTTTTTACCTCAACCAGGCTATTGGCCCATTAATTTTTAAGGGACCCGAAACCCTTCCTAACACGGGTTTTTCATACTCCCGACTTTTCTAACGCATCACGTGTCGAAGCCTCCAGGACCACACCTCCCGTAGCTTCTCCACGACCCATCCACCTTTAATCTCCATGCGCCCCAAGCATAAGCCCGATCATCTCGTGACTTTCTTGACCGTCTGAACTTCGGATCTCCCCATCCTAGTCCCGGTCCTCCTCGTCACCGACCATAATCGCCTCCATGCTCAACCTGCACATGCAAAGACCAAAGAACATTCTTCCGGCACAAGTTCGTCCAAACTTGACCAACATCAATCCGCACACATGCAACACAACTCGCATAACGCCGCTAAACAAAATTACCAAATAATCAACATCACAAATTAACCATTGTCAATTATTCATCACCAAAATATTCTAGACCTAGCCACATGGTCTAACAATCTCCCCCTTGATGAATACATTGACAACACCACAAGATTGTATGATGAATTAGCTTCAAATAAATATAAGTGAAGAACTGAAGCCCAAAAAGCATTTTGTAAGCCATAAATCTTAAATCTCTCCCCCTCAACACAAGAGAGGTAATTTTAGCAAATGTCTCTAATTTCTCACAAAGCACATCAAATCTCTCCCCCTTTGGCAATGTAATCATCAAGAACATTCAGCCACAACTGAGATAACAAGACTTGGGGCCTGTTTGGGTGTTGTAGTTTTTTTATTTTTTTTTTATTTTTGTAGTTTTGGAAGAATACTATGGTTTTAGAAAATAATATGGTTGGTGTTTGGATGTAACGAACCTTGTAGTTTTGAAGACCATAGTATCTGTAAAACTTTGGTATATTTGGTGTTTTGGAAACTCCACCTAGGACCTCTCTTTTCTAAACAGATACGCGCCTCGCCTCGTGCGCGCCATTCTTCTTCCCCTTTTCGCACGCGCCTCTCCTCCCGCGCGGGCCGTTCTTCCCCTTTTCACAGCTAGGTCTACCGAAATACTTACTCTTCGCACTCTTATGGAAGGTCCTCATCAAGTAGACTATATACTACTCAAGCTATCTATTTTCATTATATGCATGCATGTAATACAACAAGTCTCTTTAGTATCTATCATGTAACATGAACTATTATTCGTCATCACATCATCAACCAATGGCCACCACCATCATCATTTAATCATCATGGAAACAGAAGTAAACATAGCAATAAGGCATGATAATTATTATATCCAGTTTAACTAGTAACACCTATGTAATACAACAAGTCTCTTTAGTATCTATCATGTAACATGAACTATTATTCGTCATCACATCATCAACCAATGGCCACCACCATCATCATTTAATCATCATGGAAACAGAAGTAAACATAGCAATAAGGCATGATAATTATTATATCCAGTTTAACTAGTAACACCTATGTAATACAACAAGTCTCTTTAGTATCTATCATGTAACATGAACTATTATTCGTCATCACATCATCAACCAATGGCCACCACCATCATCATTTAATCATCATGGAAACAGAAGTAAACATAGCAATAAGGCATGATAATTATTATATCCAGTTTAACTAGTAACACCTACCAACCCAATTTAATGTTTTGCCATGCATTTGCATGCAATGCGATATTTGCGTTTAAGCACTTATTATGTGTGGTTAACCATTATTTATCAACATCCCAACATTAAACTCCCATACCACCTATTATCATCGTTACCCATTATCATGTCAGCCTCCAATAACCACGTCATCTACCATTAACATTACACTTCAATTTGTCAACATTATCTAATTGTATCTCCTACCATTATCATCCCCATCAACATGTCAACATATACTAACTATATATCCTCTACCATTACCATTCCCACTAACATATCATCGCCCATTAATCATTATGTAGTTATCGTGTAACCAGAGATAATCAACTCATAACACAAGGTGAAAGTCACATTGAACCCAACCTACCACGTCCCACCACCCAAATTTATTGTTTTACCATGCAGTTGCTTGATTAACCACAGGGATGATGTGTGGACAACACGGAACCCGAACCTTCACCATCAGACGCCGAAGTCGACATGAACGTAGAGCACCTCCCTTCTTCTTCCTCCTTTTCCTTCTTCCTCTTCTTCTAGGCCGGATCTGGCATCAACTCGGACTTCTCTCTTCTTTCCTCTTCCTTATCTCTCAGTCGAGCCTTCCTCTACTCTCTCTTTCTTCTCTTCCTCTTAGCCTAGCCCCTTCCTTCCTCCTTCTCCTCTTGGCCAACACATCTCTCTCCCCCCTCTCTCTCATTGGCCCCTTCCCTCTTCCTCCCCGTTCCTTTGCTCCCCTTCCTTCCTCCCTCCTCTTCTTGGCCGACGGGAAGAAGGACGACACACGTAGGCGGAGGGGAGAAGGGTAGCACAAGCGACGGAGGGGAGAAGGGCGGTGCTAAGGCTGGTGGTGGCTGATGGAGAGAGCAGCAGATTAGCGAAGGCACAGCCGAAGGGCAGCGGCACCAACGGAGGGAGTAGTCGGGCGACACACAGCTGGGAGCAGCATGGGTGACCAGCGGTTGGTGGGGGCAGGCGAGGCAAAGGGAGTAGCAGGAGTGATAACGCTCGGCTTAGGGAAAAGAAGAGCAAGCATGGATGAAACAAACTGAACAAAAAGCAACTCTAACACATACCCGTCGAGAACAACTCTGGGTACCTCTCGTGCATGTGAGACTCTAATTTCCAATACGCTTCTCACTCGGATTGATGCGATTAAAGCACTTTTGACATACTTTAACGTTTTGTACCCCAACACTCTCCCCGATTCCTCTAGAATTCGCACCGGATGGGACTCGAATGTGAGGTCTTACTTAATGGTCAACGGTTCTAACGCAATCTCCTGCTCTTGATCCCTCAGGTACTATCAAAACATGGAAATGTGGAATACGTTGTGCACACCATGCATAGACTCAGAAAGGTCTAAGCAATATGCCACCTTCCAATTCACGCCAGAATCAGAAATATCCCAATATACCTTGAGCTAACCTTTCCTTTGGTACCAAATCACACTATACCTTTAGTGGAAGACGAGGCTCCCAAGTGGCACTTTGGTTGGGAAGGAGGTGAGAACGTCATCGTCTCCCATCAAAAAAAACTTGGCGCTAAGATTTAGCTTGACCTCGGAGAGGAGGTTCAGCTCGACCCCAGAGGGGAGACTCAACTCAACCCTAGAGAGGAGGATTAGCTTGGCCTCGGAGGGGAGACTCAACTCGACCCTGGAGGGGAGGACTAGCTCGATCTTGGTGGGGAGACTCGACCCCAGAGGGGAGAATTAGCTCAACCCCAAGGGGAGACTCAACTCGACGCTGGAGGGAGGACTAGCTCAACCCTGGAGGGGAGACTCGACCTTGGAGGAGAGGACTAGCTCGACCCCGAAGGGGAGAATTAGCTCAACCCTGGAGGGGGAACTCAACTCGACCCCGGAGGGGAGGACTAGCTCGACCCTGGAGGGGAGGACTAGCTCGACCCCAGGGGGAGACTCAACTCAACCTCGAAGGGAGCGTGATTACCAACTTTGCTCCGGAGGGAAATTGCCAACTTGACCCCAGGGGAAATTGCCAACTCGACCTAGGCTGCAACCTAAGAGCACAAAATATTCCGCAAGAGTATGGCAAGGGTATATGTTTTTCAGGGCAAGGGGCGTCATACTAGGCCTGATGCAAAAAGAGGCAATGAGGGTGACATACTAGACTCAGTAGCTGTATGTAATACTTATGACAGTCGAGGCCGAAGTGAACCATGTCGACGTTTGACCATCGAGGCATGTTGAAGCTCACTGAGTTAAATCCATCGAGCTAAGGGGAGCCTCTATTCGAGGAGACATCATCGAGATGAAGCAAAATTGGGAGTCGGCACCCCCGGGGTGGCCCGGGGCAGAGTCAGCGTCACCGAGGTGGCCCAGGGCGGAGGAGGTCGGAGCCCTTGGGGTGGCCCAGGGCAGAGGAAGTCGGCGCCCTCGGGGGTGGCCCAGGGCGGAGGAAGTCGGCGCCCTCGGGGGTGGCCCATTGAGGTCGAGTCGAATCACGCTGAGTTCAAGCCATTGAGGTGTGTTAGGGGTTGCCAAGGTGAATCCATCAAACTAGGGGGAGCCCCTAGTCGAAAAGACACCATCGAGATAGAGCGATGTCCGGTCGAGGCCGAAGCGAACCGAGTGTGAGGTGATAGCCATTGAGGTGTGTTTGAACTTCGTCGAAGTGAGTTTGTCAAACTAGGGGAGCCCCTAGATGAGGAGATGTCATCGAGGCGAATCGAAGTTCGGCCGAAGCGATAGCCATCATGGCTGAAGTGAACCACACCGAGGTCAGTCCATCGAGGTGTGTTAAAGCCCACCAAGGTGAGTCCGTCGAACTAGGGGAGCAACTAGCCGAGGAGACACTGTCGAGGCAAGGCGAAGTTCGACTGAGGCAAAAGCCATCGAGACTAAAGTGAACCACACCAAGGCCAGGCCATCGAGGTGTGTTAGAGCTCACTGGGGTGAGTCCGTTGAACTAAGGGAGCCCCTAGTCGAGAAGACACCATTGAGGCAAAGAAAATCTCGGTCGAGGTGAAAGCCGTCGAAGCCGATGTGAACCATGCTGAGGCTAGGACATCGAGGTATGGTAGAGCTCATCGAGGTGAATCCTGGCTATTGAGGTGGTCGACCGAGCACCATAGGTCCGGAGTGCGCGAAGTGAGCACAGGAGGTTCGCGAAGGTGTTTCGCGTAAGGGGCCCAACTGTCATCGGTAAGAGTTTGGATAGTAAACTTAGAAGCACCCTGAGTCAGATATGAAGACCGCTGCGGGTGCAAGGGGATTCAAGAGAAGCACTCAATCACAAATGTATTTAATATGGGTGTGTTAGGGTTACAAGATTGGCTTCCTCTCCCATTACAAGGGGTCTTATTTATAGGGGAAGAGGGGAGACTAGTGTAGTTACAACTTTGCCCTTAGGGTTTGGCCTACTTCTGGGGGCATTTTGGTCATTTGCTCTATGCAGGCCCCGCCGCATTCGGGACCCTGAGGTCGGTCCGGGGTTAGCCTCGCGTACTCTACCCGGGGTCAGCCTCGGACGCCTCTGGGGTTGGTCCTACGCACCTCTCCCGAGGTCGGCCCCGGACACCTTCAGGGCGGTCTTGCACACCTTGCTGGGGTCAGCCCCGGAAGCCTCCAGGGTCAGTCTTGTGTACTCCACCCGAGGTCGACACCGGATACCTTTGGGGCCGGTCTTGTGCACCTTGCCCAGGTCAGCCCCAGACACCTCCAGGGCCAGTCTTGCGCACCTAACCCGGGGTTAGCCCTGGACGTCTCTGGGATCGGTCTCACATACCTCGCCCGGGGTTGATTGGGGACATGGCTTGAGGTAGGTCCTCCAACAGGTGTCATCACTCTGAGGTGGTCATGGGCCCGAGGTAGCGTGAGGACACTTCCCCAATAGAGTTGAAGTTCACTAACCAAAGTAAGTAATTGATTTCTTCTCGAAGGACCTAAAGCCCGCTTCAATACCAACTGTTACACTCCTACCCAACACTGAGCCCAGAATGCCACCTCTACCATTCACAAACTGAGTCTAAACCATCTAACAAAATTTTTCAACAATATCTTCCAGACCTAGTCCTCCATAAAGAACTAATTCATAATAACATGACTAGCTAACTGGAGTGGAGGTTGAGGTCCCCGTATGAAAAAGGATGGGCTATTAAGGTCCCCGTATGAAAGAGGGTGGGCTTGGGTGAGCATCAACGGGTGCTCACTCTGTTATACCAGTATAAGCTAAAGAGATGAAAGATATGTGCATGTACATATGCATTTGCATTGTGTTAGAGATACAGTGCAAACGCATAAAGGATGGTTGATGAAAAATAAAAGATGTTAAGTGAAAATGAGTGGTTAAAGAGTCTATGTTGGACAAAGAGTGATGTGTGTATCTGTTGTTTATTGTTTTACTTTGTACTTGCTGACTTTTTG
This sequence comes from Dendrocalamus latiflorus, assembly GCA_017311315.1. Lineage (NCBI taxonomy): Eukaryota > Viridiplantae > Streptophyta > Magnoliopsida > Poales > Poaceae > Dendrocalamus > Dendrocalamus latiflorus. Next base: position 12,883,559 of record CM029633.1, on the reverse strand, counting down.
GATTCACGCTTGTTTTGTTAACTTTTTAGGTGATCCTGATTGACAACATGCACTATATGGGAGTAGATCTTTTGCACTACACTTGTTAAATAACCACCTAGCCAGTCACATCGCACTCATGTTTAAACTCTTGTTAAGTTGCTTTAGATTAAACTCTGATTCGAGTTTGCTTTGGGTATGTTGCAGGTATGTTGGGACACAATCAGTCCTCGTTTTGCTTGAAGTGGAGAATGAGTTTGTTCCATCAATGCTAATTCCATATGATAGGTCTTATGTGGCTCGCCATTTGGTTTAGTATGTTTTCATGCTCATGATGTTGAGCCTTCATGAGTGTGGAGCCCTAAGTGTTGATTATATTATGATTATCTGTGAGATAGAATCAGTTATCTTATTGCATCATGTTCAATATATGTTTATTGTCCTCTGTCTGACGTCGTAAAAGCAAGGGAGGTGTTGTCGACATTTATAGTAGCAGTGTCCAATTGAGATGGTAAGTGTGTAGTGGTAGTATTCTGGACTCAGAGGAAGGCCAGGGTGTTACATTTAAATTTTTTGGAACTCATCAAGACTACTTGTGCTTGTTTGTCTTCTATTTGTAGGTTCGCTTATGTGAGTTGTGCAGGTGTTACAAGACCTGAAAGACCAGGGCTTAAGCAAACAACCTCCTGCTTTCAAAGAGAAGGGCTCCATTCCAACATACAAGTCGAAGGCATGCACCTTGTCTTTATTCTTATTTCTGAGAGTTCAGATCTTTTCTCTTGCTATTTCACGACTCACACCTGCAAACAAACCATGCATGCATGTAAATGCTTAACATTTGAAATCTATCATGCTGGTTCCATTGAAACCCTTCTTCTATAACATTTGAAATGGCTTTTCAGGGAGAGGATTTAATTCGGGAAAGTGGTATTCCCTACACTATTGTGCGGTCATGTGCACGAACAGAGGAACCAGCTGGAGCTGACCTCATATTTGACCAGGGGGAAAATATCACAGTATGTAGAGGCAGCATTGGCTTATTGCCATCATGAGATGCCATGTCACCCTTTTTCCTCCTACAAACCAAAAGAAATACCATTTTGATAAAATTCCAGTAAGATTTCAGGGAAAGATATCAAGGGAAAAAATTGCCCGCATTTGTGTTGCAGCTTTGTCAAGCACAAATGCAGTGGGAAAGGCTTTTTGAGCTTAAAATGCTGTAACTCATTTGCAAGAAATTACTTTTGACAGTAAAACTTCAGAAGGGAACAAGAAGAACAATATAAAACTTTATTTTATTTTGTTAAGGGTATTAGTATCTTTTCCTATTGTCTAGGGTTTAGAGTTGTGTGTGTCTTGTATTCACTATATATTGCCTTTTAGGCTATGCAATAGATCAAACCTAGCATTCATCCCTTCCTCCATTATCTCATATTTACATGGTATCAGAGCTCTAGGTCCATTCTAGCTCTTCATCCGCTGTAGCTGCCCTTGGGAGACACGATCTTCACTCCCAAGACGGCCACCTCTTTTCGGTGGCAGCACCAGCTGCCTACAGGCTCCCTCACGCGCGACAATGGATCCCGGGAGGTCCACCTCTTCTTGCGCCGCCGTCAGGCTGCCGCGTCCACGTTCGCCATGCCCGCGCCGGATCTGGTCATTGCCGACGCCGTCTCTCGGCCGTCGTGGATGTCTTCATCACAACCTTTGCTCTCTTCTGCTACTGCTACCCCCAAGAGGAACAATCTCCACTCCTGAGGGCGGCCACTTCTTCATCGGCTCCGGTCGCCTCACCGCGCTCGCCACCAGGCCACCACGCTTGTACCCGCGTTCGCGCCGCCGCGCCCACGCCCGACACACACGCATTAGATCCGGCCTCTCTACCACCGAATCTGGGACCTTCGCACCAGATCTGGGCGCCTTCGGCTCTCCCCCGCCCATCCTGTGGCCACCACTGCCGGATCAGCGCCTACCTCCGCCAGCCCCGTGCACTCTCGGCCAGCTCGGTCTCCCCGTACGCCTGCCTGCTCTGGATCTGATCGCTGCTGCGCCATATCCGCCTGGATCTGGCCACTGCTGCGCTAGATCCGACCCTCCCAGCGTGGATCTAGCCACCCGACCACTCCCGGCCAAATCTAGCCTAGCGCCACCCTGGCCAGCCTTCTCGCCACTGTTTCCCGATGCACTACAGCCGTCCTCTCCCACCACAAGCCTACAGCCACCACCGCGAATCTCCTCTACACTCCAACACTAGATCACGCCGATGACGCCACACCACTCCTCTTGTTGCCAGTTGCTATCATCATCCCGGACACATTGAGGAACCTGGAGCGGTACATGCCATGGTCCACCATGGCGAAATTGAGCGGCGGCACAAGCATCATCAGTGGTGTTGATCTTTCTGGTGGTGGGCTGGTGGGTGGAAAAGGAGAAGGAACCGTGGGAGAAGGAGAAAAGAAAAAAATGGAGCTGTCTAAGGAGGTGGGAAGGAGGAGGTCGATGTGGATGTGGATGTGGCCTGGGCCTTTGTTGGAGTTGGAACAACATGCAGTGCTTCTGCTCGGGAGGATGGGACGCCATTAATCTCATTGGTTTGTTGTGCCTCTTCTGTGCATGTTGAGGCTGGCTGGCCTTGAGAAACCTGCTCGTTCCCTGCTGCTAGTAGCCGCTACTTTTGAGTCTTCGTTGTATTCATCCAAATCCGTAGTTTCTCTCTTTCAGTTCATCAAAGCTGTGCGAGTCTACAAAATCTTTGTTAGTCAGCCGGTTGCTTTGTTAGCCATGGTTCATCCTCTTGGATGAGTGTGTTCCTCTCCTTCCTTTCACATGCTGCAGCCGCCGCTCTTCTTTCTGAGCTGCTGCAAATTGTAGAAGTCTTGCCACCACTTCTCTCTGAGCCGCTGCCCTGAATTTCCAAGGCCGCCGCACTTCTCTTCTGCGCTGTTGCCATCTCGGGCTTCAATCTACGCCATTATACTTCTATCTCTCTTTTCAAATTGATTTGATAGCTTTTTCTTTATCTGTGTCACCTTCCACATTCTCTTCATCGTATTGCCATGGTCGACTTGCTCCCGCTTACCTCTATTTTTCCAGCCCCTGCGCTTTGTGCTTTCTGAGCTGATGCACGATTGTGGATGGAAGGAGATCTTTTGCCACTCGACACAATGTTCCAAGAGCCGCACACTGTGACAACATCTTCAAGACTCCGATTTTGGATTTTCCCTATTTTAGTGTTAACCCTTCCAAATGAAATGTTATTGCATACGCCTTATATTTGAGGGGGTGTTAAGGATATTAGTGTCTTTTCCTATTGTCTAGGATTTAGAATTGTGTGTCTTATATTCACTCTGGCCTTGTTTGGTAGAGTCATATTCTCAATTTTCAGTTTCTGCTCCGAATTATCTGAGAATCCACTTCTCTGATAATCTGAAGCTACCCCTGAAAAACATTTGGCTAGTAGGTTGGTTCCAAAAACATAATAAGAAGGGTTTGGAGGCAAATAAACCATGATACCCCTGATTGTAACACTTCATATGTATTTGTGTTTTATTCCTTTATTTCTGTATACAAGTAATGAAATGTTGTTTCCAAATATTATAAAACCATATGTAAATAAATTAGTAGTGTCTTTTTTTCAGAATTTCCGATTCAACAAGATTTGTATTCAGACTTGTACAACGCGTTATTCACTCTAGGATACTGCATGTAACTAAGTTTCAGTTCTTTGTACATGTATTACGCAAGAAACTAAAAGATATGACAGAATGACAAATACATTCCAGGAATAGCTCATTGATCAACTGATTATTCTGCACTAGTGCTTCTCCGTTATCCTTCTCCGTTGTGTCAAGAACTTCCCCAAAGGCCAAAGCTTCTCAAAAGGCAATGAACTAGGTGTCAAGAACATGGAAGCAATTTTTGGATTCTTTGACTGAACCGGCCGTGCCAAAATGATGTCGCTTATGACAACACGAGCAGCAATCTCATCATCAGTGTGTACCCTAGCAGGTTCTGGAGTAGGCCGCGAACTACAGGAATTTGACAATACCAAGTAACAAGCTGCGTAATGTTGGGGTTTATAAAGATAAGCTCCAATGACTACTGCACAGATAAAAGCAATCAAGACAATGATCCAGAGAGGCCTTCTACATGAAGACCTACTGCGTGGTGCCATGATCCAGGTGTACACGGAGCAAAGTCAGGACTTCAGAATCTACATTTAGCAAGCTTCACCTATGTTGGACCGAAATGGCGACAGAGGGGGGGTGAATGTCGATTTCGTAAAAACTTACCCTGACAAATACTCACTCGAAACTCTCCTTCAAAAACCAACAAGAAGCTATGAAGAAGAACAGAAGATCACTTGAAACTTACTCTAACAGAGAGGAAGGCATGACAACACAAATGCACATAACAGAGGCTAATCCCAAAGCAAAACAGCAAGAAACCCTAGGGGCGGTCTGACTTGAACTACCCGTGCGGTCTGACCGGTTATGACTGAATTTCCTGGCAGCCCGAGACCAACAGAAAACTGAGATGCTGAAGTTTCAGAGTAAGCACTAATTCAACCACAAGAATGAATCTCTGATGAAGCCCTTCTTCCAGAGGATAAGTACACTATTCTAACCAACAAAGGGACTCAACTAAAAGGGAAATCTATTTGAGGAGCAAGAAACTGAGATTTTTGACAAGAACTGAAGAACTACAGAGCCAATCTCAAAATCCAAATTACTCCCCATTCATTGATCCTTTGCACATGAAATTTTGAGGATATATTAGCAATAGCTATAGGATCCTTCAGACCAAATCTCAGGCAATCTTGCAAAGGAAATCAAGAATAGCATCCAAACCCTAGAAATGACAGAAACTGAATAGGAGCATCTCAAAAATCCAAATTGCCATCCCTTCACTGATCCTTTGGCTATGAAATTTTGGAACTGGATACTAGATAGCCTCAGAGCTCTTCATACCAAATTTCAAGCCATCTAGTGAAGAGAATCAAGTGTTTCTTCAAAACCCTAGAAATGACACAAATCTGAAATTTTGCACGAGCTGAACCAAAAAGGCCAAATTTCTCCCAAACCCTTGATCCTTTGCTAATGAAATTTTGCAGACAAGGAAGCAATAACCAAAGGACCTCTTAGCCCAAAAAATCAAGTCATTTCCTGTCAGACCCAGATTTTTCAATCCGAATCTTACTGTGTTTCACTGCACTAATCCCTGGATCAGTAGTTAGTGCACACAGGTACATTGCTGAATTATTTCATACATCGCATAATCATCCATTATATTACATAAATTGAAATACACCACGTCGGGTGATAGTTTACAAAAGGGGCCGATTAGGCCAATCGTCTTTATTGCAAACACACACTGCGGAATCATAGCAAAAGCAAACCCAAATCCACAGGCAAGCGACTGGAAGGTACTGTGTGCATTGTATGTCACCAGCTAACTAGTAACATACGTGCACACAACGCCGGATGTCCACTTGTCCATGTCTAATCAACGAAGCCTACGCCTTAGTTTTCTTCGTCATTCTTCTCCTCCGTAGCGGGAGCTTCCTCGTAGGCGTAGTGGTCTTGCGTTCCTGTTTCTGGATTTTTGCCGCAAAGCGAGCGTGAGCACTCCGACCCCGTGCTCAGCGAATCAACACACAGAATGCAATATGTAACATGTATGGCTAACCAAAGGATGGCTTAGGTTTATTTTGTTTTGCAAAGAGTGTTTTTGAATACAATTATATAAAAATTCCTAAGACATAGCATTTGAACAAAAGCATAATGTTCAAGGAATATTAATATGAATTTCCATACATATGGCATCACACCATATGCCTAATATCACCATAATTTCTCCATACATACGGCATCACACCGTATGACATTTTTCAGCGTTATAGCCGCTTAACTTACCACTGAGACGACACCCAGGACAACTCAAATCAGGGCTTTCCTCTGCCCTTCCACTTTTCCATTCCCATTTTTCAATATTTTTGTAAACAGAACTATATCTAGTTAAGTTCCCATGTCTGCCCTTGACCGTGGGCACGGCTATTCGAATAGTTTTGACTCTGCAGAGTTTTGCACACTTTACCCACAAGAGATAAATCCACCCGTTGCCCCCACATGATTCCTTAGCCATGCGGTTGAGTAGACTATCACAGGATTGTTACAATGCATAGTCCTACTGTGGTTACGCCCGCTAAGGTCTATCTTCCGTAGGATACGACCATCCCTCGGGAAGGGTCCCTCGTGAGCCATCACGGGCAAAGGCGGGGATGCGACCATCCATCCCTTTGCTCGTGGTCATACCTTCACGTAACCACCTTAGAGCCACACAAATTAGTAAACCCTGCCTACACTTTGCCAGCTTGCGGTTGTGCTTGTCATACACGGGGTGACATGACAAGATTCAGTCCTTAGGGTTATCTGGGCGGTCTACCACTAACCCACTGTTGATCCATCACTAACTCAAAATTTTGTGCTTCCACTGCACCTCACATACACACCCTCGAACCAGTCCGCCCAGATAATTAAGCAAGTCGGAGATTTTGGGAGCATAAAATATCCATAACCAAATATACCAGTCATTTCCACCATGACTGCCCAAACCAGTTTCTCATGAATAAAAGTGATGCTTGGGACAATTTCTTGCCCCGAGTTCCTAATCAATGCTAAGCATGGCATACGGTTACGGACTTATTTTCGAAATGTTACTATTATATTTTTGCTAGGGCGACAAGGTTCACACATTCAAATACTCAAAGGAGGGGGTAATATTATTCAAGGTAAACAATGGCATATAACTAGAATATCAAATTTAGCATGCATTTGCATAAAAATAACAGCAATGCAATTTGTTAATTTAAAACAAAGTAATTTGCAGAAATGTAGGTTCAACATGATCAAAGTATTGACTCGCCTTGGTCACAGTGGTCGGGATCCGGATTCTCTGGTGCTTCTAGAGTTGCTACCTCGATCTCCTCTTCTTGTGCCTCGTAAGCTATTTTAGCGTGCGCCAAATTTGAAATCAAAGAAAAGCAGCAAATCAAACCAAATAACACCAGAAATTCAAATGAACTCAAAAATTTATGATTTTAGTTTCATTGGATAGATCTTGAATTTAGATGAATTTAGAAATTTGTCTCACTTAATTTGGAGTTAAAATGAATAAGTTATATTCATTTAAAGTTCTCAGGTTGAATTAATTCCAGAAAATATGAACTTTCTGACAGTGGGACCCACATGTCATTTTCTTTTTATTTTCATTCATTTCTTGCTGTGTCGCTGACAAGTAGGTCCGGGTACTGTTCAATGGGGCCCATCTGTCATCAGGGTCCGGTGCAGAGGTGTCACTGACCCGTGGGGCCCAGGGGTCAGCGGCCGTTCAGCTGCACAGGCCGACAGGTGGGGCCTACTTGTCAGCCCGAGAGAAAAATCAAAAGAATTGCTCGACCGCACGCGCGGAGCCGGACTCGAACGCGCGACGCGGGAGCAGAGAGGGAGAAGAGATAACGCTGGAAGCCACTCGGCCGAGCCGAGCGATGCTTACCCATATAGGGTAAGTATACCTTTTGAGGTAGCTCCGGGAGGGAGCCGAGCAGAGGAGGAGGAAGATGGCGGCGCCGGCGACGAGTGGTAGCCGAAGGGGTCCGGGTCGTGCGTAGAATACAACCCTGGCGTGAAGGCGAATCTCCTGGTGTAGGCGGCCGGGGTGGAGGAGCACGATGGCGAGCCGGCGGCGTGCGGCGGGGGAGGTTCGGGAAGGCTGTCGTTGCCGGCGAAGCTCAGGCGACGGGGAACCCAGTGGAGGAGGGGGTTAGCTTCGCCTGGCTCCGGAGATGGTTCATGAGCAAGGGATTGAGCTCTGGTGGCTCGGTGTGGTGGGTGAGCGTTCGCTGGAGTTCGGGAAGACGAGGGCGCCGGCGAGGAATTGGGGTGTTCTCGGGCCAATTGCTTATAGGGGAGGGGAGAAGAGGGTAATGCGGCGTGTTTGAAGCTCACAGACACGGCTTTTATAGCCGGGAGGAGGGGGCGCGTGGCGAGACGACGGTGGCCTCCGCTCTGCTCACGCCGACGGGGGAGGTGAACCAAATTCCGCCGGGATTTTGTAGGAGAGAGGTGGCGGGAGAGGTGAGTCCCCCCTCCTGTGACTGTCCTTTTTAATTTACCCGCGAGGTGAGAGAGGGAGCGGGGATTTGCTGTGCAGAGGAGCGAGCACGAGAGAGAGGGCTGCGTCGCGGCCGCGTGGAGAAGAAGAGGGAGGAGGAAGAAACTGACGGCTCGGGCCCGCGGCGCAGAGGGAGAGGCGCGGGTGGAGGCGGGTCCACCGGCCAGCGGAAGGAGGGGCGCGAGAGAGTGGGGTCCGCTCGCCAGCGAGAGCGGGCGCGCGCGAGAAGATGGGCCGCGGGGCGCTGGCCCATGCGGAGAGGAGCTGGGCCGGGGTAACGGCCGGCCCGGCTGTTTCATTTTTTTCTTTTTCTTTTATTTTTGTTTTTGCATTTGAATTTTACACTTACATATACATTTGCACATAGGTTTTGAGATATATACCTATACATGTATTTTTACTTTTCTCTGATTTTTGTGCATGTACCCATATATTAATTTATTTACCCTCTCACATAGTATACATGTACATATATACATACATTATTATTCATATTTGTTTGCACTTATATACACTTGCTAGCCTCCTTTAAATTGCTTGCCAACCCTTTTAGGAATATTATTTTACGCTTATTTTCATTTCTCAACTTGGTAGTTTATGGATCATCTTTTCAGATTCTTTAGTTAATGCTCAACGTTTTGTTATTTTATGTGTCGATTTCTTTCCTCTTTTAACTTTCAAATTTCCTTTACATTTACAAAAAGCCAATAAACTCCAATTTCAAATAGAAAACAAATAAAAATAATCCTAAAACTCCATAACTTATTATTTATATTTTTCGGGATGTTACAAATCTACCCCCCTTAAAAAGAATCTCGACCCCGAGATTCAGCCTAGCTAGCGAATAGGTCGGGGTAATCTTGATGCAGTTTATCTTCTCTTTCCCATGTAGCTTCCTTCTTGGAATGGTGACTCCATTGCACTCTACACATACGAATGATTTGGGTCCTTGTCTTTTTCTCCACAGTATCCAATATTTTGATCGGACGCTCTTTGTAAGTCAGGTCTTCCTCAAGCTCAATGGCTTCAAGCGGAGTTTGATCTTCTGGTACTCGTAGACATTTCTTGAGTTGAGATACATGGAAGACATTGTGTATATCAGATAGATTTTGAGGTAATTCTAACTGATAGGCAACTTCTCCTTTCTTGGCCATAATTGGAAATGGTCCCACATAGCGAGGGGTAAGTTTGCCTTTGACTTTAAACCTCTTAACTCCTCGTAGAGGTGAAACCTTCAGGTAGACATAATCTCCAACCTCAAATGTCAGTGGTCTTCTTCTTTTGTCTGCATAACTCTTTTGCCTAGACTGGGCTGCCTGTAATCGATCTCTGACTAGACGAACCTTCTCTTCAGCTTGTTTGAGAACGTCGGGTCCAAATATAATGTTCTCCCCCACTTCCGACCAATATAGTGGGGTTCTGCACTTCCTTCCATATAAGGCTTCAAATGGGGCCATCTGAAGGCTGGTCTGATAGCTATTGTTGTAGGCAAATTCAGCATATGGCAAACATTTATCCCAGTCTTTGGAGAAATCCAATGCACAAGCTCTAAGCATATCTTCTAGTATCTGGTTCACTCTTTCTGTTTGTCCATCCGTCTGAGGGTGATAGGCGGTGCTGAAATCCAGGTGAGTGCCAAGAGCTTCATGTAGTCTATCCCAGAAATGCGAGGTAAATTGAGAACCTCGATCTGAGACTATCCTTTTTGGCACACCGTGCAAACACACGATGCGGGACATATACAGTTCTGCTAACTTGTCTCCCTTGTAGGTTGTCTTGACCGGAATAAAGTGGGCGACTTTGGTCAACCTATCAATTATAACCCATACAGAGTCATATCCTGACTTGGTTCGTGGGAATCCAGTGATGAAATCCATTCCGACTTCTTCCCACTTCCACTGGGGTATCTGCAATGGCTGTAATAGTCCTGCAGGTCTTTGATGCTCTGCTTTCACTCTCTGACACACATCACAGCAAGTTACATGCTCAGCAATGTCTCTTTTCATACGGGGCCACCAACAAAAGTGTTTCATACCTTGATACATCTTAGTGCTCCCGGGGTGGAGGGAATACGGAGAGCTATGTGCTTCCCTCAATATCAGATTCTTAAGATCCTTGTGATGTGGGACTACGATACGTGTTCCATATCGTAGAGTACCCTCATGGTCAATTTTCATGTTGGGTGCCTTTCCTTCTTCCATCAATTTCTTCCATTTTAAAATGGCTGGATTATCTTGTTGTGCTGCCATAATCATTTCTTCTATACTTGATTGGATTTCCATGGCGGCTAGAGTGCCTGGCCCTACTATTTCCAAATTCAAAGCTCTTAATTCCTTGTAGAGCTCAGGTTGATGTTTCTGTACCATAAGATTATTGCAGTAAGCCTTACAGCTCAATGCATCTGCCACTACATTGGCCTTTCCAGGGTGGTAGTGTACACTCAAATCATAATCCTTGATTAATTCTAGCCATCTTCTCTGCCTTAAATTAAGGTGAGATTGTGTGAAGAAATACTTGAGGCTCTTGTGATCTGTATACACATCACAATGGTTACCAATCAAGTAATGCCGCCACATCTTCAATGCATGAATCACTGAGGCTAACTCTAGATCATGAGTGGGGTAGTTAGCTTCATGGGGACAAAGTTGTCTGGATGCATATGACACAACCCTGCCTTCTTGCATTAGTACGCATCCAAGTCCTTGATGTGAGGCATCACAATATACCTCGAAATCTTTGCGTACATCTGGTAGAACTAATACAGGGGTGGTGGTCAATCTCTTCTTCAATTCTTGTCCATCGCCATGGCTCTTGAGACCGGTTAAGATCTATTGAAAAGAGATAACCGGCTCTGATTCCAATTGTTGGACCGAAATGGCGACAGAGGGAGGTGAATGTCGATTTCTTAAAAACTTACCCCGACAAATACTCACTCGAAACTCTCCTTCAAAAACCAACAAGAAGCTATGAAGAAGAACAGAAGATCACTTGAAACTTACTCTAACAGAGAGGAAGGCATGACAACACAAATGCACATAACAGAGGCTAATCCCAAAGCAAAACAGCAAGAAACCCTAGGGGCGGTCTGACTTGAACTACCCGTGCGGTCTGACCGGTTATGACTGAATTTCCTGGCAGCCCGAGACCAACAGAAAACTGAGATGCTGAAGTTTCAGAGTAAGCACTAATTCAACCACAAGAATGAATCTCTGATGAAGCCCTTCTTCCAGAGGATAAGTACACTATTCTAACCAACAAAGGGACTCAACTAAAAGGGAAATCTATTTGAGGAGCAAGAAACTGAGATTTTTGACAAGAACTGAAGAACTACAGAGCCAATCTCAAAATCCAAATTACTCCCCATTCATTGATCCTTTGCACATGAAATTTTGAGGATATATTAGCAATAGCTATAGGATCCTTCAGACCAAATCTCAGGCAATCTTGCAAAGGAAATCAAGAATAGCATCCAAACCCTAGAAATGACAGAAACTGAATAGGAGCATCTCAAAAATCCAAATTGCCATCTCTTCACTGATCCTTTGGCTATGAAATTTTGGAACTAGATACTAGATAGCCTCAGAGCTCTTCATACCAAATTTCAAGCCATCTAGTGAAGAGAATCAAGTGTTTCTTCAAAACCCTAGAAATGACACAAATCTGAAATTTTGCACGAGCTGAACCAAAAAGGCCAAATTTCTCCCAAACCCTTGATCCTTTGCTAATGAAATTTTGCAGACAAGGAAGCAATAACCAAAGGACCTCTTAGCCCAAAAATCAAGTCATTTCCTCAAGGGAATCAAGATCTGGACCAAAACCCTAGAAGACAACATATGAACAGGGGAGGTCCAAGAACTAAAACTGAGATTAAAAATGGGTTTTTGGGATTTTAACTGATCAAATGATCTTGAAGTACTATCCCATCATAGAGCAACCCATTTTGGAACTCCCCAGCAGCAAACAACAAGAAACCAAGAAAGTCAAGAAATCACCCAAAAGGAGAACGAAGAACAGAGAATAGCACGAGAGGAAATTTCAGATTTTATTCCAAACAACCAAGGATTACAGAGGAGTCCCGATGACACGATTGAACCAAGAGGAATGATTACAAGAACTCTCAACCCATCCTCTCCCTCTCCATCTCTCAAGAACACAAGCTCTCTCTACATCCTTTCTTGGAGACCCAACACAGGAGGGAATGAACATAGGTAACAACTTCCTGCAGCCTCACCCACTTCTCACCTACTAAAGAGCAAAGGAGAAACAACCTCCCAAAGCCTCTTTTGACTAGCAAACCCTAATTCCCTCTAAAATCCATCCAAAATGCTTGAGGAGGCATGCAGCCCCTCCAATCCTTTATATAGCCTTGGCTAACGGGTCTCCGCCCCGTTACGCCTGCTGGATCCAACAGAGCCCGCTCCCGCTTGTGCAGCCTTGCGAAATTCCCGATTCGCCCCTCCTGCACCTTCCGGGAAGCTTCCGCGCTCCTTGTCGTCCATGACTCGCAACCACGTCGAATCTCCACCGTCTTCGACACATCCGACCGTTCTGACCTCGACACCGCCTGTGTCTAGTCCGGTCACCTCGTGTCTCACCACGACTCCGCCTCAACGTCCTACAGTCACACAGACAAGAAACACATCAAATAGCACCGCTCGATACATGAAAGCGTAAATACCATCATACTTACCACAAATGAAGTCCAAACCTGTCAAATCAAAGAATCAGCGTCCTAATCCCATATGACCAAGTTTGACCAAACCGACCGAGCCCATTGCACCACGCAACGACATTGTCCAAACCACCCAAACCAAACTCGACTCTCCTAAACCAATGTCAATTACTCATCATTCACACGGGATGACCTCCACATGGTCTCTCAATCTCCCCCTTGATGAGTATATTGACAAACCCAGAAAAAGCAAGAAGTTGAGTTTGAGTTTGAAGAATCCAACATGGTCTAAAGAAAGAGATTGAAACTAATGGCCATGTCGACAGAAGGAACACTAGAGCAACAACTGAAAGAGCAAATTGTTCTCCAACGCTCTAAACTGCTGTTCCCAAAAAACTTTTTCTTCTCTATTCTCCCCATTTTGGCAATAAACACATCAAGATGCAAAAGAGAGAATATGACATGTCAATGGATGAAAATGGTTGAAGTTTGTTTATTTTGAGCATTTAGAGCCATGAGAATTATCCATAATGACCATAATGAACTACACCAAGGCATAACTCAATAAAATGCTATCTAGATCATGACAGGATATGTATATCCTAGCTAGAGCACATAGATGATGATCTGAAATGTAATGCATTTTATGAGCATGTCAAGTCATCAATAAGCAAAGTCTAACTAGAGATATCCAAGGATGATGCAGGCCATGTCAATTAAGCTAAGCGGAACAAGGAAGCTAATATTGAGTCCAAATAGAGTGCTATAAGCTCAAGATTGAAACATTGGTTAAGTACTTGATTTTTTTTGTAGCTTAAGCAAATTGAACACATAAACCATTGTCTTTGTAAAGCTCATGGTCGTTTCCAACCCAATTTTTTGTTATGTGCTAGATCTCAAGCCTTATGCGACTACTCCAAGCAAGAAGCTTAAGAAGATAGTCTAGGTCATCCAAAACTCCCCCTGAGTTCATGCCTAGTGCAATGGCAAGCCGTCTCATGAGAAAGAATTGGTGAAAACAGTTTTTTCGCACAAAAGAGATCATTTTGCTTTTTAAACATGTTGTACTAACTTATGCATCATCAAGAACTAATATAGCTCAAACTAAGGCTCAATAGAGATTCAACGCTCAACTTAGTCTACTTGACATGGCATGGATCATAAAAGGATAGCTCAAGAAAGACTAGACTCAAATGCTAGCATGACAAGTTTTAATTCAAGTTGAGCAATTTTAATTAACTTATCATGGCAAAAGCTAGTCTACACATATGAAGTCATGATAAATCTAGCATATAAGCACAAGTCATGGCAAGGTGTAAAGCATTGTAAACATGTCATAACAGGATAATAATCAAGGCTCAATGTAGTTATATCACAATGCGAAATGCTAAAGATGTAAGAAAATCCAGCTCCCTCTCAACATGTGATGCAACTTTTAGTTCAAGTTGAGTTAAGTCAATATTAAGCTCCAGAAGCTCCCAAATGAACTCCCCCTGAACCAAGGCAATAAGATCGAGAAGCTGGCAAAGAAAACAGCAAATAGGCAGTTCTTAAAGCATAGATAAGATATAGAGACAACTATGGCTCAGACTGACTCTTATCTACCCCATATGACTCCAGGACTATTAGCTGACCGAAAAACAGACACTAGAGAGCAAACACGTACCCTGTCTACCCGAGGGTGGCCCGACCCTCGCTATAACCTACAAGAAGTGAGTGAGCGCAATCTAGTGAGATAAGAAGCAGCTAATCAGAGGCATCCTGGAAGCACAAGATAAGAGTAAGAAGTCTAAGCAACTAGACAAGAGAAGCACTCTAACCTATGCTAGAAGGACTAGGCCCGATGCACCCCAAGTACAAAGCAACAGAAATGAGACAGAAGCATAATCAATATAGTAAAGCAGTAAAGCCCAAAGCTCCCCCTCACTACAGTCCATAAGGACAAACCACCCCAAGCTCTCCCCGCAGAGCTGAAAACCTAGAGCTATCCAATGGCTTGGTAAAGATGTCAGCCAACTGGTGGTCACTCTCCACAAACTGGAGCACTATATCGCCCTTCTCTACATGGTCTCTAAGGAAGTGAAAGCGAATGTCAATATGCTTGGTCCGAGAATGCTGCACTGGGTTTTTAGCAATGTTAATCGCAGAAGTGTTATCACAAAAGAGTGGAACACTGTCTATGACTAACCCAAAGTCCCGCAGGGTCGAAGCCATCCAAAGTACTTGGCTACAGCAACGTACTCGGCCTCTGCGGTGGACAGTGCAACACCGGACTGCTTCCTCGAAGACCAAGAAACGAGAGAAGTGCCAATGAATTGGCAAGTGCCAGAAGTGCTCTTCCTACCTATCCTACAGCCGGCAATATCTGCATCCGACAAGGCTCTCAAGGAAAGACAGGATGAGGAAGAGTACCAGATACCATAGTCAATAGTAGCTCGAAGGTACCGAAAGATGCGCTTCACCGCCTAGCGATGAGATACGCAAGGAGAAGCCTGAAAACGAGCACACAGACACACAGAGAAGTGTATGTCTGGTCTCGAGGCAGTGAGGTAAAGAAGGGAGCCGATCATACTTCTGTACTCTTTCTGATCAACTGGCTCGCCATCCTCATCTGGGTCAAGATAGGCTGTAGAAGCCATCGGAGTTGACATCGGCTTATCATCACTCATGTCGAAGCGTCTCAGGAGGTCGCGAGTGTACTTGCCTTGATGCAAGAAGGTACCCTCCCGAGTCTGCTTGATTTGGAAGCCAAAGAAGAAGGTCAACTCGCCCATTATGCTCATCTCAAACTCGGTGCTCATGACATCCGAGAACTGTGAAACCAGAGCATGGGAGGAGCCGCCAAAGATGATGTCATCGACATAGATCTGGACGAGCAGAAGGTCGTTGCCAAGTCTACGAATAAACAAGGTCTTATCTACTTTACCCATTTCAAACCCATGACTTAACAAGTAGGACTTAAGTCTCTCATACCAAGCTCTGGGAGCCTGCTTAAGTCCATACAACGCTTTGGAAAGTTTGAAGACATGGTTTGGGTATTTGGGGTTTTTGAAACCTGGAGGCTGTCTGACGTAGACTTCTTCCTCAATGACTCCATTAAGGAAGGCACTCTTGACGTCCATCTGGTAAAGCTTGAAACCCTTAGAAGCTATAAAGGCAAGCAGAATTCTAATGGCCTCAAGTCGAGCTACAGGGGCAAAGGTCTCCTCGAAGTCTAGACCCTCAACCTGGGAAAACCCCTGAGCTACCAGTCTAGCCTTGTTTCGAATGACTACCCCATCCTCACTCTGCTTGTTTTTGAACACCCACTTGGTTCCAATGATATTGTGACCTCGCGGGGGCTCAACAAGCGACCAGACCTTGTTTCTCTCGAAATTCTCTAACTCCTCATGCATGGCATTGACCCAAGACTCATCGGAAAGAGCATGAGAAACATCCTTGGGCTCAAAGGAGGCAATGAAAGCAGAATGGAGACAGAATTGAGATAAGCCAGATTTTGAGCGGGTAACACGCTCGAACAGGTCTCCAATCATCTGCTCAGAAGGATGCCTTTTCTGGATATGTGGGGGAGGTCCAGGATGAGATGAAGAAGTGACCTCTATCTCGTGAGCTGACAAGGTAGGAACAGAGACACTAGCTCCAGAGGAAGCAGAAGGCATGGGCTGATCACCTAGAGGTGCGGTGGAAGACGGCACCTCAAGGGGTGGATAAGGGACTGGATCGGGTAAACAACCCTCATCTCCATCGTCCTCATCATCCACAAAGATGGTCTCGGACTGCTCTAAAGAACCTGAGATATCGGGCCTAGTCCCCGGACTGGCCTCGTCGAAGGTCACCTCACAGGTCTCTACCATTTTGCTAGACTCGCAGTTCCAGACCCTATAAGCCCGCGAAGAAGGCGAGTAACCTAGAAAGATCCCATCACAAGAACGTGACTCGAACTTGTCTAGGTTCTCGGACTTTAAAATAAAGCACTTGCAACCAAACACACGAAAATGAGAGACGCTGCGCTTTCGCCCATATCTCAGCTCATAAGAAGTGCGGTGCAAGTGTGCCCGAAGAAAAACTCGATTTGAGACATGGCACGCGGTCGCAATGGCCTCAGCCCAAAACTTCCTCGGTGTAGAGTACTCATCAAGCATTGTCCTGGCCATCTCAACCAAGGTACGGTTCTTCCTCTCCACAACGCCATTCTGCTGAGGGACGTATGGAGAAGAGAACTGGTGCTCTACACCTGTCTCACCACAGAAACTCTCAAAGTAAGAATTCTTGAACTCCGTGCAATTGTCACTGCGGATCGCTCGTAAGGCACCTGGAAGCTCAACAGAAAGCCTACTAAAAAGACCTCGGAAATGTGAAAATGTCTCATCCTTTGAGGCTAAGAAAAACACCCAAGAATACCTCGAGAAGTTATCGACCACGACAAGAACATACCACTTCCCTCCGGCTGACTGCACTCGAGCTGGTCCGACTATGTCCATGTGGAGCAGCTGTCCCGGTGCATCGGTCAAGGTCACTGTGACCGGAGGGTGAGAAGCGGCAACCATCTTACCGTGCCGGCATGGAGCACAAACAAGGTCTTTGACCATTTTGAACTTCGGCAGACCACGAATGAGGTCGTGGCCGCTAACTCGGGTCAAATGGTCAAATCCGATATGACCAAGTCTCCTATGCCAGAAAGAGAGGTCGCGGGACTCAGAAGCAACTAAACACCTGAGAGGATCACCAGAATACTCAGAAAAATCAGCATGAAAGATCCTCCCAAAACGAGAAATCCCGCAAGCCAGACTACCCGAAGAATCAAGAATTTTGCAATTGTTTTTCTTGAAGCTCACCTCGAAACCGTCATCGGTAAGCTGAGAAACAGAAAGCAAATTGTACTGCAGCTTACTAACCAAGGCAACATCCTTAAGAATAAAAGAGGCAGTAATGCGCACAGTACCTTTGGCGATGACGCGCCCAGACGAAGCGTCTCCGAAGGTGATCGTCTCATCACCTGAAGCGCGGGCTAGGGAGGAGAACCAACGGGAGTCTCCGGTCATATGTCGAGAACAACCGGAGTCTACAAGCCAAACCTTCTCCTTCCCTACCCGGCGAACCTAAGTCAAACAGAGATTAAAGTCTCAGTACTAGGGTAAATCAAGAGTGATTTTGGCACCCAATACTGAACAATACGTCGAGCAGATGAAGTCGTCAAGCACGACTGACCTCTATCTACCCTACGCTCTCTGTGACTCAAAGAAGCAGAAGGTCTGTGTGCAGAACTGAAGCTGTTGCTAGGTCCGACTGCTATGGAAAAGCGAGTCGACACACTGGCAACCTGCTGATCTCGCCGTGGGTAACTGTCTCGACGGGGGAAACGAGATGTACCCTCAGGATAGCGGAAGTCACGACCCGGAGCAGCACGAGGACGAAAACCAGAAGACTCAGAAAAACCAAGTCCTCGATGCTGCCCAAACCCGTCAGAAGCAAACCTGGACCTCGTGCTAGTCTTAGATGCACTCAGGATCTGGGGCTGACCCGGAATACGCCTAAGTGCCTCCGCACGGTCTCTACGCGCAATCCTAGCGCGCCTGAAGCATCGATCGATTGTGTGTCCATCCTTCTGACAGAAGGTATAGTGGTACTTCACCTTCTGATAGGTAGAAGAAGCACGGGGAGGCTTCGCCTTCTGAGAGCCCGAAGCTGCAGGTGGACTCACCTTGCTGTCAGAGATCCCTTGGACAAAGCCCGCTGATTTGAATTTAACCTCATCAGATCTGGGCTCGACCTCGATCACACCTCCTACTATGGGTCGGAGAATAGCAGGTGGATGCTTCCTCATATCCTCATAAAAATCATATCATAGACCTTGATTGAACTTGCAAATTTTGGATTGGTCTAGAATAAGATTAAGCTTCTTCATGCCGCCTACAAATCTCTCGAGAGTGTTCATAAGATACTGACACTCCCAGAAGAGAGAGGTGCAAGAAGAGCAGGGGGAAGAAAAGACAACAGAAGGTAAGAGAGCAGAGGAAGAACCAACAGCAGAGGGAAGAATGGCTTGTGCACGCACAGCCGACTCTGAAGGGACAGTCCTACTGCTAGCCAGTTGGTTCACGTCGCTAAGCGTCTCCACCTTACCCTGGGGCTTCTCCCCCTTCTCAGCACAGGCAATACAAGCAGAAGGTTGCTTCTCTAGTAGGTCCTTAGTCAGCTTCACACATCTCTCATCCAATGCAATCAAATCAGATTTTAGTTTGTTACAGTTAATGCATGGTGAGCTAACAGGGTCCTTAGAAGCAAACTGAGCCAACTTCCTATCATGATCAATCATATCTTGAAACTGTTTGGAGACAGCTTCAAGTTCAGCAGTTAACTTAGGACAGTTCAAGCATGAATCAATCGGCTCAAGTAAAGAAGCTTGTAGTTCAACAATTTTATGATCTGCCCGTTTTAAGTTCATCTTCAAGTTATTGCAGTTTTCACAGGACTCAGGCAGATCAAGGAGCATGGCATAAGGTCCTCTAGCAACAATGTCCTTAACATCACATGAGGTGGGAGAAGTAGTCTCATCAGTAGTAAGTAGAGTAACAGCCATCCTACTCAATTCTAACTCAGCAAGCAGACTAACATTCTCCACCTTAAGCACATCAAGCTCAGAAGACAAACTATCATGAGAGGTCCTTAGTGTCTCCATGTCTCCAAGCAAAGTAGGGCATGTATCACAATCGTCACGGGAGGAAGCAGATCTAAGTGAAGTAATCTTCCGTGACAGTCTATCTACTTCCTTCTCTAACTCAGTACACCTAGACCTAGCTCTAGCATGAAATCCACCTAGCTTAAGAAAAGCATCATTAAGCTGATCATAAGAAGGGAGTACCTCATCCGAGTCGGAGTACAGCTCGCTGTCGCTCAGTTCGCCCTCGAGGGCCATGAAGCACATGCCGGAGAAGTCGTCGCCGCCATCCTTGGGCACTTGGTCACCCGCCCCGTCGTCGTCACTCCATCCCTCCACCTCGCTAAGGTCGAGGTCGTCGAAGGCGGTGAGGACGCGGTGGAAGAGCTTCTTGGCTTTGCCAAAGTTGCAGAACTTCTTCTTTCCCGGCGTCTGAGCTGGAGGCTTCTTGTTGCGGTTCTTGTCGGTGTAGTCGTTCTTGCCCGAACCGCCGTAGTCGTTCTTGCCCTTCTCCAGCTTGGGACAGTTTGCCCGAATGTGGTTGGGGCCACCACACTCAAAGCAAATCACGGGTCCTCCTCTCTTTCTGTCTCTCCTACCCTTGTAGGCATGGGAAAACCTTCGGGCTAGGAGGGCCAGCTGATCATCCGCAAGCTGCTCTAACTGATCATCAGTTATGTCACAGAGAGCAGTAAGGGAGAAACCGCAAGAAGAATCAGAAGAAGGCCCGGAAGAAGAAACGGGATCGGTGACCAAGGCCATCGACTGTGACTTCGACCGACGAGAGACAACGTCAATCTCATGAGTCTTGAGGCGCGAGTACAGCGCGTCAAGAGTCAGGGTCGAGAGATCTATCTTGTCTTTGATGGTGGTCACTTTCATCTCCCAAACACGCAGATCGAGTGCCGCGAGCATCTGACGAGCGTTGTCCGAGTCGGGGTATGTGAGACCGACCGCTCGGAGGTTGCTCAAGATTTTGTGAAATCGCGAAAAGCACTCGTCCAGGGACTCACCAGCAAGCATCTCGAATTGGTTGTATTCGCGCTTGAACTGGTCCTGTCGAACCGTCTTGACTGGGTGGTGCCCTCATGGTATGCGTCGAGGGTCACCCAGATGTCGTAGGCGGACGACAGGTGAGATATACGGTCAAACTCGCTACGACTCAAACCCTGGATGATGATGTTCCTTGCCTTTGCATTAGCCTCAACATCAGTCATGTTCCCGGCATTGATGTTCTCATCGGCAGGAACAACGAATCGTACCTTGACCTTCCGCCAGATGGCATACCCCTGGGCCTGGATGTATGTCTCCATTCGGCTCTTCCAGAAGGGGTAATCGATGCCATCGAAAACGGGCGGCTTGGTCGAGTACTTGTCCATCGCCATGGCTCTTGAGACCGGTTAAGATCTATTGAAAAGAGCTAACCGGCTCTAATACCAATTGTTGGACCGAAATGGCGACAGAGGGGGGTGAATGTCGATTTCTTAAAAACTTACCCCGACAAATACTCACTCGAAACTCTCCTTCAAAAACCAACAAGAAGCTATGAAGAAGAACAGAAGATCACTTGAAACTTACTCTAACAGAGAGGAAGGCATGACAACACAAATGCACATAACAGAGGCTAATCCCAAAGCAAAACAGCAAGAAACCCTAGGGGCGGTCTGACTTGAACTACCCGTGCGGTCTGACCGGTTATGACTGAATTTCCTGGCAGCCCGAGACCAACAGAAAACTGAGATGCTGAAGTTTCAGAGTAAGCACTAATTCAACCACAAGAATGAATCTCTGATGAAGCCCTTCTTCCAGAGGATAAGTACACTATTCTAACCAACAAAGGGACTCAACTAAAAGGGAAATCTATTTGAGGAGCAAGAAACTGAGATTTTTGACAAGAACTGAAGAAGTACAGAGCCAATCTCAAAATCCAAATTACTCCCCATTCATTGATCCTTTGCACATGAAATTTTGAGGATATATTAGCAATAGCTATAGGATCCTTCAGACCAAATCTCAGGCAATCTTGCAAAGGAAATCAAGAATAGCATCCAAACCCTAGAAATGACAGAAACTGAACAGGAGCATCTCAAAAATCCAAATTGCCATCTCTTCACTGATCCTTTGGCTATGAAATTTTGGAACTAGATACTAGATAGCCTCAGAGCTCTTCATACCAAATTTCAAGCCATCTAGTGAAGAGAATCAAGTGTTTCTTCAAAACCCTAGAAATGACACAAATCTGAAATTTTGCACGAGCTGAACCAAAAAGGCCAAATTTCTCCCAAACCCTTGATCCTTTGCTAATGAAATTTTGCAGACAAGGAAGCAATAACCAAAGGACCTCTTAGCCCAAAAATCAAGTCATTTCCTCAAGGGAATCAAGATCTGGACCAAAACCCTAGAAGACAACATATGAACAGGGGAGGTCCAAGAACTAAAACTGAGATTAAAAATGGGTTTTTGGGATTTTAACTGATCAAATGATCTTGAAGTACTATCCCATCATAGAGCAACCCATTTTGGAACTCCCCAGCAGCAAACAACAAGAAACCAAGAAAGTCAAGAAATCACCCAAAAGGAGAACGAAGAACAGAGAATAGCACGAGAGGAAATTTCAGGTTTTATTCCAAACAACCAAGGATTACAGAGGAGTCCCGATGACACGATTGAACCAAGAGGAATGATTACAAGAACTCTCAACCCATCCTCTCCCTCTCCATCTCTCAAGAACACAAGCTCTCTCTACATCCTTTCTTGGAGACCCAACACAGGAGGGAATGAACGTAGGTAACAACTTCCTGCAGCCTCACCCACTTCTCACCTACTAAAGAGCAAAGGAGAAACAACCTCCCAAAGCCTCTTTTGACTAGCAAACCCTAATTCCCTCTAAAATCCATCCAAAATGCTTGAGGAGGCATGCAGCCCCTCCAATCCTTTATATAGCCTTGGCTAATGGGTCTCCGCCCCGTTACGCCTGCTGGATCCAACAGAGCCCGCTCCCGCTTGTGCAGCCTTGCGAAATTCCCGATTCGCCCCTCCTGCACCTTCCGGGAAGCTTCCGCGCTCCTTGTCGTCCATGACTCGCAACCACGTCGAATCTCCGCCGTCTTCGACACATCCGACCGTTCTGACCTCGACACCGCCTGTGTCTAGTCCGGTCACCTCGTGTCTCACCACGACTCCGCCTCAACGTCCTACAGTCACACAGACAAGAAACACATCAAATAGCACCGCTAGATACACGAAAGCGTAAATACCATCATACTTACCACAGATGAAGTCCAAACCTGTCAAATCAAAGAATCAGCGTCCTAATCCCATATGACCAAGTTTGACCAAACCGACCGAGCCCGTTGCACCACGCAACGACATTGTCCAGACCACCCAAACCAAACTCGACTCTCCTAAACCAATGTCAATTACTCATCATTCACACGGGATGACCTCCACATGGTCTCTCAACCTATGCAATCATCCAAATGCACTCTTCCGGTAAAACTGTTCAACATATGAAAACTTGGAAAACATAGCAAAAAGGATAATGGAGGTTCATGCTTTCGGTCAACAGATTCATATCTCGACAATCTGGAGTGCATGACAAGGCAAAAGTTAAGAGGATGAAACCATTTTAATTCTAAGAATTAGGCCACTTAAGCAGCAACCTAAAATCATAGTTGTTTCTTAATCAAAACGATGAGTATATGCTAGATAATAGAACCGCAAGGTTCTTCTTTTCGCATCATTAAAGTGATCTATAGACCATAAGACACAAAAATGAAACCAAAACATTGATGCAAGTGCTTGTTTTCAGAGAAGACCATCTTTCCTAGTTCAAAATGGAAGAATTATGTATACACCTATTACCTAAACTGTCACCACATTTTGGCCATACTAATGCTCTGGTTGACATGGTAGGAGAGGAACAACCGCATATTTAAGCAAAGGGGAATGTCGATTGAGGAGGTGGTTATGGCATTTAAAGACGAATGGCGTCTAACTGATGAAAGTTCCTGAGGCTGAGAGAGAGTTGCGGCTTTGGTTTGAAATTTGCGGGATGCAGCTACAGGAGGGAGGAAATCCTTTTTCTTGTTGTTGTCTCTCCTACGTAACAATTTGCCTTTGTTTCTTGTTGGTTAAGACCTTGTACTAACAACCCTGTAAATTCCCTTGCCTCTTGATGCTAAGAATCTTCCCAACCCCACTCCACGAGATGCCAAACAATAGGATCTCACCGAGGCTGTACCAAATAGGATCTATATATTGTCCTTTAGGCTATACAATAGATCAAACCCAGCATTCATCCCTTCCTCCATTCTCTCATATTTACACATTTATCTCATGAAGAAAGCTAACTGCTGTGGTTCTTCATGATCAGGTCCAGAGCACTGTTCCTCCTCCTGAGGACTACGAAGTGTATTTCAAAGAGCTCAAAGGCATCACGGGTAAAGAGGCACTTGAAAGAACACCTGCTCAACTCTGAAGAATATGTCGAATGTGGAATCCCCCTGCTTGACAAATCCTGGGATGGTTATTCTCCTATCTTCAGTCAGTCTTAACCACTAGGAAGAGATACGACATTGTAGTGCTGAGTCTCATAAGCCAAGGTCAGAAATTTTCCAAAAAACTAGTAACGCATTATTTAAATCTGAACTTGAACTTTTACGGTGTCAATAGCTATAGTGTTTGATGATCTGTGCCATAATCTTACTGGCGCATTCCATGCAGTCATGGTAATTTAACTACCAAAGGGGGGATCCACTGTAAAACGTGAAGGAAACTCGTGCTTTGAATAGTGCAATGTTGGATGAACCACCGGCAACTAAGAGCAACTCCAGCAGTAGCCCTCAAAACAAGGCCTCTATTTTTCATTTGAGGGCTCCCCCTACTTTTGAGGACTCTATTTTTTTACATCTGCTCCAACAGCACCTCTCAAATTTAAGCCCTCAAATCCATTTCACTGCAACTGACACATGGGACCCACTCCTCATTCTCTCCCTCACCCCGCCATCTCCAGGCGTCTCCGTCATCTTCGGGCACGCTGTCCACGAGCGCCGCAACGCCTTCGGCCGCGAGCTCGCCGAGGAGTCCCCCGCCCCCACCGTCGACGTCGTCATCCCCGTGCCGGATTTGGGGTTCTACGCCGCGCTTGGCTTCTCGCGGGCGTCGGGCCTCGAGTTCCAGCAGGGCCTCATCCGGTGACACTACAGCGGCCGCAGCTTCATCCAGCCGTCGCAGGCCATCCGCGACCTCGCCGTCAAGCTCAAGCTCGCGCCCGTACGCGGCGTCATCACGGGCAAGAGCGTGGTCGTCGTCGATGACTCGCTCGTGCGCGGCACCACCTCCAGCAAGATCGTGCGCCTGCTCCGCGACGCCGGCGCGCGCGAGGTGCACATGCGCATCGCCAGCCCACCGGTCATCGGCTCCTGCCTCTACGGCATCGACACGCCGAGCGAGGGGGCGGCGGGGGAGGGGGCGGAGGCGCCAGGGAAGGGGAAGGGGCGGTGGGGAAGGCGGGGAGTCGGGGACGGCGGGGAAGGGGGCGGAGGCGGCGGTGGAGGGGGTGGAGGCGCCGGGGAAGGGGAAGGGGGCGGCGGGGGAGCCGGGCGCGGTGGGGGCGGCGGGGGAGGCGGCGGCGGGGGAAGGAGCAAGGAGGGATGCGGACTGGCGAAGTGGGAGGGAGGGGGACGGGCGGAGGCGGGGATTTTTCAGCGAGGCGGGAAAAAACGGAAGAATGAGAGCCAGAGTAGGGGCCCCCTGGGAATGAGGGCTGAAGGGGAGATTTGAGGGGCTCCTCAAATTTGAGGGCTCTAGGAGGGGCCCTGCTGGACCTCTATTTTTACCTCAAGCCCTCAAATATGAGGTTTGAGGGCTCAAGTAGGGGCCCTGCTGGAGTTGCTCTAAGGGGCTGTTCGGATGGGTGTATGAGGTGGTACTGCATTGGATGGTTCGAGATATACACTTATTCACACGTTTAGTTGGACGAACCAAACAAAGTCGTCCAGGATGCACCGTGTAACATCTTGATTTTCAGAGTCTTTTTGAAACTTTTAAAATAAGATTCACCATTTGGATTTTTCTAAAATTAATTAAAGCTTGAATTAAATTTTTATTAATTAAAAAGATTTAATATGACTAAATAAAACTTTAAATTTAGATGGAAGTATTTTATTTCGGTTCCTTGTATTACAAGGAAATTTTTATAAATTTTTTGGATTTTATTATGATTTATTTGTTATTTTCTAGAGCTCAAATGAATTTATTTGAATTTTTAAAAATAGAAAATATTTAGAAAACTCTAAAACCTTTTGGGCTAAAACCCATTTCCTCTGGCCCATTTCCCTGCCAGCCCAACCAGCTTGCCCTGTGCTCGACATGCGTCGTGCATCCAGCCATCGCCCTCTCCGCTGATAGTCGCCACGTGTCAATCATCGATCGCCTCTCCTCGCTTGTGCCCTTGCATCTCGGCCACCTATCTATCATTGTGTGCGTAGTTATCCTCACAGACTCCAACCGCTGCCGTAGCCGCCTCGGAGACTGTCTCGACGTCCGTGTCCCCGCCGTCCTGGACTCTCGGCCATCTCCGCCACAGACTCTTGGCGTCCGTGCTATAAATAGCTGTGCCGCCCCACCTCTTCTCCCCGCCCCAAGTTGTCGCCCTCGCTGAGCTCGCCATGCACCAACACCTTCGTAGCTGTCACTGTCACCATCATTCCGACCACCGCCGGTGAGCCCTCAGTTCGTCCGCCGCCCTCGCCGTCCAGCTCAATCCCGCCGGCCAGCCACCGTTCGCCATCCGCCACTGGGAACCCGTGTCGTCTTGCCCGTCGCCCCGGCCACCGCACCGCCCTGCCACCCTCAGTTCGTGCGCCGCCCCTTGCCAGCCGAGGCAACGCCTCGTTCCACTTGTCGGCCACGTCACCCCCACCCCGCACTGCACGTCGCTTCGGGTTCTCCGTGAACTCAATTCACGTGCACCAAGATACTGACATGTGGGTCTCGCTTATCAGATATACTATGCTATGAGCCAGCCAGGTCACCGAGCCACGTCATCCCTAGATGCCACGTTAGCAAGCCAATTGCCCGTACACTACTCCATGAGCCGAGTCCACCGTAGACTAGCTATTTTGTACACCGAGTTCATAGCACAGTAGAATTTATGAATTTTCAGCCTTTTCCTTAGATTATATTTTCTTCTGAGTTTTGTTCTTCTCCGTCCTAGATCTGATTAACACCATTCTTTTTTCTAAATTCATCTAAAATTGAGCTCTATCTATTAGTTCTGGTTTTAAAGTTTTTGGAGTTCATTTAAATTTTATGTGAATTTATTTGTTCCTCTTTCATTTTCTCTCTCGTTAGATAACGTTTTCAAAGGGGCACAAGTAGGACCAGAAGATTAATAAATTGACAACTGAGTAAGGCCAAGACAAGTCATATCATTTTAAATTATCATGCATTGTTGTTTTATTACAAACTCTTATCTTGGTAGTTATTGTCCTATTTGATTAATTTCTCCTTGATAATTTGAATAACATGATTCCATTGTCATCATAGGGTGCACATTTATGTAGTGATACAATATTAGTTGTCATATAGGTTGTACATTTAGTATGCTTAGCCGTGCTTGTAGTATATTGGGTTATCATCATATATGATCAATTAATTAATTTGACTTAATGAGATATTAAATCATGGTGGTCAGCCACAGTTATAAAATTCATGCACCTTAGTATGGGTAGTGTCATTAGTGGTGGTTATACATCGTAAGGGTAAGTGTATAATATATGTTCTCATACACACACAGATATATAGATAAACACACACATGTATACATATATATACACACATACATACATACATATGCACACTTGAGTTATTCTACACTCTACCATCTTCTGTGGGTCAAAACCCACATCCCACCTTAATCAAAAGTTGGTCAAAAAATCTCACCACCTCTCACCTTCATCAACCTTTATGTTGCTCTCCACCCACCTTTCCATGCAGCAATTGTTATCTACAGAGTTAAAACATATTCATCGTAGATCTATTTTTATTAAGCACATTTTTCTAGCAAAACACTTTCACACAGATTATAAATAGGATAAATAGTTTAGGAAATATCATCGTACAAAGTTTGCAATCAATCCATGTTTCTCTCTTCACCTGTCAATCTGCGCCCAGCGTGAAAGTAAATCTTTGATAAACAATACAGTGAAGATATAAAGACTGCAGTAATACTAAGTGTGATAGTGTCTGTCTTGTAAAGATGAGGTAAACGAATAAGGAGATCGAGTTAGGGGTGGAAAAAAAGTTCGTTAGTGGGGCTCATTGATTCGGTTCAAAATTGTTTCAATTATATTGTCAGACCCGGATTTTTCAATCCGAATCTTACTGTGTTTCACTGCACTAATCCCTGGATCAGTAGTTAGTGCACATAGGTACATTGCTGAATTATTTCATACATCGCATAATCAACCATTATATTACATAAATTGAAATACACCACGTCGGGTGATAGAGTTTACAAAAGGGGCCGACTAGGCCAAATGTCATTATTACAAATACGCACAGCGGAAATACAGCAAAAGCAAGCCCAAATCCACAGGGAAGCGACTGGAAGGTACTGTGTGCATTGTATGTCACCAGCTAACTAGTAACATACGTGCACACAACGCCGGATGTCCACTTGTCCATGCCTAATCAACGAAGCCTACGCCTTAGTTTCCTTCGTCATTCTTCTCCTCCGTAGCGGGAGCTTCCTCGTAGGCGTAGTGGTCTTGCGTTCCTGTTTCTGGATTTTTGCCGCAAAGCGAGCGTGAGCACTCCGACCCCGTGCTCAGCGAATCAACACACAGAATGCAGTATATAACATGTATGGCTAATCAAGGATGGCTTAAGTTTATTTTCTTTTGCGAAGAGTGCTTTTGAATACAATTATATAAAAATTCCTTAAGACCTAGCATTTTGAACACACGTATATGTCGAATGCAGTAATAATAGTGATTCAGATTCCATCCACCATTACATGGCATCTGCACCATATAGCATTTCTTCAGCGTTATAGCCGCTTAACTTACCACTGGGACGACACCCAGGACAATTCCAAACTAGGGCCTTACACTGCCCTTTCACTTTTCCAACCCATCATAAAGCATTTTGAAATAGAACTATATCTGGTTAAGTTCCCATGTCCGCCCTTGACCGTGGGCACGGCTATTCGAATAGTTCTCACTCTGCAGAGTTTGTACACTTTCACCACAAGAGATAATCAACTCAT
Source organism: Dendrocalamus latiflorus (assembly GCA_017311315.1). NCBI lineage: Eukaryota > Viridiplantae > Streptophyta > Magnoliopsida > Poales > Poaceae > Dendrocalamus > Dendrocalamus latiflorus. The sequence continues at coordinate 12,854,804 of CM029633.1, read as the reverse complement.
TGCCCCACATGATACCATAGACATGCGGTTGAGCAGACCATCACAGTGACTTTTCAAAGTATCTAGGCCCTTTTCTCATCTCACATTTATGGGAGACTGCCCACTTGCGGTGGGTCCCATCTGTGCGCGGGATGTTTCCCCCAGCCACTACGCAGCCGGCTTCTTCCTCTCCGCAACGTAGGACAGCTGGGAAACTTCACCCTCCACTGGTGTCCCTTCAGGCCCCCTTGCCATAGCGTAACCCCTTCAACCCCCTACCAGTGAGATGAGTCCGGAACTTCGACAATTTTACTTAGCCAAGTCGTAATTTACGGACTTGTGGTTGCATTGTTTTACAAGGGAGGTCATGACAAGATTCGGTCCTTAGTGGTATCTGGGCGGTCTGCCACTAACCCACTTTTGATCCATCACTAACTCACTTTTATGCTTCCACTGCACCACACATACACACCCTCGAACCAATCCGCCCAGACATTAAAGCAAGTTGGGAATTTTGGGAGCATAAAATAATCATATCGAAATATGCCAGTGATTCCCACTATGACTGCCCAAACCAGTTCTCATGATTAAACATGTTGATGATGTTTTGGGGCATTTTCAGCGCCCCATGTATATCAATGCAGTACTAAGCATAGCATATTATTAGGGACTTATTTTCGAAATGCTACTGTTATAATTTTACTAGGGCGACAAGGTTCATTCATTCAAATATTTCAACAGAGGGTGTAATATTATTCAAGGTAAACAGTGGCATATAACTAAAATATTAAATTTAACATGTCTTTGCATATAAATAACAGCATGCAATTTGTTAATTTAAAACAAAGTAATTTGCAGAAATGTAGGTTTAACATGATCAAAGTATTGACTCGCCTTGGTCACAGTGGTCGGTATCCGGATTCTCTGGTGCTTCTAGTGTCGCTGCCTCGAACTCTTCCTCTTGAGCCTCGTAAGCTATTTTAGCGCACGCCAAAATTTGTATAAAAAGAAAAAGCAGCGAATCAAACCAAATAACACCAAAAATCCAAATGAACTCTAAAAATTATGATTTCAGTTCCATTGGATAGATCTTGATTTTAGATGAATTTAGAAATTTGTCTCACTTAATTTGGAGTTAAAATGAATAAGTTATGATTGGTCAAAGTTCTATGTTTTGGTCAAATCCGAAAATTCTAAAATCCTGACATGTGGGGTCCACTGGTATTTTCAGATTTATTTTAAACTTCTCTTTATGTTCTGTGCTACTGACATGTGGGTCCGGTTACTGTTCATGGGGTCCACCTGTCAGTCGGGGAAAATAAAAGAATTGCTCGACCGCGCGCGCGGAGCCGGGGGCTCGAACACGCGACGCGGGAGCAAGGGGGGAGGAGAGACGCGCTGCGATAACCAAGTGAGCGGGGGAGGCATTGCCTACCCTATAAGGGCAATTTATTCCTTTGAAGTATGTTGCGGAGGAGGCCAGGCAGAGGATGAAGAAGGCGACGGTGGCCGGCGGCGAGTGGTTGTCGGAGAGGCTCTGGGGTTGCGTGAAATACAACCCCCGCGTGATGGCGAAGCTTCAGGTGTAGACGGCCGGGGGTGACGATCACCGGAGAAGGCTGGCGGCGTGCGACAGCGGCGGTCCGAGGAGGTTGCTTGACGCCGGCGATGGAGAGGGATCGGGGAGCTCGGTGGAGGGTGGATTTTACTTTGCCAGGTTCCGAAGAGGGTGTAGGAGGGAGGAATTGACCGGAGATGCCCGGAATTAATGGCGGCGCGGTCGCCGGCCGTGGGGAAGAAGAGGTTGGCGGCGGGGATTGGGGGCGTTATAGCTCAATTGCTCGCGGGGGAAAGGAAGAGTGAAGTGCTGCGGCGTGATCGCGACTTCCAGGAGGGGCTTTTATAGCCGGATGGGGCGCGCGGCTGGGGCGGCACCTGGCGCTCCGCTGTGCTCACTCCGGCGGGGGAGATGAACCAAATCTCCTCCGAGATTTTGTAGGAGAGAGATGGCGGGAGTGATTCGTCCCCCCTACTGTTGGTGCTTTGAATTTGCTTGCGAGGTGAGAGAGGGGGCGGAGAAGATTTGCTGCGCAGAGGAGCAATGCGAGGAGGGAGCTGCGTCGCGGCCGCGTGGAGACGAAGATGAGCCTGACAACTCGGGCTCGCTCGCAGAGGAAAGGCGCGGGTGGAGGCGGGGGCTGCTTGCCAGCAGGAGAGCGGCGCGTGGGCGAGGCGCGGCGCTGACGCGCTGGGCCGCGCGTGCGCTGGCCCACGCGGGCGTGCGGAGGGAAAGCTGGGCCGGGGTGACGGCCGGCCCGGCTTTTCTTTTTCTTTTCTTATTTCTTTCATTTCTATTTTCTTTTTATTTTATTTGGCTTTTGCATTTGAATTTTTACATGTATATGCATTTGCACATACATCCTAGGGTATATACCTATATACATATTTTCACTTTTCTCTGATTTTTGTGTATGTACACATATGTTCATTTATTTATTCTTTCACCTAGTATACATGTACATATACACATATATATATTTGTTAACATAACATTTTTATTTTGTATACTCCTTTACTATTTATTCCATTATTTTTAGAGGTGAGATTTTATGGTTAACCAAATATTCTCCCTTGACCTTTTATAGATCATCTTTTCAGATTCTTTATTTGATGCTCATGTTTTATTATTTTATGTGTTGATTTCTTCCTTCTTTTTATTTTTGAAATTCTTTTATATTTACAAAAAGCCAATAAGCTCCAAATTCAAATAAAAAGCGATTAAAATAATCCAAAAACTCCATAACTTATTATTTATATTTTTCGGGATGTTACATATACTCATTAATTCGTTAAACATTAAATTAGTTAGTTTCAAATGAATTTGGATTTTGCTCTAGCTTGGCTCAGCTTGGTTCATTAACCCGCTTCTAAAAATATTTTCAAGCTATACATAAAATGATATTAATTAAACTGAACTAGTCTTGGGAAAAGCTCAGTAAGACAAAGACTTGGCTTGATATCCACCCCTAATCACAGTAATTTTCTAAAAAAAAGATTGTAGTAAATCTCTTGTAGTGCTGTAGTAAAAGCATAAGAATATCACAGCAAATTTGTTGGATAGGTTTATTAAAGGCATAATAATATCATAGTAAATATCTTGTAACAGTGATGTAAACACTGTACAGGTTTGGTAAATGCACAATAAAGTCGTAAAAATCTTTAGTAACGATACAAGAAACACATATGGAGGTCGCATTAAATCTCTTTTAGCGATGTAGTAAACATTAGGATGTTGTAGTAAATGTACGATAGAGATACAATAAGCATACAAAAAGGTCACGATAATTCTGTTACAATGATACATTAAACGCACGGAGAGGTTTTACTATGTGGGGTATGCCTAGTATTTTTACTGCACCATTTTGATGTGTTACTGTATCCTCCTTTAATTTTTATTACAGTGCAGATGCATTTATCATATTGGTGTGATTTATATCGTTTTGTTTCTCTCATCGTTAGTAAGCTATCAGTGAAAACCATTTGGGAATCAGAGCTGTCTGTCAAAAGTTATGGCTAAATAAGAAAACAATATTATAGTACTAGTAAGAAACCCATATTTGTTAGTTGGTTGGCTATATATCACTAGTTGGCTTAGTTCCTATACGAAATGGGTGCACCGTGGGGTGGGTTGGGCGCGCTCGTCTTGCTGATACATATAATAAGCTATTCTACACTCGGTAATGTATGTATGTGTATTGTGTCTGTGTGTATGTATGTATTTATGCCTGTGTATATATGTATATGTGTGTGTGTTTATATATATAGTGACGACCTAGTATAGGAAAAGTAGGAAGATGAATGCCCTCAAAAGTGAAAAGAGAATTAGGAACATGAAACAGAGTACATTCGTATCAGTCAAATTCAAAAGAAAAGGTTACAACGGTAAATTCACATATTTTGGATTTTGACCAAACTACAAACCAATGAACTCACCGCTACATACATTCCATGAGTATCTTTACATGTCCTCAATAAAAGCAAAAGAAAAAAGGCAAAGTAAAGTCCAACTATTATTTCTATAATTACATTGATAAAATCCCCTAAACTGCAGAAGAATCCATAAGCCCACTGCCTATACTGATCAAAACACACATGCTGCATGCCTGCATCACTGCATCACCAACAGCAAAACACCTGCATAAGAAAGCAAGAACTGTTAGGAGCAAGTGCAACAATTCCCTGCACCCTCTGCCATATTCTTGATAGCTTGCAGTACCAACCTTCCTCCTCCAGCTCCGCCGCGGGCGCTTCCCTCCGCCCGCAGCGCGCGTGAGGGCCTCAGACGGCAGCACCACCAGCGGCGACCAGAGGCCGCTCTTGTCGTAGTCGAAGCCGAACTCGCTGGTGTCCTGGAACTTGCCCAGAAGCTCCTCAGACACATCCCTTGGCACCACCTGCACCATGGCACCGCCTTCAGCTGATGAAGCTGAAGCTGATGGTGATGAAGCATCAGGAGGAGAAGAAGGGAGGCTCATGAGGTCCAGGAGTGATGGTGGTGATGCTGGCATGTTGGCATGTTCTGATCAGGCAGACAGATGCATGGGGAAGAATATGGAAAGATAGGTAAGATGTGAGAATGGCAGGTGAGCTGTTGTGTTTGCTTGGTTGCAGGGCAAGGTGCCAAGGGGTGTGTGTGCTTGTGCTTGTGGGGCTGGGAGTGAGAAAACAGACGAATGTCTTGCTGGCTTTGCTGAAGATGGAGGCTGTGTGGTAAAGGGGAAAAGGACCTGACTTGGATGCCTCCAATTTTTTTTCCCGATGTTTTTAAGCATCTGCTGCATCATGCATGTGTGTGTGATACGGCTGCATGATTAGGACATGAGGTTAGGCAATCTCTTCACCTGTTTATTAAAAATTAATGCCGGTTATATGCCTGCTTACGAGTAATAAATGGACCTTTCTTTCATTCATTCATGTGATGCATCAGCATCGCTGTGAAGAAAGAGATCTCTGAATCTGAGTACACATGATGGGGACAGAGGGATGGGGTACATGTGATGTAAGATGCAACCGTGCAAGTACGGCATGGACCATGGATGAGATGCAAAACGGCTTCCTCGTGTATGTATTGACACAGTTAGCGCAAGCCATTAGATGCTGCCACGAGCTGTGGCTGTGCAGAGGAGATGGCACGTGCTTTCGACCGTCTGATCATGGATTATGATCCAACGGCCTGCATGCTCGTGCAGTGGTAAACTCAGGCTGTAGTGAGGCTAAGTCCTTTTTTTCTTCTCGACATAGCCTGGATTTTTGGCAACTGATCGGTTGCTGTAGGAAACTCGATCGAACTTACTGCAGCGACAACATTTTAAGAACATAGTATAAATTTTTTTCGACAACACGCAAAAGACAGAACACAACACAATGGTTTCTTGTTCGCGGTAACTGCTACGTCATCATGGGACATGGGTTCAGCTCTCAGAACAGAATCTGAGCCGGTTCGGTTCGGTAGGTGCGACTAGAGATGGCAACAGGCACAAACCCGCTGGGTTTTGCTATTCTAAATCCGTGCCTATGAAAGTTGGACGTGCCCGCTAAAAAACCCATGCCCGTGACGGGTGCAGATTTTTGCCCAGACCCATGCCCGCTAGGTTAACGGGTACCCACGGGTCGCCCGTGGGTTCAGTAATGCGAGCTGCAACAATGGTTAATGGAGAGGAGGAAGAAGTTCACCGGCATCTTCGTTGGAGCCGGAGAGCAGCGCCATGGCCAAGGGCATACTACTACGATGCACGTTGGCTGTGGCGTGGGGGCGGCGGGCTGAACTGGAAGGCGAGGTGACGGCGAGGGCGTGCGGCGAGCGTGGAGACTGCCAGAGACCGAGCGCAGAGCGCCAGATGCGTTGCCGCTGCGGCGGCTGTTGAATCGGGCCATCGGGGTGGGGACTGGAGGAGTGAGTAGTGACCGTGACCGAGTGCTAGCTAGGGTTAGCCGTATGGGTAATGGGGCATTGCCGCATTGGATTTGGGGGCTTGGGGCTAAATGGCTAATGGGTTGGGCTGGTTTGCCTGGGAGGCTGGGAGCCTGAGTTTATAACTCCTATGGATCGGGTTTATATTACCCATGGGTTTACGGGTTTTGGTACTCTAGGAACGTACCCGAACCTGGCAGACCCGATGGGTTGGGCTTTTTGCCCATTAAAAGACCCATGGGTTAGGAAATTGACTCAGACATATACCCTAATAGAGTAAAAACCCACCGGGTATCGGGTTTCGGGTACCCATTGCCATCTCTAGGTGCGACCAAGAACAGCAATAGCCCAGACATTGAGAATAATATGATGTGTGCTTTGGGACACGAACAGTACTGAACCACCAGCAGGGGGCCTGCCAATCCTTCCCAGATCCATATAGGTTGGTTATTCAGATCGATTAGACCGATTAGACGTAGGATCTAACCAACCAAACTGATGGAGAAAAATTAGGCACCTGTGCGGCTGTGCCTGTTCTATTTTCTGGCCTGGTTAAAATGGCTGCATCTCTGTCTGGAACTCCAAATCCTCTTTGATGCTGACCCTGCTAGTATTTATATCCTTCTTGAGAAACCGTGTTAAATTTAGCCTTGTTGCTTGGAAGGTGTCTTTGTGCACAACCATCTACCTACAATGATGGTTAAGCAGAAGCATGACGGATCCTTGAGCGTTACATTCACCCATTTTAAGATGGTGCAAGTATAGCTCATATTTCCAGAATGTTGATCCTACTTGCGGCGATAGAAACCCGAAAATACTAGCTTATGAAGTAAGAACTAAGCTCTTGAATCTCATTCCGAAGTGCCATGAACTCGGATTGCTGGGATCGCCTTTCCTCCCAAAGATCAGCGAAACCTTTACAATCTGTTTGTTTCAACCATCACCTTCAAGTCTCCAGCTCGTCATGCCGTCCCTGCAAAGCTTGTACTTCGGCGCACTTGTACCACCTCGCCTCCGCCACCACAAACTCGCCCTGGTCCTTGCGAATGACTGACGCCGCCGCTCCCACCATGCAAATTCTCCGCATCAATCAAGGATATCAGTCCAAATTGTGCTGGATGTGGCCTTCTGGTAACAGAGCACCTTTTCTTTCAATGTGCCTATGCTAAACCTGTTTGGTTCCAATCTTACCTGGGTTTAAGAACAGAGGATAATTACTTACGAAACATGCCTACCGCTAAATCATTTACACGGTTCAGTAACCTGCACTCTGAAATAGATGTAGACTTCGTTTGCTATCTATTGTGGCACATTTGGAAATTCAGGGATGGCTTTCTTTCCAAAAAGAAATATACTGCATTTGATCTCAAGCTAGAGCTGCTCAAAATGCAATGCTCAGTATGACACATTTCACCAGCATGAACACTTGGGGAGAATCTCATCACCAGTCGAGCCCCACCTCATTTCCTCAATGAGTCCAGAAATGGAGAGCATGACTAGCAGTGCCCCAATTGCATCACTGATGACTCCTTTACAGGTCATGACAATGATGGTCTTGGATTTGTTATTCATGCTCATAACGACGATACATGTTCAGGCTACGGCCATTTATGCAGCGAGGTTCTTAGCCTCTTGCTAGGGGCATATCTAGTTTCTTCTTTGCAGGTTCAAAAATGATGTTTCATCTCAAACAATCAGAAGGCAATTGGCTACTTGAAGAGCCAAAATTCAATTATATGTGAATGGTCTATTAGACCACAGATCATGGAATTGATACAGATACAAAACAGAATAGATGCCACCTTCATCTATCAACCGAGAGAACATAACCAGGTGGCAGATTGTTTAGCAGAAGGAGCTTTACAGCTTAATCAGTTACGGAATGTCTCTTGTTGCAACTACTTCCATGGTGGAGCTTGCCCAATTAACTTTCACTGTGTGTATCCAATATGGGCAAAATATGTAAAATCTCTTGCTTATGAATGAATCAAACCCTTAGGACCTTTTCCCTTCAAAAAAAAATCTCCGTTGCCCCCCTCAGCAAACACACTCTTGTCTGCCAGGTTTGCTGCCCATGATTCAAAGTGTATAACCGGGTCTTCTGACATTAGTTCAGACATCCTATACCATACTATATAGCCAATTTAGTTGAGACGTTCTAACGAGAAATATCCCGTGTAAACCCATCTTTAGTCATGGGTTTACTATGTCAGATAAATCACACGGCTGAGATGAAGAACAGGGTGGACATACATAACTGAGCATAATGTATTATTAAAATCCAGGATGCACATACATAAGAGAAAACCTCTTATTGTCCGCACAATCTAATTCAGTACTAAAAAAACATGTAACCTAAAGATAATAACAACATTTTTTACTGGCATCAGCATTAACCCAGAGGACACCTGTAAGTAAACAGGTCAACTGGCTCACCGGGGTGGTCTCCAGTTGGTTATCCACTCTGTCAATGTACCCACATTGCTACTAATATCCTCCACATTGTCGCTTCGCAAAGGCAGCACTATCTCCTCTTTGTAGCTTTCCCTTGCCTCCTCTAGGAGCACTTGGAAGATCTCACACTCTATGTTGTTTGCGAGCTTGGCACCCATATAACCTCTGAATCAAATTCTTAGTCAGAAATAAGCATGGCATATCAGTTATTCCAAGCGAGCAGTGACTGTGGAGTACCACTTGGATTACCTGCTAGTCAAGCGATCATGCAAAACAGAGTTGTCAGTCTGGAGCACAACTACAAGGTCAAACCAACGTTCCGGAAAGAAATCACATCCATGATAATCTACTAGTACACCACCTTCTTCCATCATGTCCTCAAGCTCATCACAGACCTGCAATTACGAATATAGAAACCATTAAGTGAATTTCTAACCAATAGCAGGAATTAAATATACTGACAATCTCACAGTCAAATACTGACAATATCACAGTAACTTAAGAAACTGGCCAAATGTGGTGGAACAACCGAACAACAAAGCAGATGCTTCCCTTTCTTCAGATCTGGGAGTGTAGTAGTATGATGCCCGCCGCGGGGGGGGGGGGGGGGGGGGGGGGATCGAATTTGAGTTCAGATAGTATAATCACCAAACACCAAAAGACTAGGAAATTTTTTTTTCATTTCATAAGTTTGATCAATTAGTTGACAAAAAAGTCAGTTTTTTCCCATTGCCAATCAGTGTATAATTCAAACCAGTTTGCAAATGATTTTGTATCTTTAGGGTGAGGATGTGATGACAAGTATAAACATTTTTCTCAGATATGCATCTCGTCAATTGGATGGCAGATGAAGCAATACAATTTGAACCAGAAAAAACTAGTGTTTTTCTCCCAGGGTCAACTTACAAGGAAAAACCTTGCAGATATATGTGTAACTATTCCTGCAAATCAGTCTGTGGAGTTCATTGGTACTTCATTTTAGTGGGTAGAACAATATTTGAACACAATAGTATAGGTACTTGGCTATGTTTTTTGTTAAAAATATCGGAGACCTGTTGGAAATAGATGCATCAATAAAGGACTCACAATAGCTTAATCTCAACTTCCAGTTCCAATCTTACAACATTAACTGACTACATGCCATATGTTCCCTGTTTCCTCCTTTAAAGCTTACATTGAAATGATAACTTAATGTTCTGGGCCTTCATGCTAGAAATCTTCATAAACTCCTTCTACAGTTAGTTGTCACTCTCAAATTGAATTATCCGTTGGGAACAATGGCATATTTATCATTAATTTAATCCCAATATTTAACAAGGGGTTGGTATATAGTTATAAGTACCTTAGGGTGCAAAGACCTGATAAGTACCATTTAAAATTTTCAAAAAAAGGAAAACAAATAGGAGAAATAGAGATTGCTTTATTCTATCTAAACCAAATTTCATGATCTAAATCTCCCTGTAAAATTGGGAGGAACAAAAAAGACAAATTCAGAAGATGGAATAGAATTATAAAAGATCAATATTTTGCTTAACTTGTATTTTGTTATTTCTCTCGATCTATAAAGTGCTGCCAGTCAAATCAATCTCCCCTCCGCCAAATCCACCTCCCTGCCGCCGGTCGAATCGTCCTCCCCGCCGCCGAATCCTCTAACTTGCCTTCGTTTAGGCCACCCCGGTGGCCAGATTTTGCCTTCCCCACCGTCAATTTGGCGTCTGCCAGCGTCGCTTGCCTCTCCAGCCATCGATTCAGCCTCATATACCACGAGTCCCAAATCCCAACTCTAGAATATGAGCAATAAATAGTAAAAGTGGAGTGTGCACGAGTCCCAAATCCCAACTCTAGAATATGAGCAATAAATAGTAAAAGTGGAGAACACTCCACTTTGCTTCGATCCATACAGCCGGCTGGCTCTCGTCGACAGAGACGACACGAGAGGGCGGCGGGGGAGAAGGGGACGCGTTACCTCAGCCGGGTGGAGTCACCATCGTCACCTCCGCCAATCAGTATCTGGAAAAGAATGGGAAAAAGGAGAAGGGGGTAACAGAAAAGACGTGGATGTCATGAGGGGCAGCCTGGAAAGTGGGATACTACACTACAAGATCTCGAGCCGGCCGTGGCGCATGGGCTGCAGATCCAATCCCTTCGGTATTAGCAGAAATCTGATACTAGCCCATCTGCAGTAATTGGGCTAGAAGCTTGAGCTGAGCCCAGATAATGATGAGAAGCAGGCATGTTGTCCTCATTTTTACTCATTTTTAATTCTGCCGCCTAGACGCTAGGCCCCACCTCGCCACCCACCTAGCGCCTTCTTGAACATTGGTCCACAATCATAACGTCTACCATCCCTAACTACATAGTCATGGCACAAAATAACAAAAAGAATGCCAGCACCATATATAAACATCACTAGAAATATATCTATAGTGCATAACACATAATTCCTACCCATAGAAGTATGAAATGTATAGAACTAACAATCAACGCAAAATAATAATTATCAGCAATTAGAACTACCTACATATGAAATTATCCTGAGAACATACAACAAAGCACTCCAGTCTTGGGTGAAGATTGTTGTAGAATCAGGATGTAGATCCAGACCGATGCTAGTGTCAAGGAAAAAGACAAAGTCCAACAATAGATCATGCACAAGGAGAATGGGACGACCTTGCATGGAATGTTCCACTACCGGATCGTGTATTCTTCCTCAACAGTAGCATTAGTCAACCCATGGATGGACTTTCCAAGTCTACAGGGACCATCACCAAAGACCAGAGCGCTTGCTCTAAGTCCATCGGTTAATCCCATATGTAGGCAGTTCTGATATGTATATATCAGCTAGTATTAAATTGCAGATTGTGAGTCTTACAGTTTGCTAGTAATATCCCTTATACAGAGAACTTACAACAAAGCATTCCTTTCTTGGGTGATGATTGTTGTAGAGCCAGGATGTAGGTCCGTGTAGGTCCACAGAGCAGATCGATGCCACTTGAAGTTGGAAGTCCGATAGAACATCATATACAATGAGAATGGGGCAACTTTGCATGGAAAGTTCCACTACTGGAATGTGTCTTCTTCCTCAACACCGACGTTAGTTGAGCCATGGACAGACATCTCAGGTCTACAACAACCATCATAGAAGAAAGGAGCGCTTTGCTCTAAGTGCATCAGTTAATCCCGTATGTAAGTAGTTCTGATGTGCCGATATAAGCTAGTATTACATTGTTCGCTTATTGATGGTATTACAAATTGCTAGTAATATCCCATATACAAAGAACTTACAACAAATCACTCTTGTCTTGGGTGATGATTGTTGTAGAGCTAGGATGTAGGTCCACAGAGTACAACAATGCCAGTGTCAAGGAAGAAGATGGAAGTCCAATAGAACATCATACACAAAGTGGATGGGGCGACTTTGTATGAAAAGTTCCGCTACTAGATTGTGTTTTCTTCCTCAACACTGGCATTAGTTGAGCCATGGACAGACATCCCAGGTCTACAATAAACATCGCCGCAGACAGGAGTGCTTTGCTCTAAGTTCATGATTTAGTCCCATATGCAGGCAATTCTAGTATGTAGATATCAGCTAGTAATATTAAAATGAGTGCAGATTGCTAGTTTTATAGATTACATACTGCTATGGCTAGGTACCATGTGTTACATGCGGTAGATGCCTAGATAGCTTTCTATTGATGTTTATATATGCTACTAGTTATGTGTTATTTCTTGCCATGAGTTCGAGATAATGGATGATAGACATCATAGTTACGGACGTGTTTTTTTTTTTTTGTGATGCACTAATGCTGCTGCATATTACATGCTAATATGTATGTTGCACACTCTCACTAGGTACTTAGAAGAGCAACTACTGTACTTGATGCTTCTTCCATAAAATGAAAATATGATAAACATAGCGTCACTCCTACCATTACCAATTCTTGGAATAGACAACTCATTGAAAAGTTCATTGGATCTTTACAGCATATGCCAACAAAGTTGCACAACCTGATCTCCGGTTTGAAATACCATCCTATTAAATATATTAATATGCTAATGTGTTCATAACAAAATGTCATGATTACCAACATTGCAAGAAAAAGTATATTGTTCACTTGAAAAAAATTGTTGGGTCATGAATACACAACAAGCACTTTGCAATTTTTGAAAATATCTCAAAAGTGTCTTAGAACACATTTTTGGAGTTGGCTTTACCACCAAAACTCCTTTCAACATGTGCGTTAGGTATTTACATGTGTAAAGATTTGTAAATGTGTGAGAATAGTTCTCTCAATTCGTCTTTATAATGACTACATTTCTAATATGTAGCATTTAATGCAATTGCTTATTATGCCAGGAACATGCATGATGCATACTGATAAGCTTAGTCCAAAGTGATGGTTTAAGATATTGCTTACATTCCAGATAGCATTCAGAGTAGAGAAGCCAGCATGGGTGCTCAGTTTGTAGAACCATAGTTGTTACTATTGAGGTGACATAAATGGCTTAAGAGGAAAATTAGATTATTTCCCTGAATTCTTGGAGAATCATGGTTCTGAGAGCTGTTGCTACAAGCAGATGACAGAAACAGCTTTAGAGGATTGTCAATTGTCAGCCCAGACTGCTGTTGCCTCCGTTTACACAAGGACTCTGTATCTTGATTAGGATTGTGATTTACAAGACAGTCAATAAAAATGTATACCTTGTCCCCTTCATCATTTATTCACCAGAGCTCAAAATTCCAAAATATAGCTAGTGATCATCATTAGAGGAGAGCAGGATCATTTCAGAACATTTGTTCTAGTCCTATTTCAAAGAGGAGTTCCGGTTTGTGTTTGGAGAGAGGAGGATATACTTGAGTAAGGAAATGGCTTGTAAAAAAAGTTCGAATTATGCAAAGGCGATTGGCTACTGAAACGATAGAAAAAAAACAGAACGCTGGTGATCAATAAAGAATCCTTTCGTGGGGCAAGACAAATATATATCACTTACTGAACTCTTTCACTTTAAAGCTTAACTGCCTAAGCTAGAAGCTGTTAGGTGACAGGGACTTTTATTCTCATAGTTGTTAAACAATCCTAAGTTCGAAATGTTGCGGATCAAAAATCAAACTAGTGTACTAGACCTCAGTCAACCTCGCAGACCTCCGATAGGATGTCCAACTCTGGACCTATTGATCTATTATATATATGCATCGAACAATTTAACATAGCGCCATAGCTAAATATTCTTTTAAGAACCCATAAACCAAGCAATAGGTACGATACAAATTTGCTTGTCGCAGGAGCAGTAAATAAAATGTGTGTTGAATCGGGGTTTTCTTACGCCACTTGATCTAAAATGCCAATCAACCATCGTCAGTAAATAAAATCTTTAGGTTTTATGCATGACAAATAACAAATTTCAGTTTTTATATCCAAACCGAGCCACCGAGGGTCACACAATCCCACCTCTAATCTACAAGGAAAATGATGAAATTATCGATCATATGCTTAAGAATTAAAAGGGATTAAGCTTTGGGGGGGGGGGGGGGGGGGGGGGGGGGGGAGAGAGAGAGGCGGGATGAGGCTTATACCAGGTCCTCGTTGATGACGAGGCACTCGAGGTCCTCGTCCCAGCCGTCATGGAGACCCTTCTCGCGGACGAGGTCGCCGATGTTGACGTGGCGGAGGCCGGCGGCGTCAGCGAGGAGGGAGCAAGTCGTCGTCTTCCCCGTCCCCGGCGTCCCAGTCACCAGCACGTTCGGCCGCGCGCGCGCGCCGCCTCTCCCGGCCGCCATCGCGAGCGCAGCTTATTAGGGTTTTCTCTCCCTCTCTCTCTCTCTCTCTTTTCCGGTCAGTAAAAATAAGGAAAAATTGCTCCCATGCCACACAGTTTAATGGCGTTTGTTAAAATGCCCCATCATGTCTCACTGACATGCGGGTCCAGGGCCCACATGTCAGTGAGACATCATGGAGCATTTTAACAAACGCCATTAAACTGTGTGGCATGGGAGCAAATTCCCCTAAAAATAATGGGGCGGCCAGTTATATATGGGGCGAGTATTAGGCGCAGTGTCTAGCAACGAGTAAATGACATGTGGGCCCCTGCAACGATTCAGCTGGACCAGTGGAATGGCCACTTTTAAATTCTAACAGTTTATAAGAAATAATATATAAAGAAAAATAATTATATATAATTTTGATCGGTATATCTAAACTCAGCGCAGTGTCTACTACAATCTACCTGTAAACCCTATCTTGAAAAAACGTACCGTTTAAATACTAATTACTGTAGTAGAAAGTGATTTTGCCCTGCTCATTTGGGCTTTTTTGTGACTGATGCCTTATTTTTTATTGTTTATTATTGTACTTGATTTATTTTGCACTGTAACTGCAGGTGATTTTTTTTATGTAATTAAATTTAAAAAAGTTTAACCTATCACGGACAACACAAAGGAATATAAAAAAAGAAAAAGCCCACAAAAACCAAAAAATTAGAAAAAGTCAAAAAATGAAAAACTAGAAGTTAGAAGCAAAAATCTGAAACTTAAACGAGCAACAAAGACATCGAGATAGAGAGTGTATATGGTTTTAAACTTGAAAAACTATTTAAAAGTTCGCTTTAAGAAATCAGCCCTATTTATTTCGACTCTAAATAAATCGAAGAAGTCAAAAAAAATTTAAAAAAACTGGGCAAAAGCTCAAAACAACGGGAGCCGGAGTTCCTCGCGAAAGCAGCAGCAGCAGATGGACCATCCGGGACTGGAGAGGAGGCCGATTTCGATTTCTGTTCTTTGATGCCCTTCTACGGCTGCTGATGCCTCTGTACGACCCCAACTTGGACGATGGCCAAGTCCAGCCCACGTCCACCACGGCCCATGGCCCATCCATGACATTCCTTTCCTTTGAAATGCAGTTTGGGCCCAAGCTGCTGCCTTGTAAGCCGCTGGGATCCTATGTACCTTGATGATACCTCAACGCCACAATGCCAACTACTGGTTTACCTTTACCCTGGTTGCTGCTTGAGAAGTTCTGCTCACGTCATCCAGGATTCGGCCATTATCCCTCATCAGGATCGACATGCAATAGGAACTTGGCTTCACCATCTGGATTAGTAGCAGATCGTTGAGTAATTTTTTTGCTTTTTATCCAAAATTTGAAAGTTTTTTACATATAGACTTCTAGAGAAAAGATTTGTAAAAATGGACCATTCGCACGGCGCCAAAAGATATGGTGCTCAGGGTACATAGCACGCCGCCATATGCTTGGCGCCGTGTGTGGACACGTAGCAGCCACGGTGGCATAGGACGGCGCCAAAGCCCATAGCGTCGTGCTATGTAACTACGGCGCTAATGGCCGTGGCGCCGTGCTCTGGGACTTAAGCCCGAGCACGGCCCCCCGGCCCCCACCCCCTCACCGTCGCTGCCAATCGAAACCAATCTCTTTATATGCGACCCCTTTGATGACCCAACATCAATCAATCATTGCATAATGACATCACCATGCTCATATGTCCATCTCAACCTCTCTTTCAAGCGACAAATGACATCACCATAGACGGACATGAATTAAATAGCAACGTGGTCTCTTCCATGCCCTCTAAATCAACACCCCCATTGTTATTTCTCTTCACAGTTCCACCATGTTGCAAAGTCACAAACTTATCCATCTATAGTACAACAAGCAAACATTCATCAATCTCACTCAAATCAAACCCTAAAAACGAATCTACACCCATGACTACTCTTACATTACGCATATCTATTGCAAATCCAACCTAAAATCGAGCCAAATCCAACTAATTTCATCTAGGGTTTCAAATCTTGCCCCACGAAATGTAGCTCAAATAATCCATATCTATTGGGAAAACTCAAGGGAGGGGAGGGACCTTACCTTGCTTGCTCGGTTTGAAAGCAAAATCGCGAGAAAAAGCAACGGATTGGAATGGATTTGGGGGGGAAGAGAGGGGCGGCGACGGGCTGCTGTCTCTGTTTACTCGCAGGGATGAGTGAGGGGGTGGGGGGCCGGGGGGCCCTGCTCGGGCTTAAGTCCCAGAGCACGGCACCACGGCCGTTAGCGCCGTAGTTACATAGCACGGCGGCATGGGCTTTGGCGCCGTGCTATGCCACCGTGTCTCTTACGTGTCCACGCACAGTACCAAAGCATATGACGGCGTGCTATGTACTCAGGGCGCCATATCCTTTGGCGCCATGCGAAGGGTCCATTTTTGCAAATCTTTTCTCTAGGGGTCCATATGTAAAAAACTTTCAAATTTTGGGCTAAAAAGCAAAAAATTTACGATCGTTGAGCCTTGTCTCAATTAACTTTGCCACCAATGATGCAACCACACAAGGATTGAACTGATCCAAATAGATGTTACTCTTGTACTCCTTGAGATATGTAAATTGTCCTATAATGTAATGACTGCCTTTTACTGATATAGTTTCTTGCATTGTCTTGTAATCTATATAGCACCACTCCACATAATCCAGCAGCACCACACTTCTCATACTTATAGGTGGTGGCCAACATTGAAATTTCCACACAAGTCTCCCGTTGCACCTCAACAACCACCACCAAGGACTCGAGCTAATTAACCTTGTGTGCAGAATAATCATTTGCACGAGAGTGCCTGAACCATCTCGGACAGCCTTGAGCGCTTTGCAAACTCTTCTGGATTCCTGATGTACTTGTTGAAATTCCAAGGGCATTTTGATAATTTCACAATTGAAAAAGGAAAAAAAGGAATGTGGGGCCCACCTGTCAATGGGCCAATTGGAAGAGATAAGGGGAGGAGACCCCAGCGGCGCTTTTCGCCAAATCCGTTCTCTGTGGGAGCGGCGACAACTTCGACGACGTGCGGTTTTCTCGCCAGATCCGATCTCCCAGGAGAGGCGGCGGTGGCGGCTTCGGCAGAAGGTGAGGGGTGCTGATGGCGCTTGCGGCCTGGGAGCCTCAGCTCCAGCCGTTGAACGCCACCAAGCTGGTCTCCCCTTCCTCTTCTGCTCTCAGCTATTTAAGGAGGCCGCCTCCATCTGTGAGATGAATCGGAGAAACGTGAGCACTATCTATTCCATTCTTTCTTCTTCTTCCCGATTTGGCTCTGGTTTTGGTTTTTGCGACCTCCTCTTCACTGGCAACTACCGGCCTTGGTGGTAATTTGAGGTCTCTGGTGCTCGGCAGAGAGACGCACTTGGCCAGTGCTTCTCTTGTTCTTGTGCGGTGTCTTCATCACCTCGGCTTTGTCGGCTCTGGTGTGTCCCAACCGGCAAAGGGGCATTGTATCTCCAAACGCCTCGCCCTCTCATTGCAGCACAAGAGGGTGTTAGGTTTTCTGGGACAACGCCTTAAGGCGTGCTTTGCTTTGATTTCTTCTCGGTGATTTCGAGTATCACCGGCTTTGTGAGTTTTCCGACTGCTAACTTTCTTTGCTTGATCTATATCAGATATCTGTGGTTAATCTCTGATTAGAATGTGCAAAGAAGTTTTGAGGGTTTGATTGCTCAATGATGAAATGACATATTGCTGAAATTATATATGAATGTGATGGTAGATTGATCTTGAGCTTACCACTGGCTTGCTGTTATTTGCTTTGATCATTGAAGTATTGCTATATGCTACTTGTTGCTCACTATGTTACCTTAGTTCTGTGGTCTGTGATTATTTTCGATCTCTTTTGCTAAACTGCCGAACTCTATATAATCATGAAAATTCATGATAGTTGAATGTTAGATTGATTTGGGGTCTTTCACATTGCTCAGCAAGTTGTGTTCATGATCTGTTAGCCTCTTTTGATAGAAAGATTTAATTTGAGCTCAAGATCTAATCTATAACTACCATATATAATCAAGATTAATATTTGTCTTGGCGGAGATGGCCAAGAATTAGTCTTATGCAACTAGCCTTCTGAGAGCAATATATGTCATTCAAAATCTTGTTAACATGCTCAATTTGGTCATACATGTTATGTTGGTATCAACATTCAGTTGGAATAATATACATTGTTTACATGTGGATATGCTGATGTTAGACTCTTACATGATATATATGTTGCGTATATGTTTCCATTCAATGACTTAAAAGGTTCATATGTTTATATATTGGTTAAGTCATTTATATGTGTTGTGGTTACAGACCAAACAGAGAGAGAGTATGGTAGTGAAGAGTTAGGTGAGTAATGGCTTCGGGTTTCTCCCCATGGCCTGTGTTGTATATATACATCCACATAGGGAGTGCTTTTACAATTATACCCTTACATATGAGTACTCCTCTCAGGGGTACTCATGTCATTATACATGTCTCATTTTGGGCCTTACATTCCTCTGACAGGCCTGCTGGGCTTAGGTGAGGGCCACCCCTACAACAGGAGCCTCTCATGGTGAAGGGCTTCACGGGCCGAAGCCATGTTGCCGAGCCCTTTGGCCCCTCCGTCCCTGCGGCCTGTGAGCTTTTTCAACGTTCGTCGAAGTGTAGTGTTCGCCCAGTCGCGAAGGTATGGCGCCGAGCGGCTTGGCGAAGTCTTCGTCATCCACACAGTCCTGCTGTGGCAGGGTCGGGGTTGCCGTCCGAGGCGAAGGTCGAAGTCGAGGTTGGCATCGCGACCGAGGGCCGACGTCGACGTAGAAGGCGGATTGGAGGTCGAAGTCGCCTCCGATTTGGCGGGGTCGGCGGTTGCCCGGGCCGGATTAGAGGTGTTGGCGGAGTCAGATGCGTCGGCATAGGTAGGCGGAGCGGGCCCCTAAGTCATCGCGCGCGCGTCAAGTGACAGCGGACTCCGGCGTCGAGTGCCCTTGACAATAAGCGACTGCCAGCCTGCCTAGCGAGGCTTGGGGCCGCACTTCCTGCCTTCGTGCTGCGTTTCTGCATATAACGGCAAGGTTTGCCCTGTTCTTCTAGACAGGCCCACCTTCAGTCGGGGTTTCTGATTGAGCCCATCCGCATTATTTTGAAAGAATGTTGATGCGCTGAAGGTGGCCCGTTTATGAGAACAGGCCAAAACTTGGCGTGACGTGACCCCTGCCTATACCATATGTGGGGAATGCCGACTGACGAGTCCCTGCGCGCGAGTCCGCTCCTCGAAGCCGAAGTCGAGGTCGAAACCGTGGCTGCGTTGGAGGGGTATGCTCCGCCGTGAGTTCGTTGGGCGACGGAGCCGAAGTTCGAACGGGGGTCGTCGTGACGCCAACGATGTTCCCCGGGCGCGAGGTGAATGCGACCCCGCGGTAGTGTGCCTTAATGGCTCTGGGAATCGCGCCGACCCCTGGGCTGGCATGAGCAGGCTGCTGTAGTCGTACGTGCTTGTCCACTCGGGGTGCAGACGCGGCGGGCCATGATTGGCGCGTTACGGGCTGTCAGCGGACACACGACCGCGGCCGTTTGGCCCTTCCCTAGAGGGGCGGAGTACGTGGCGCGGCGCGGTAGGCGCGCCACGCGCTGGCTGCCCACCTTCCAACGCTTTGTCCCCGGCTGCTAGTGGTTGTGCTTTTTGCCGACCTTCGGTTGCCTTTGTCACGCAGATTTGCGGTTGTCCCCCGTACAGGATGGCGAAGTCCTCCTTGCCCTCGCACCCCAAAGCCCAGTCCGGCGCCTTCGCAGCGGTGTCCCTTCGAACAGGTGCGGGCAAAGTCGGGGTGGCGAAGACCCCGTTTGGACTATTGCGGTTGAAGGGTCCGAAGAACCACGCCGACGCGTGCCGAAAGCTATGTCAGGTCGTGCAACCTGCATTTATTCCCTGCGCTGACCGACACGCGGTGGGACGCTAGTGGCGCGTCGTGCGGTGACAGGACTCTGTACGACCACGGTCATATGTGGGCTACGTGTGCCCTTGCGACGCTTCGGCTTCGCACATGGGGAGGTGAGCGATTGTCGTTCGCCGTTTGCGCTTACCGATGGTGGGAGGCGAGGGATCTTTAAGTACCCCCGTGGTACTGTGCCTGCGCCTCCTCCATACGCTTTCTGGTTGTTCACGCCGCCTCCTATATTTGCTCGTCCTGTTCCTGCGCTCCTTTTTGCCGTCGAGTACCCCGTGGACGCCAATGGCGACTTTCGACGAGCGTGCTCAGCTGAGCGGCTACGCCATCTGCCGGCGGTCCTGGGCGCTTGAGGTGAAGTACGCGCTCGAGGAGCGCGATCTGGTGGCGGCAGACAAGTGGTGGGCGGCGAAGAAAAGGGAAGGTCCGTACTCCGGCGACTTGGGCCGCACGCTCGTGACGGAGAACACGATTCGATCACTGTTGCGCGAGGGGAGGCTATCGGACCGCCAAGCAGTGCGGCTGCCCGCCGATGATGAGACGGAGCCGCGCCCTGAGAAGTCGGAGGCGATCGTTTTCATCGCCTACTTCGAAGCCGGACTTCGCATACCGTCCGCAGCGGTTGTTGGGGACGTGCTGCGGACGTTCAAGCTAGAGTTGTCACAACTGACTCCGAACGCGGTGGCTCGCCTTGCCGTGTACAGCTGGGCCCTTCGCTCGGAGGCATGTTGGCCCAGCGCCTCATTGTTCGCATATTTGCACGAAGCCCCGTGCCAACCGAAGGAGCAGAAGGATGGGATGCTGTTGAAGTTTGGCAACGTCAACTTCGTTCTGCGGGCATCGTGCGGAAGGCTCTTCCCCGCGAACTCGACACGAGGGAAATGGGAGTCCAACTGGACGAGGCGGTGGTTCTATCACCGTGCGGCGAGTGGTAGTGGCCTTGAGTGCACAGGCAGGCCGATTGCATTCAAGACCACACCCGGCCTAACACTTGACCAGGAATATAGGCGAAGGGCGTGAACACTTGTGAGGGTCACCGCCCGCTTCAATATGCGCGACCTCGTCGAGGAGTACATAATGTACGGTGCAACGCCGCTCGCCCGCGATTGGCGCTTCACGGCCGGCTGCCCGTGCCGACTGGTCTTCGTAAGCCTCGACCGTGCCCTCCCCTCCGTTCGTACGTATTGCATCGTGTGTAACTGTGCTTTCTACCCCGCGCAGGAACTCGCCTGGAGGACGCGGAGCGCGTAGCGCGCGTGTTCCTTGGGCCATACACCACCAGAGAGCATGGGCAACGCACAGCTACGTCTGCGGAGGCGGGATTGGGGCGGATAAACCGCGTGTGCGAGGCCTTAGGGCTTCCCGTGCCGGATCGCACCCCTCCGGACCCGCAACATCAGGACGACGGTGCCGCGAGGATGAAAGCGTCATCCCGCAAGAGGGCCCGGACCACTGCGACCGCGCCCCGTACGGCGATTGCCGCTGCTCCTGCCGGCGCGGCGAGCCCGGAGTCGGATTCGGCGAAGTATGCCGACTCAGACTTGGAGGAGGGCGCGGGCGCTGAGGGCGAGGGCGCCAGGGGCGGAGGGCGCGTCGCGGGTTACCGGGAGAGGGAGGTCTCGTCGCCCGCGACAGTCACCGAGGCGGAGGTGGTGCTGGATGGCGGCACCGGTGTGAAGTCCTCGTCTGCGGCCACGGCCGTGGTGGGGTTGCCCTCCTCGGGGGTATGTGGAGCGCAGTCTTCGCCAATAGCGGCGGTCGAGGCGGAGATGCCCCTTGCGGAGGTCGTGGAGACGAAGCCCGCGGCCGCCGTCGTTGTAGCTGTGGAGACCCCTTCGGCGAATATTGTTGCCGCAGAGGCTCCTTTTGTAGCGGTTACTGAGGTGGGGCCTGCCCTTCAGACGAAGCGGCCACGCCTGCGGTCCCCACTTCAGCGGACTTCGCGAGGGTTCGCCGTGGCGACCAGTGTTGGGAGCTTGTGGGACTCCGCGTCAAGCACCGAAGTTCCTCTACCCCATGCCCTCCCAGCCCCTCGGGCCGCAGTGACCGTGGCACAGGATCGGTTGGCACTAGGCCCCAACTTGGAGGTCCCCCAGCCCCGCGAGTCAACGCCGTCCGTTGGGGCCGAAGTCGTTGCGGCCTCGCCCGGGGCTAGGGAGGCGTCCCCGCGAAGTCCCCCATCTGCGACCGAGGGTAGGATAGGACGGCATCCCTTTAGAACAATTTTTCCGCGCCTCGTGACAAACGTATACTTCCTCTTGCAGCGGCACTTATCCCGGAGGAGGAGCCATCCCGTGAGCATGAGGGTCCTGGCGCTGGCGACACAGATGTCGCGTGCTCGAGCCCGGCAGACTTCGTCCCTCCGTCAGATGCGCTGAGGGCATGGCGCGGGATTGCGGACGACGCGGCCGCCAGCATTGGCCAGCAAGCGTTGCAGACCTATGGGTCAAGGCGCCTTGGGGATGCCTTGGAAGTGTCGGGAGTGAGGGTAAGCGTCTGTCCTTTGGACCACTTGCAGCCGTTTAGCGCTTGCTAACCCCTCCGCCGCGCAGACACTTGTGTTGGCCCAGGCCCTGCAAGCTGCTCACGCTTGCGAGCAAGGAGTGCTACGGAGTAGGCTGCAGGCCGCCGAAGGGGAGCTGCAGGGAGCTACGGGGGCGCGCTCTGCCCAGGACGCTCGTATACGTCGCTTGGAAGCGGAGTGCGCGGAGATGAAGACGTGCACTGAGGAGCTCGTCGCCGTAGCGCGAGCGTCAACCACCGAGGCGGTGCGGCAAGAAGCTGCTGCGGAGCGGGACGGCTTACTGTAACAAGTCGTTGCGTTGGAGAGGGAGAATAGCGAGCTTGCCGCCTCTCTAGCGGAGCAGGATCGAGCTTTGTGCGACGCTTCGGTAGCTGCTTGGGACGCTATGTTGGCCCTGGAAGACACCCTCAAGGGGCTTATCGCCGAAGTGCCGGCACGCTCTTTCGGGCCCGAGGACCTGTCGCGATCGCTTCGGTGGATCGGAGATGCGGCCGACGTTGCACGCGGTGCCGCGACGACCTTTGGCAACCACTGCGCCTACGTGGCGTCGTGCCTGCTATGCGCATAGGAGCAACACCCATGCGTGCGCGGGGTTCGCGTCTTGTTTATACTCCGTAGAGTGCGCAGGGATAGCATCCGCGTCTTTTTTATACTCCAGAGAGTGCGCGGGATCGACATCCACGTCTTATTTATACTCCGAAGAGTACGCATAGGAGCAACGCCCATGCGTGCGCGGGGTTCGCGTCTTGTTTATACTCCGTAGAGTGCGCAGGGATAGCATCCGCGTCTTTTTTATACTCTGTGGAGTGCGTGCGGAGGCAAACCTCAACGCTACATCTTATTTAGAGTCCGTGGACTGCGCGCGGAGGCAAGCCTCTGCGTGTTGCGGGCGGTGCGGTGCGTGCGGAGGCGGACCTCGACGCTACATCTTATTTATACTCCGTAGAGTGCGTGCGGAGGCAAACCTCAACGCTACGTCTTATTTAGAGTCCGTGGACTGCGCACGGAGGCCAGCCTCTGCGCGTTGCGGGCGGTGAGGTGTGTGCGGAGGCGGACCTCAACGCTACGTCTTATTTATACTCTGTAGAGTGCGTGCGGAGGCAAACCTCAAAGCTACGTCTTATTTAGAGTCCGTGGACTGCGCGCGGAGGCAAGCCTCTGCGCGTTGCGGGTGGTGAGTGCAGATGCGGACCTCAATGCTACATCTTATTTATCTCCGTAGAGTGCGTGCGGAGGCAAACCTCAACGCTACGTCTTATTTCGAGTCCGTGGACAACGCGCGGAGGCAAGCCTCTGCGCGTTGCGGGCGGTGAGGTGCGTGTGGAGGCGGACCTCAACGCTACATCTTATTTATACTCCGTAGAGTGCGTGCGGAGGCGTACCTCCGCTCGTCTTTGTTTATACTCATACCCGTGTCTTTGACAGAGAGTGCGCGCGCAAACGCGTGTCTTTGTTTATACTCATACCCGTGTCTTTGACGGAGAGTGCGCGCGCGAACGCGTGTCTTTGTTTATACTCATACCCGTGTCTTTGACGGAGAGTGCGCGCGCGAACGCGTGTCTTTGTTTATACTTATACCCGTATCTCTGACAGAGAGTGCGCGCGCGAACACGTGTCTTTGTTTATACTCATACCCGTATCTTTGACGGAGAGTGCGCGCGCGGACGCGTGTCTTTGTTTATACTCATACCCGTATCTCTGACATAGAGTGCGCGCGCGGACGCGTGTCTTTGTTGCGGGAAACCAGAAAAATTTGTGCAAACGGTGAACTTTATTAAATTCCCGTTTGCGCGGGTGAGCGGTTACAAAAAAGGGGAGATATTGACCACTAACCGCTTTTAGGACGGGGGCAACCGCTGACGAGCCGCTGCTGCTGGGACAACTCGTGCACGGGGAGTGCGAGACGCTCTCCGGGGGCACCCGGAGGCTCCGCATCTGCACACCCGGCCTAGGTGCCTTGGCGAGCCACGTGGCATGGACCTCTGGCGCCAAGCTCTATGCGCCGACCCATGTCCTGGTCGCCATGGACGATGATGATGGCCCGCGGTCCGGGAAGCTTCATGCACAGGAAGCCGTGGTGCGGAACTATGCCGAGAGTGTTTAGGAGCGGCCGCCCCAATATGGCGTTGTAGGGGTATGCAATGTCGACCACGTCGAAGATGGCGTCTTCACTCCTCACGTTGTCGTTTTGGCAGAAGGAGACTTGGAGGCATATCTGGCCCAAAGCATGCAAAGGTTGCCCTCCAAAGCCTTGCAACGGGATGCCTGAAGGGCCCAACCGACTCCGAGGGATCCCCATCTGGTCGAAGGCCGCGGCGAACAGGATGTTCGTGGAGCTTCCTCCATCGACCAGGACGCGCCTGACCTCGCATCCTGCTACGAGGACCCGGACGACCAGAGGGTCTTGGTGGGGGAACTCCACGCCTTCCGCGTCAGCGGGCGTGAATGTGACTTCGTGTTGTGCCCACTCTGGCGGCGCCTGCGCTGGGTATGCCGCGACGTGGTGCAGCCTCCTCGCGTAGGCCTTCCGTTGTCGCGCCGAGGCGAACTCCAACGAGGAGCCTCCGGAAATGACGTTTATGACCCTGCGTTGGGCTCCTTCCGGGGCTTGTAACTGCAGGAGGCTCTCCCGAGGTTGCTGCACATGGGCCTGAATTCGCAGGAGGCCTTCCTGGGGCTGCATTCCTTGGTCTTGGGGGTGTTGGACGTGGGCGACGACGGGCGCGCGTGCCTCCGGGTTTTTGTCCCTGGCGACGCTCTGCTGGAGCGCTGCGATAGTGGCGCAAGCGCGCGTGTCATGGTTCCCTCGGCCGTGGACTTCGCACCACTGCCCGTGGTGCTGGTCGTTGTACTCTTCATGGGTTCTGGCGTCGCAACCCCGCCCACGCCCCCGTCCCCGGCCCCGGCGCCCTCTGCCTCCGCGACCTGCGGAGGCGTTATCTTCGGAGCCGCCCTCAATGTCAAAGACGTAACGAGGTTTCCTGGACTTGCGTTGGTCGCGCTTGGGCCTATCGCCTGACGAGTCATTGTGTTGGGAATCTTTGCGTTTGGAGGCGCCCTTCGACTGCTCTTGCTTGCGTTTGCCTTTCGAGGAGCCCTGCTTCGGTGAGCCTTCGTTCTTTGCCGAGCCTTGCGCCTTGTTGGTGTCGGGTCATCGCCGTGTCGCCGCCGCGCATCCTCTTCCGCTCTAGCGTACTCTTCTATCTTGTCGAAGAGCTTCGCGACCGTCTTAATGGGCTTGCGCGCGTTGTACTTGGCCATCGGCCCCGGGTGGAGGCCCTGTATCGCTGCGTTGATGACGGTTGTTTCGTTGACATCCTTGACCTGGCAACGTACTTTCGTGAAGCGTTTGAAGTAATCCCGGAGCCTCTCCTCAGGTTTTTGCTTGACTGCGAAGAGCTGGTCCGCATCGGCACGTTCGATGTAGTTTCCCTGGAAGTTGTTGTAGAGTCGATAGCGGATCTGTTCCCACGCGTAGATGGACTGTGGTTAGATGGTGAAGAACCAGGATAGCGCCACCCCTTGTAACGCGAGAGGGAGTCCTTTTGCCTTCGTGGTGTCGTCTCCACCAGCGGCTTCGATAGCGGTCTCATACACGCGCACGAATTCTCGCGGGTCGGAGTCACCCTTGTACGCCTCGATGACGCTCGGGAACTTGAAGTCCTCAGGCCATGCCGCCTGCTGCAGGCCCGCGGAGAGCGGGGACTCCGGGTCTACGCGCCGTAATGGGACGCGACTAGACGCGTCGCGGTTGTCCACCCTCTCCGGAGCGGGTTCCGATGCCACCGCCGGGGGCGTGTTGGCTCTGGGCCTCTTGCATGTCTCGCACAGCTCCGCGGAGGTCTGTCAGCTCCCGTTGAAACGCGCTGAGGGCCGCCAACAAGGCGGTCTCCACCGCGGACGTGGTTGGGGCCGTCGGTGCGCCCGACGGCGCGATCGGCACGGCGGTGACCACGGCCTGCGCGCCCAGGTTGCCCGCCGCGTTGTCCTGGAGGACCCTGGAGTTGGTGACGAGGCCCACGTCGTCGCCGGGACCGCTCACCGCTCCTGCGCCGGGTGGGAAAGTGGACGTGCCTGGGTTGCCACTGTCGGGGTTGGTCATCGGGGCGGTGGTGGCGGGGTCTGGCGACGCGGCGACAGTGGCGGGGTCGGGCGTCGTGTCGCCGGTGACGGGGTTGTTCGTCGCGGCGGTGGCGGGGTTGGGCGTCGTGTCATCGGTGGCGGGGTTGGGTGTCGCGTCGTGAACGCCGGTGCTCACAGTCGCCACACCTGCGTCGCCACCCGTACCTGCAGCTGCTAAAGCCGAAGACTTGGTATTGACGCGAGATTTCGCCGCTTCCACCTTCTTCTTCTTCGCCGCCGATGGTGAAGCTTTCTTTGGTGCCATCCTCCTTTGGATCTGGAGGCTTGCTCTTGTCCTCCCCACGGACGGCGCCAACTGTTGTGGTTACAGACCAAACAGAGAGAGAGTATGGTAGTGGAGAGTTAGGTGAGTAATGGCTTCGGGTTTCTCCCCATGGCCTGTGTTGTATATGTACATCCACATGGGGAGTGCTTTTACAATTATACCCTTACATATGAGTACTCCTCTCAGGGGTACTCATGTCATTATACATGTCCCATTTTGGGCCTTACATTCCTCTGACAGGCCTGCTGGGCTTAGGTGGGGGCCACCTCTACAACAATATGCTTTTTATATTATGCCTAAGTCTTTGCTGGAATTAAATCTAAATATATACTTATACCGCAATATTTACAACAATCCAGAAAACCTACTATTAAAGAAATGGCTTCATCGTCCAATATCGTTAAGCCGGAAGTGTTTGACGGTACCAACTTTAAGTGTTAGCAGGCTAAAATGAAACTTTAGCTGACTGATCTCAAATTATTTTAGGTGATTTTAAATCCTTCGGTGTTCCCATTGGAAACCGCTGAAATGTCGCGGTGGGAGGATGCGAATAATTTAGTCTTAGCATGTTTGTTAGCCATCTTATTCAACCGGCTGTTCGACATCTACGTTAACTTCACAAATGCCAAGCAACTCTGGGACGAACTTGATGAGAAGTATTCTGAAGGAGATAATGGGAATGAGTTATTCATAATTGCCAATTACTTGAAAAGATGGTTGAGACATGGTTGGTGATGGAGCAGCTCCACAAGATATAACTCCATGTACGTGACTTAAGTCAGTACGACTACATCCTTCCAGAGAAGTTCCAAGTAAATGTCATCGTGGTTAAGTTACCGCCCTCGTGGCATGACTTTGTTACCGCTTGCCAACATATAAAGGAGCGCTTGACTCTCAATGAGCTGTCAGTTGCTATTAATGTGACGGCACAGGGAAGGCTCAAGTCCAAGCTCATCAGGTGGAGGTTAAGAGTACTAGAGGCTCTAGGAAACCAAAGTTTAAAAATCAGTCCCAAGTCAAGCTCCAACTAAAGAAAATGAAGAAAAAAAGGAGGACATCATCTACTTTGTTTGCAAGGAGATTGGTCATAAGGCCAACCGCTGCTTCAATCGCAAGGGCAAGGGTCCTTCCCTTAGTTAGCATAAAGGCCGTAAGGCTAAAGTGAATGTCGCACTGGCTAGCTCCAGTTCGGAAGAGTATGTACCTCAGGCCTTTATGATAAGTCCATCAATTGATTGGTGGATTGATACAGGTGCTACTAGACATATATGTGTTGATCGATCTTGTTTATCTTCATTTCAAGGTGAATGTGGTGGATTCGTCCTAATGGGGAATGGAGCCGCTGCAACAGTACATGGGATTGGACAGGTGTGTATGAAGCTTACCTTAGGCAAAATACTCATCCTCAAAGACGTACTATACGTGCCTGCTATGACTCACAATCTGCTGAGCGGATCGATGCTATGTAGGCAAGGAATAAAGCTTGTTTTTGAGTCCAATAAGGTCGTATTGACCAAGTTTGGTAATTTTATGGGCAAAGGCTATGATAGTGAAGGCATGTTCCGCTTATCCATTCTTGATCTCAATAATGTAAATATTTATAATGTTTCCCATTGCAATAAAATTCATGATATTTGGCATTCACGATTGTATCATGTTAATTTTGAAGCCATTGTACAGTTGAAAGCATCTAGGCCCCTAAAAATGGTTTTGGTAATTAATGAATTTATGTGAATATGGGACTAACATGTTTAATGAGTATAAAGGTTAAGTCCATGTGTTGGTGACAAGATGCAAGCCAAAGGATAAATGTGAAGACCCAAAATGGCTCAAGGCAAATGTATACTTAGAATATGATCCCTTTTATTTTTTACCGGTCTTAAGGAGAAAAGGTGGAAGACTGGATTATAGGGTAGATAATCGTACCATAAAAAGGGATCATGGCAAGTAGCTTGATAGCAAAAATTTTGTGCCATTTGGATCAAATTAGAAGCATGCATTCATTAAAAATCAGATTTAAAACCAAAACAGTGCTCTGTCTGGAAGAGCACTATGCGGTAGTTCCGCGCCCAGAATCGGTACTACCGGCGACCGGAAGCTCCGGAACCCGAGTAGAGCCTTTTTTTCCAGAGAGCACTCTCCGGAAGCATTTTAGAATTTACGTGGAGCGGAAGTATCGGCGATTTCAACGCCGGAACTACCGCAGGATGCGGTAGTTCCGCGATCTGGAGCGGTACTTCCAGAGCCTGGAAGCTCCGGAGGGAAAGCGGAGCCTTTTTCCAGAAAGCGCCAAATTTGGGACTTTTGGAAGTTCGGCTCAAGTGGTAGTACCGCGCTGACTTTGCGGAACTACCGGCGAGCAGTAGTACCGGAGTTTTCAACGGCGATAGTACCACGCCGACATTCCAATGATCACTGTAGAGCTCTGACATAGCCGTTTCTGCCGCACCAGAAATGGGAACGGTACTATCGGCCTTATAACGGCGGTAGTTCCGCCCGTCTTGAATTTTTCAAGAATTTGTTCCAAACAGCTAGTTTTGGTTGGTGGAGGGTATAAATACCTATACCACTGCTCTAGGACTGTAAGAAGAGACCTATTGAATATTTCTTGAGCATAGAGCATTCACTCCACCCCTTGTTCTCTCTTTGTGCATTAAATTTGAGGTGGTTGAGCAAATAGTGCATTGCATTCATTAGTTGATCCATTGGCACTCATTTGTGATCAAGTGAAGCCCTGGTTTATTACTCTTGGTGCTTGCCGACACCTGGACGATTGGGCGAAAGATTGATCGGTGATCTTCTCAAAGGAGATTGTGATAAGACCCGGTATTCTTGGAAAGGTCGGAGCTCACCTACCCAGAGCGGGGAAGAGCTACCTCTAGTGATCGAGGTGTTTCAGCTTAATTCGTGGAGCCGGTCCGATTGGTTCGGGCTAACCTCAACATGGACTAGTGGAAACCGGCAAGTTTCCGATCACCACGGTAATAACATCGATTGTGTACATCTCTCTCTTGCTTTCTTCTAGCTCTTGTTCAGTTGCATTATTATGATCATTTGCTTGTTTTAGTGCTAACATTGTTGCTTACTTGACTAGAATTGTGTAGGCTTAATTGCTTTACATTCTTGTTATTAGAATTGTAGAGAATTAATTAAGTAGACAAGAAAATTTTAAAAACCTCCTATTCACCCCCCCTCTAGTTGGTATCCTTGATCCTACAACAGTTGAGCAAAATGAGTTTAATTTCAAGCTATAATTATGAGAAGGGTCCAAAGTGTGAAGCGAGCTATAATTATGAAAAGGGTCCAAAGTGTGAAGCGTGTGTGCAACGAAGCAGCCTTAAAAATCTTTTCATAGCGTTACAGGGCGAAGCACCTCTCCACTTGAACTAATCCATTCTGAACTTTGTGAGATGAATGAGATATTAACTAAAGGTGGCAAACAGTACTTTTCAACTATCATAGATGATGCAACTAAGTATTGCTATATTTATTTGCTTAAGTCGAAAGATGAAGCACTTGAACACTTTAAAGTCTATAAAGCTGAAGTTAAAAATGAATTAGAAAAGAAAATCAAACGGTTAAGGTCAGATCAAGGCGGTGAGTACGTCTGAAATGAATTCTCTCAATTCTATGAAGAAACTGGAATAATCATAAAATTACTCCACTATACTCACCACAATCGAATGGAATAGCCGAAAGAAAGAACCAAACTCTTTATGACTTGGGTAACGCCCTGTTGCAAAGTTTAGCTATGCCAGACTATTGGTGGGGTGATGCAGTTCTCATAGCTAATTATGTTCTAAATAGGGTCCATCTAGCAATCAGGAGGAAACATCCTATGAAGGATGGAAGGGGAGAAAACCTAACTTGTCATTTCTTCGGACATGGGGATACCTTATAAAGTGCATGTGTCACTACCGAAGAAAAGAACGCTTGGTCCTACGACTGTTGATTGTGTCTTTCTAGGATATGCTATAAATAGCACGGTTTATAGATTTCTAGTGGTTAAATCTGATGTGAGTGACATTGCTACAAATATAGTAATGGAATCTCGTGATACGACATTCTTTGAACATGTGTTTCCTATGAGACCAAATAAAGTCATTTTGCATTTTGGTTCATTTGAATACTCTATTCTTCCTAGTGTGGATAACACCTTTCCAGAGTTGGAGTTGAGGAAGAGTAAGAGGCAGAGGACTGAAAAGTCACTTGGCGATGACTATGTCACCTATGTGTGGATGATGAACCACGAACCCTTTCAGAGACATACGCATCCCTGGATGTGGATTACTGGAAGGAGGCAGTCTGTAGAAAGATGGACTCCATCATAGCTAACAGAACTTAGGAAATTACTGTTCTTCCACCTGGTTGTAAGGCAGTGGGCTGCAAATGGATCTTTAAAAGAAAGCGTAGATCTGATGGTACTATAGAAAAGTACAAGATCCATTTAGTGGCTAAAGATTTCACGCAAAAAGAAGGAGAAGGCTATTTTAATACATACTCTCTCGTGGCTCGTTTACCCACAATTCAGGTGCTTTTAGTACTAGCTGCCGCATACAAACTCCAAGTAAATCAAATGGATGTAAAGACCGCTTTCCTAAATGGAGAGTTGGATAAGGAGATTTATATGTAATAGCCCAATAGTTTGTGGTTGAAAGGTAAGAAAAGAAAGTATGTCGAATGATTAAATCCTTGTATGGTCTAAAACAAGTTCCCAAGCAATGGCATGAGAAATTCAATAGTACCATGACCTCGGTTGGCTTTTGTGTAAACGAAGTCGATAAATGTGTCTACTATTGGTTTAGCAGGGGCGAAGGTGTCATTCTATGTCTTTTATGTAGATGACATATTGCTTTTTGGGACCAACATGGATGTAATCAATAGAACAAAGTCTTTCCTTTCCCAGAATTTTGACATGAAAGATCTGCGTGAGGCTGATGTTATTTTAAACATTAAGCTCATAAAGGGTGAGAATGGGATTACTCTTTCACAATTCCATTATATGGACATGGTCCTAACCAGATTTAGATTTATGGATTGTAAGCCAGTAGCCACACCTTATGATCCAAATGCAAAGCTACATAAAACACTAGGCATGGGAAAGATCAGCTTAAATATTCCCAAATAATAGGATCATTGATGTATCTAACTAGTGCAATGAGGCCAGACATCTCATATGTTGTAAGCAGATTGAGTCATTATATGTCCAATTGAAAGCATCTAGGCCCCTAAAAATATTGATTTTTGGTAATTAATGACATTATGTGATCATGGGACTAATATGTGTGTTAAGTGTTTGGAAGGATTAGTCTCAAAGGCAAAGTAAGAGGTACACAAAAAGATTTCACAAGATTCAAAGAGTTACAAGACAACAAGGTAAATAGTTTAGGGTTCTTTTATTTTTACCGGTCTTAGGAGAAATGTTGGAAGACCAGATTATAGGTTAGATGTCATACTATAAAGAGGGATCATGGTTAAATGCTTGATCATATGCTTATGTGCCTTATGGATCAATTTAGGATCAAGCATGCACTTAGAAATAAAATTGAATTTAAACTGTGCATTGTCAGAAATTTCGGAAGTACCGGCGTTCAAAAAGCGGAACTTCTGATCGGCCGGAAGTACCAGCGTTAAATTCGCGGAACATCCGATCGGCCGGAAGCTCCGGCTTCCAGAGTGGAACTTTTTTCCCAGAGAGCGACTGGGATTAAACTTAGCCTATCGGAAATTGGAAGTTCCGCTAGTTGAACGGCGGAACTTCCGCTAGGTTGGAAGTTCCGGCAATTGTGAGCGGAACGTTTTTTTCCAGAGAGCAACTTTTTCAAAACTTCAACTCGTGGAGATCGGAAGTTCCGGGGATATATCGGAACTTCCGGAAATCCAGAAGTACCGCATTTTCAACGACGGAAGTACCACATTTAATGTCAATGGATACTTCTGACTCTCTGACATAGCCGTTCTGAGCCCTCTGCAGAAATCTGGAAGTTCTGGCCCCAACATTGCGGAACTTCCGATTTCCCTTGATAACTTATCATGCTCAATAATTTTTTTCATCAAAGCTTCTTCAATTACATTTGTCAAGTTGTATTTTTCTTTAAACTTCTATTGTCATTTCTGATGTTAACGATATCTTAAAAATCTAAATAGCCTATAAGATATGTAAATATATTGTCAAGCATCTAAATTACATCATTTGATGCCACAAACTTTGAAACCGAGTAAATAGCCGGACACCGTGCTAGTTGGAAAGAAAAAGCAAGAGACTTAAACAACTCGTAAAAGTAGAGCTGAAACGCTTCCTCCTTAAAAGAAGAAACACCTAGCTAGCCAGTATAGCTCCGACTTAAGAAACGGAACACGTTGGCAACTGGCATGCCTCTCTCTCGAAAAAAAGAAAACTGGGACATTGTAGTCTGCAATTGTTTACAGCAGCACGACATGTTCTCTCGAAGTAACAAAAGGAAAAATGTTCAGGGCGATATGCCCAGCGGCTCTTCCTCGCGTAACAGGGTCCACGTAGGTCTCACAAAATAAAAGGGGGGCCGAGATCTATCTCAGAACAAAGCGAGGATTTTTGGGCTCCATCCATCCATCCATGGCATCGGTTACAATGCGTCGAAAGGCGAAAGGAGCATGCCGTGCCGGATATGCCGTTTCCGGCAGGGGCATAATAAATACGCGGCGCCGTCGCCTCCCCTCTCGGCAAATTAACAACACCGACGACGACAGCTCAAAACAAAGCCCATGCATGTCGATCATGGGATGGAAGAAGGTTTTGGTATACATGTAATGTAGTGCCCCAGATGACGATGATTAGTGAATGAGAATGCTGTGTGTGCCGTTGGCAGAGGGAGGAAATGGATGGATTGCTGCTCCCTTGTCCCTCGCTGTCTGCCAAAGGAGGTTTGCCCGGCGATTCACCCCCCACTTCTCCCATGTCTCCGGCTGTGCCGCATGCTGATGGAAGATTTACTAGTGTCTCCATTATAATCCAAAGGTATGCAATGCCCATGGAAGCATGCTTCTCGCTGGTTGCTACGGAGAGTCGGTTTGCGAGTCGTTGCATTTGGTTGTGCTGCGCTGTGAAATTTTGTTAGTTATTGCTATTTAGAGTTTTTTCCCTCCTTTTTTGGAGATGGAACACTAGATTCCATTTAACTTTGGCGCATAGCAAGATCGTCAGCAGCCACAGCTACGATAAAATCAGGTATATAATCTGACCACATAATGTCTGACTGAGACATACTCTTACGCGTAGTAGCTATGACATGTGCTGAAATACCAATAACTGTGTCCATAAATAAAGAAAAATGAAAAGTATAAAAGGGCACTGCGGTACTAAATTTTGGATTCAACGAAACACAAAGCCCAGTAGGCAATAGCCCACTCCGTAGTTGTCGATAGCCCACTTAGCCCAAGTTGGAACAACCTCTTCGTCCCAGCCTCTCTCCACGCTCTAGGGTTGCTCTCTTTTAACCCCGCGCCGCCACCACTCTCCTTTCTCAGCACCGGTACAGTACACCACCATCTCCCCGCCGCCGAAGACCCGGCCGTCTCCTCCCATGGTCGCGCCCCTTCCCTTCCCACCCTAACATTTCCCCGTCCTCGTTCTTCTTGTGAAGCTAACATTTCTGTGTGGGTACGTGCGTGCGTACGTGTGCAGGC
Source organism: Dendrocalamus latiflorus (assembly GCA_017311315.1). Taxonomy (NCBI): domain Eukaryota; kingdom Viridiplantae; phylum Streptophyta; class Magnoliopsida; order Poales; family Poaceae; genus Dendrocalamus; species Dendrocalamus latiflorus. The sequence goes on along the minus strand of CM029633.1, from coordinate 12,820,072 downwards.
GTCGGAGAAGAAGCAGTCGAACCCGATGCGGGAGATCAAGGTGCAGAAGCTCGTCCTCAACATCTCCGTTGGGGAGAGCGGCGACCGCCTCACCCGCGCCTCGAAGGTCGCCTTAACCACCGTGCCTTCACGCACCCCCCTGTACCAGCCGATTCTTGAATGAATCCTCACTGATGCCGCGTCATCTCGCTTCGGTTCTTGCAGGTGCTGGAGCAGCTCAGCGGGCAGTCGCCGGTGTTCTCCAAGGGTAGGTTACTATTCCAAGCTTTGCTTTGTTGTCTACTCCAACGGCGTCCGAAAATTTCTTTCCTTGTGTTTCACACTTTGCTGTGGCTCGTCGTCTCCAGCGAGGTACACCGTGCGTTCGTTCGGCATCCGGCGTAACGAGAAGATTGCGTGCTACGTGACGGTGAGGGGCGAGAAGGCGATGCAGCTGCTCGAGAGCGGGCTCAAGGTGAAGGAGTACGAGCTGCTCAGGAGGAACTTCAGTGACACCGGCTGCTTCGGCTTCGGTATCCAGGAGCACATCGATCTTGGCATTAAGTAAGGCCCTCTTTCTTGGCTAGAAACTGTTTGCATTGTGGGATGTGATTATGTCAATGATGCATCTTTGTTTGCATTGTCTTTTATTGGTTATGATACAGTGTTGCTGTTAGAATCTTCAAATGTTTCGAGTATTACATTTAACGCTTATGCGTATCCCATTTTCATGTTGATATATTGTCACCTAGGATATTGTCTCCAGGGTTTGTTTCAAGCCGTCACACAGTGGCGGACCCAGGATTTGTAAAATGGGTGTTCAGAGTTGACAAAGAAAAGATAAAGGTTTTTCACAATAGCAAAAAAGTACAAATTGTTTCATGCTTGATATAACATCTATAAATAATTGAGAAAAATTACAAAATAATTTAGAGAAATTACGAAATAACTTAGGATGAAACTATGTTGATGCAGTCTAATGTGCATGGCTTGCGTAATTCTTAGATGGGCCACTGGAGAAAAAATATCTTGTTGTCGAGCATAATGCCTGTTCTGGAATTTTTTGTTATTGCAGTTTATTTATGCAGCTATGGTCACCTGGTATTACAAACATCAGGGCATATCTATTTATGGTGATCCTTTTCATATTTATGAACTGAAGTGATCTAAATTGAGTGTCAATTTATCCTGCAGTTCCTGTCCATGTAGTGATGATTGATAGTACAGATTTTTGTGGCCTTGATTCCTTAAGCAATTACGGACGTACGAATAGCTGTTTAATGACTGAATATGCAAGATCATTTGAATGCCATACATCAGCTGTGCATGGCTGATGATAGAGAGAACTACATTGTTATTTTTTGTACTAGCTACATGCCAATGCAAAGTTTGATCTTTTTCAGCAGAATAGCTTTCATTGTGCTGTGCTTTTAATTGATGTTTTCAGCGTAACCACATAGCTGAACCTCTGTCGTATTCTGCAGGTACGATCCCTCAACAGGTATCTATGGAATGGACTTCTACGTCGTACTTGAGCGTGCTGGCTACCGTGTTGCCCGTCGCCGGAGGTGCAAGTCTCGTGTTGGGATCCAGCACAGGGTGACCAAGGAGGACGCCATGAAGTGGTTCCAGGTCAAGTACGAAGGAGTCATCCTCAACAAGGCACAGGCTAATACATCTTAAAATCTTACATGTAGGCGTAGCTGTTAGAGCGTTTCTCTCGTTGCGAACAGAAATCCACCTTGCAAGTTTATGTTCACTTGATGAATTCTCTGGCCAGATGTTTTGTCAATTGCCTGAAGCTAAAAGCATGACCTGTATTTATATGTGCTTGCCCATCCATACCTGGTAGCTTGTTTGGTCCCTCTCAATGGTTGCTGAGTTTGATGTCCATTTCTATCCTGTTTTTTATCTACATAATTATTGGCTACTTTTCGTGCTGATTAAATTGAACCTAAGGGGAGGTTCATCAAACTGACACATATCCTTAGTTAACACGATGATTTGCACCGATGGTGGCATGTCATCAAACTCATGTAACCACCAATACCCACCAATCCAGCATGCTTTGGCTTGTGCTGCAAAGGCTGGTATTCTCAAGTCTCGCTGGTTATCGGGCTGATGCTACTACTTGCTTTTGCAAAAGCCAGCCATCAGCCGTGGATGCTGGATGGTACAGATGCTTTTCCAAGAATAATCTTTACTATTGAAAGGAAAAAATCCATAAAGCCCCTATAAGTTACCAGTTTTTTCAATTTGCCCCTTATCTCATTTTCGTTTACTTTACCCTATAGCCGCACAATATCGGTATTTCTTGTGGTTTAAATTATTTGTTTTACTTTTTTCAATGATTTGAGTAATTATTTAAGGACTTTTAATACTTAATTCAATAATTTGAGTGATTTTAGTGCTTGTCATACGTGATTTTAATACCGAACCATTATGGCATCTGGAGTGTATGAAAATAGGGGTCATAAGTTACCTTAAGGTTGACCTTATACATTACATGGTTTATCTTAAGCAGACTATAAGCAAAAAAGCCTTGAGGCCGGTCTTCAAGCTAAAGACCTGGCCACAAGTATTAAAATATAATTTTCTTTTAATTCTGTTGTTCTCTCTCCCCCCACCAGCCAATTACCACCTACCACAAGCATTAAAATACAATTTTTTTTACTGCCAAGTGGGATCCTTATTATAGCCGAGCGGTGGCCTCAAACATAATAAGTCGGCCTTAACAATTAGATGGGGCCCACCTTAAGGCCCATTGCAATATATACACCATTGATGCCCTTAGTACTCAAGGTATTAAACCAATAGTACTCAAGTCATATATTACAAACCCGTGCTTTGTTATGGATAAAAAAAATCATATTATCATAGTATGTCGAATTGACATTGTCGGAATTCACCTGCCTAGCTCACCCGTCGGCTCAACAGAGAACAATTGTATTGAATATAGCAAGGATATAGCATGCAAACTAATTCATTTAACCGCATATGGAAAGTTGAAAGTGCAACACAAGTAAAATACAGATACAAAACTGAAAGTCACCGCAACAGATAGTCAGTTTTACATTTCAAACCAAGTTGTACTTAACAGGTAGCATCTATTTAAAACAAATTATCAAACTTAAGAAAGCATATATTAACACAGCTAATCATAAATAAAAGTAACTCAAAATCATAATTTTATGCACTAAGGTAGCAAACAAAGTTCTAAAAGATATAAGATAACAAACTAAATGGAGAAAAAAGTTCAAAGATGATATATAAGATAAGGTGTGTTTCATTTGTAAAGCTCCTATTTTTCAATGTAATATTGTTAAGAGAATCTGAGACTATTCACAAGGAGAACCTTGTTGGAGACTTTTAGTGAGTGAACAATACTGAAACCTCAATGGATAGAGCAGTTCATATGTCTTGATCAAGCATAAGACTAAGAATGCCACAAGTAGTTTAGATGATTACCAGAAATATTAGGTCCTTGGTAACCAGGATGGACTTGCTAGTACTTCATTAAAGAGGCGGTAGAAAAATATTGTTTTGGTTGAATCCTTCACAGTAATTTGACGGCGTGTCCAAGCAAATTTCTTTAGCATGCCATTCACATTATAATCAATAACTTGGGATAGTTAGCACATAGGAGCATATTTTCATATTATGATAGAATGAGATGCCTCTCTGAAAGTTTTTTAGTATAAGTTGATGAACTATAGTCTATCAAATACACCTTGATTGGAAATATAATCGAACTGTTCACTAGAAGAGAAACTCCACAAGCTGTGGACAATAAAACACGGTTTAGTTCATTCTTATATGCGCATATAAGTATAGCCCTGTATATATAACACTTGGACATCTCTGAAAGCAAAGAAGAAGTCAGTTTTTAGATGACTTTGTGAATAAGAATTGTGAGCAAGTTATCAAATGTACGGTCCTACAACAAATTTGGGAAATTGTGCTGCAAAACCTGGACTACAAGATCCTTCATACTAACCTTTAGACTCATAAGTGATTAATTGGAAAAATGAAAAGCATATAAGAAATCCGAAGTCACCCTGTCCAATTCACTCAAACTAATACAATGTGACCATTTTATGGTCTTGCTAATCAATAATGACAACAACCCTCAAATTCATCTAAATATCATTGACAAAGGAATAAAAGAGCAACCTATTTATGCAATGCAAACCAATCCATGGTTTTAGGCTTTCAGCATAAATTTATCCCATTAAGCTTTCTATGGGGATCACCTGTGCAATTACATACAGTCGGATTATTCAAAGGTAGAATAATAGCAAGGATCAACATTGAATATATAAGAGAAACAAAGCAAAAATGAGATAAATATAACATACCACTAAAAAGCTTATCCTAAAAATATATAAATATACTTCCAGTAAGCAGAGATCAATCATTTGCATATCAAAAATAGCAAAATTAGTGATACGATAACTAATTGTAAGATCAAAATAATGGAAAAATAAATAAGTGAGACCACCAAGATAAGACAGTGAAAACATTAGGCTGACCATGCAACGAAGAAAATCTTGCTCTTTTGGTAGTTCTCAGTGACGAAGTCAAAATCATAGATGGCATATCGACAATCAGTCTCACGAAGCGAGTCATGAAACCATTAAAGCTCTCGATCGGTCATGGCACCTGTCTTCTCCACAACAACCTCCTTTCCCTTCTCATCAATCTTGAAGATGACATTGCGGTGTGTTTTCTTCCTCTAAAGCTCAAGGAATGTTTCCTTGCACCCTGCAGCAACCCCCATTCCAGAGGAAGCATTTGACTGCAGAAAAAAGTAATGTTTTAGAACAGGAAAGATCACCCGATCAGGGATCATGAAATATTGAAATATATAGTTTTGCAGAAAAATAATTAGGTTCCATTTTGTAGAGGACGGTCAAACATGCTTTCACCATTGCTCGAACTAGATGAGCACAACCATGCATATGCATTATTCAACAGGTACTATAAAGCGCTTTTCTGAGCAACTGAGGCACCGAGCATGCATGTCATTCAAAAGACTATAATATAAACTCGTTGGTTGCAGACATATCTTGACTATTTGTGCAGATGACAATGATGTGCTGATGCAAATGATCCCTTTTTTTCATGGTTTTGGGCATAGTTCAACTATCTGAAACACAGTTATATTTTGTCCAGAGAGACTAGAACTTAAACATTATGTCCTCAACCACTTCAAATAATCTGTCGAGGAGCAACTGGAATTGATTCTCAACTCTTTAACACAAAATTAATCCTCCAGAAATACATACCTTCACTTATGAATATCTCCTCAAAGCTGCAAGGTACCTATGCTATGGCAAGAATGCCAGATAGACCTACAGAAGAGGCAAATAATCATTCAAAATGCGTTGAATGAATTGTACAATAATGTTTAGGCCCAAGGCACAAAAGCGACACATGTATCACTTCTTCTTGAGTGATTAGGCACAAAACTGACCAGTGGACATCTATATATACTGGTTTATGTACAACTGTTCTGTCGGTACCAACTACTTGGATAGTTTGATTGGAAGTAATTGTAAGATCGAGAAGACTGACTAAAGAGAGAGTGAACATTGAATAGGTAATCTAAAAAATCTCTTCTAATTATTATCAACAATTCAAGACATTTTCTATTTGTCTAAATCAAGTAAACAATGCGGAAGCTTAAATCAATTTGGTTTAGCACAAACAACGCCTATATCAATTAAGTTCACCTAAGTGCACCAACAATTTTAGGTTATGTCAAGGTGTACAATTTTAGATGACAAGCAATCAATTTAATTCTATGAAAGTAAATTGCTTGAAGATAAATTGAATACAAGAAAACAAACCACAATAGACATGGTCTCTTTTTACCGTGGTGTTCAGAGAGTTGTTACTCCCCTCTAGTCCATGTTGAGGTTAGCCTAAACGAATTGGACCAGCTCCACGAATTAAACCGAAACACATCAATCCACTAGTGGTAACTCTTTCCCGCTCTGGATAAGTGAGCTCTAACCTTCACACTTCGCCGGGTCTTCTCACAATCTTCTTTGAGAAGATCACCATGCACAATATCTCCAACGTAGTCTAGGAGTCGACAAACTCCAAAAGTAACAAGTCAAGCCACTTGCTTGACTCTCACCATGTGCAACAAATGCACGAGCTCAAATGGACACTAAGTCTACTTGTAGATACAACATACGCAATCTAGATCACTTATCCTTACTCACAAAGTGCAACATATACACAATTGAGTAGAAAGCCTTACACTAGCCCAAGGAAATAGAAATGGGTCAAGCAACTCCATCCGGCCACAATGGAGTATTTACACCCCCACACAATAAAACTAGCCATTTGAGCCAAATCCCTGAAAAAAACGGGGAAATCGGTAGTACCGCTGTCTTAAGGCTGGTACTTCCGCTCCCCTCGCTAACGGTCAGAAAACTAGCCGTTGCAGACAAATTCGGTAGTTCTGACGTGCAAAGTCTGGTACTACCAATTATCGGAAGTACCACTACACTCGTGCGGAACTACTGATTTCCTTGGGGATGAGAAGACTCCACATAGGTGTCTCTCTGAAAAAATGTGCCGCTACACAAGCCGGCACTTCCACTCGCCGGTAGTACCGCTCACACAAAGCCAGTACTTCCGCTTGCCGGTAGTACCGCTTACACAGAACCGGTACTTCTGCTCGCCAATCGGACCACTTACACAGAACTGATCGTACTGCTCACACAGAGCCGGTCAAAAACTCTGATCGTCGACTACCCTAGTCCACGACCACGTTGGTTTCGACTACTCAGGTCTCGACCATGTTGGTCATTAACCACATCAATCTTTGATCACACAAATCTCCAACCACCCCATCGATCTTTCACTACGTTGTTTTAATCATGTTGTTTCAACCCTATTGATTTTGACCGCTGGTTTACGACCACATCGATTTCAACCACGCTGGTTTACGACCACAAAGACCTACGACCACGTCGATTCCAACCACGCTGGTTTACAACCACGAAGGCGTAGGACCACGTCGATTTTGACCACGCTAGTTTCGATCATATAAATCTCGACAATACTGGTTTCGACCACGCCAGCTTTGACCATGCTGGTTTTGATCACACAGATCCCGATCACACTAGTTTCGACCACGTTGGTTCGACCAAATCAGTTCGACCACTCTAGTCTTCGACCACTTGGGCTCGATCTCCCTGGTCTTCGACCACCTTAGGTCGACCACTCTAGTTCTTGACCACTTGATCTTCGATTATACAAGTCTTCACCAGATCGGTTTCGACCAAGTAGGTTCGTCCACGTCGGTTTCAACCACCAACGCACACGGTAGTTCCGTGATTACAATGCTGGTAGTTCTGGTCCATGGTGGCACCGCATGTTATACTGTGGTAGTTTTGATTGTCCTAAGCACTTCACCAGATTTTGCAAAACACATTTGCAAACTTTAGTATCATGCATACAAGTGTCAAACATGATTCCCAACAAATTACAAAACACATTAGCATACTTTTAGAATAATGACATTCGGATTAAATATGAGCTTCAACCATTTGTAAAACATATTTGCAAATATAACCCTCATATCGCAAAAAAAAAGAAACATAAACTTCAAGCACTTGCAAAACACATTTGCAATGCATAGTTCTATGTTACAAGGATTCAACACATGAGCTTCAACTATTTACAAAACACATTCACAAATACAAGCCACATGCCAAGATGAGCTATAAGAGGTGAGGTTGAGCTACCAACACATGATGAGACTCAAGCTACTAAACATGACCCTTCTTAATAGTACGGTAACCTATACTGGCAATCCGGTCTTCCAACCAAACTCCAAGACCGGTAAAAGACTAGGAACACATCCTTAGCCCAAGGTAGTCATACCTTTGCCTTGAGCATCCTCTTGAAGCTCGATGACGTACATCATTACTTCAAGTCCGGGTCATCGTCTTGATATGCATCAACACATGATGCATCCACTTTTTGAACTCCATCTACACATGATGGGTTTTCACTTGACTTGATGATCAACACATAATCATCTTCTCTTGGACACGCATTAACTCATGATGCATCTTCTTAATAGCCTTCGACACATGAAGCCATCTTCTATCTAGACTTGATAATCTTCAACTCATGAAGTCATCCCAAGTCATTCTCATTTGTGGCACCTAACCTATTCATCCAACTCATAGAAAATGTTAGTCTACAGATCAATTGCCATCAATTACCAAACTTCACTATTAACATATAATAGAAGGAATAGATTCTACAATATTTTCTTTTTGGTAATTCATGACAATCTCAACCAAATATGATATAAAGATTGTATTTGCGAGTATATAATATGTACACAACACTTGTATACTTTAAGATAAGCTTTTTAAGTAAAGCTTAGTTATCCGGTTGTCATTAATTATCAAACCATTAACACATAATAGAGAACTTAGATGACAACTCGATTGCAAATGAGTATATATAAACTACATAAGCTATATATACTCAAAGGATGTGTTTTAAAGTAAAGATGCTAAATATGCATATTAAAGGAACACATGGATTAATACTGATGAAACCTCAAAACATATAGTGAACTCCCCCTAAATGTGTGCATACAAGTATGTATAATGAAGACATATGCACATATTCATTTTGGACTATTTGTGGAGTTCAATCTATATTTTAGATCCAAGGAATGCACTAATATATGAGAATGTGATTTCGAATACATATCTCTTATGGTTTTCACCTTTTCATCCAAATGAGACTAAGTAATAATATACTCAAATAAGCATATTAGTTATCATTTAGTCATATATTTGGATGTGAGGAATGCAATAAGATTATAAGAAAGATATTAAATGCATATCTTAATGATTTCACCTTTTCATCCATATGAAACTAAGTAATATCGTAATTAATAAATAAGGTTAGTTTCACAAATGCATTTGTTATTATCATCAAAATCTCATAATAATATTTGTTATTATCACCAAAATCAACTTAAATGGAGCTTAATCTTTCAGTAATTAAGTACAATTGCAACTTGCACTCTTCCGTAAGATCTTCAACAATTATATATCTTCGCAGTTTGTACAACTAGGGTACACACTTCGTGCATTCACTGGACACTACTATTCTATACACATCCGTATGTTTTCTTTACATTTCTCATGTGATTGGATACCATCCATTCATCTATAAGAACCAAAACTGGAGCAATGTATAGTGCAAATATATAGTATCTTCTTTTCAGCTTCTAAAAGTTATTTTTTAGATTTTCTATAGTAACTACCTTTTAAACGAAGTGCCTTTTCAAGATTAGGTCTACAAGTTGATTAAAGTACACACTATAATGACTTTACTTATATCAGCTAAAACCGCACGCGAGTTTCTATTACTCTATACTCTCTCGCACAAATAGACTAAAACTCATAAACTACAGCCATAAGCCATAACCAAAAAGAACATGCCACCAACAAGAATCCTGATCACTAGATCCAAAATCACAAAACAAGAAGTGCTATTCTTTTTCTCCCTCAGATTCATAGCCCAAATCAGGCCTTACTGCGCTAGAACAATAAAAAAAATTTACCAACTAGAGCACAGATCAAGCACCAAGATATCTCTAGCAACCGCCCCAGGGATCCCAAGCCAAGCAGATGAAATGCACGCAAATAAGCCCAAGATTTACCACTTTCTCCAAAGCTAATCCAAGCAAGAAGTCTAGAGTACATGAGAGGAGAGGAGACAATAAAGAAAGTGAACTCACTTATGATCTGATGAACGCCACGCCAGGATCCGCTCGGCGCTTCGGTTGTCGCTCGGTTCTCCTCAGCCATTGTGGCGTTGCTCGGATGTGCTCAACCACCACGCAGGCAGCCAACCGCTGTGCTGCCCGGCTCTGCTCGAGCTGTCGGGTGCCGCTAGCTGCCACCGCTAGGTGCATGCAGGCTCTCTCATCTCCCTTGCGTGTGTGAGTGTGGCGCGTCGTCTGGTCTCTGGTGTGTGCCTACGGCCTGGGTGGATGAACTCATGTTACTCATCTCTTTTGGGTTGGTCATCTTGGGGGTGGTTCGGGGCAGGCCAGAGGGTGGACTGAAACCTGATGAAGTCCACCAGTGGTTCCGCTCTTGGGCGGACGCCTCCTACCCCTGCTCAACTCCACCCTCTAGAACCTCTGCTTCGCCTTGCTGCGGCTGTTGAGGCCCTCGCTACTCCTCACATCGAGCACCATAGTCGAGGTCCAGGTGTCCATGCCCCGCAGCGACGGCCACGACTGCAAGGGCCTCCACGGTCTAGCCTGGTGGTTGTAGGGCCTCTACTAGCTAATCAATGTTTGACCCTTGTTGAGCACCATGAGGACCCTACAGGCATTAATGTTTAGAGAAGTCAGAAACTAATATGAATATCTGACTTTCTGAAGTGAATTCCCCATTTCTCTCGCTCCCGTCTCGAATTCGCCATTAATGGTTCAGTTTTGAAAATCTGACTGGATCTATCGTGGTGTTGCGATGTTTATTTGTAAACGCTGTAGACATATTTTGAAAAAATGAGTTAAAAAGGGTTCGTTTATAAAAATAGATAGTAAAAATATCTATTTCATTACTATTATAAAAGAATGAGTTGGTGGTCGTATATTTGTTCTCTTCCAACTGTTCTATTCCTTCTGACTTCTCACCACTTTCTATTTTTTAATAGATCAAAGTAACCCTCTTCTGTAGCATGATTAGTTATATATCCAATAAAATTTGTTGCAACACATGCAAGAGTAAGGTGGTGATCGGTTCGGCTGAAAAGCTCGTGGTTTATGGCTGAAAACACTGTAGCTGGCTGAAAAAGTACTGTACCTGACAGGGGCTTATTTAGCATAATTAAATTTAAAAAATTTAAAAATAAAAAAATGTTAGCCCATTACGTATAATACAAACAAATACGGGAAAAAAAAGAACCGGCAAAAAAGCTCAACAAAAAGCCAAAAGTTTAGAAAAAAGCTCAACAAATAAGCCAGAAGGCGAAGCCGAGTTGATCGGGGATAATAGAAAGCAGTAAAACAGCGGGGCAAAACGGTAAAATAGCGGCCAGCCGAGGGAGGAGAGGGGAGCATGTTGCTTTTCTTCCTTTCTTGCAAAACCACCGGCGCAGCGAACAAGGCAAAGCCCACAGCTTTCCGCTTTCGTCTCTCCCCTTCTCTCTCTGTGCCGCCCAAGAAGCTAGCTCCTCCTCCAGCATGGCGCTGTCCCGCGCAGCCTCCGCGATCCGGCGGCGCGGGGCCCTGCCCCTGCTTCCGGGCGCGCCGGTGAGGGCGATGGCGTCGCTGTTCGGGCACGTCGAGCCGGCGGCCAAGGACCCCATCCTCGGCGTCACCGAGGCCTTCCTCGCCGACCCGTCCCCCGACAAAGTCAACGTCGGCGTCGTACGTTCTTCTTACCCCCATCGCTCGTAGCAGCTTGTTCACTTCTCTCGCGATTTCAATCTTGGTTGGTTCTGAAAATGGGGACGGTTTGGGCCTGAAAAAACTGCAGGGCGCCTACCGGGACGACAACGGCCAGCCCGTCGTGCTCGACTGCGTGCGCGAGGCGGAGCGCCGGATCGCCGGCAACCTCAACATGTGAGATCTCCCTCTTTCATGCCCAGCCTTTTCTCTTCTTTACTTTGTTCCCTTCTTGCTAACTGCTGGCACGAATGAAATCCGCCAACTAGGCAATGGCTTCACGGTCAAGATGTGTTCCTGTTTTCTTGTGCATGTTGGGGAGGGTACCATAATAGCAAAAAACTCGCTTGCTTTGCCACTGCTGATCTAGAAATTAGTTCGCAAGAATCTTGTTCGTTCTTGTGCGATCTTGTGAAAATAGCATGTTAGATGCCGCATGTTTGGGAACGGATTAAATGATTCAACACGTGCCTTGATCATGTAGGGCGTGAGAATGCCTTTTTTTATCCTTCAATCAAGAATGTGGACCGATAACATTTGTTATTTTCAGCTTAGCAGGACTCCAACATGGACTTCCTCTAAGCATTTTATTGCAGGATGATTTTCAAATGCCTCTTTTTGGCTGTTCTATCATGAAAATGATTTGTTCATCCGAGCCATGCTGTCTTGTGTTCGATACTGTACCATTTCAGTGTAAATCAATGGGAGGTTGCCATGAGTTCTGAGCATTATTTTTGTTAAATTTGCAAAACAGGGAGTACCTTCCAATGGGAGGAAGTATTAAGATGATCGAAGAGTCGCTAAAGCTGGCGTACGGAGATGATTCTGAGTTCATCAAAGATAAGAGGATTGCAGCGGTGCAGGCACTTTCAGGCACTGGAGCATGCCGGCTCTTTGCTGATTTCCAGAAGCGCTTCTTGCCAGATTCACAGATCTACATTCCTACACCAACATGGTCCAAGTGAGTTGCTATCCTGCTTTGATAGCAATTGTTCTTTTTTTTTCTCAAAAAGTTTAATCTTGAAGAAAAGAAAGGGGAAGAGAAAAGGAGATTGAGTAGATTCCAGTGCAATTTGTTCGAGAAATAGTTTATCTTGCCTTATCTCTAGCTTCTATGCTAGCCAGCCAGGATTCTTTAAGCAGATGTCTTCACTCGTCATTATTATTTACACCCTTAGTTGCTAACCTCAATATGGGAAACTTCTCCAGTCATCACAATATTTGGAGGGACGCACAAGTACCACAAAGGGCATTCACATATTACCATCCAGAGTCGAGAGGGCTTGATTTTGCAGCATTGATGGATGATATTAAGGTGATTTTTTTCTTCAGTACTGTTAGAAAGATGTATTGCTCATCTTGAATTTCTTGCATTGTTGCTCCTACCTTATCAAGGTTTTTTATGTCTTATTTCATGGATTTTTTGAAGTCACATAGCTATAGACTTGCCTTTCCCATTGAGACATGTTAGGTACATTTAGTTTAGTTTTCCTGGCACAATACCTAGTCCATGGGATTTCAGAACCCGGAAAGACTCACTATTTTCAATTAGGTGCTTTTGACCTGTTGACAATTTGCCTGTAGCTGCTTTTTATTTATGTTTTTCCTCTGTCATCTGCAGAATGCTCCAAACGGTTCATTCTTTTTGCTTCACGCATGTGCTCATAATCCTACTGGAGTAGATCCTACAGAGGAACAATGGAGAGAGATATCCTATCAGTTCAAGGTAGGGGAAGTGACAATAACTGACAATAGTATTTCCTGTATTGGGTACCTGCCAGGCACAGCTAATATATTTTTTTGTATTTCTATAGGCGAAGAACCATTTCCCATTCTTTGACATGGCATACCAAGGATTTGCCAGTGGTGATCCAGACAGAGATGCCAAGGCAATCCGGATCTTCCTTGAAGATGGGCACCAAATTGGATGTGCTCAGTCATACGCAAAGAACATGGGACTTTATGGACAAAGAGCAGGGTGCCTGAGGTATTCACATGACCGGTTTTAGTTATTCTTGTAACATATAGTCATGTAATGCTACCACCTTCTTGGTTCAAGTAATATTGCCTGACCAGCTTCATGCATGCTCTTGTAAAATGAAGTGTGGCTTGTCAGAGCATTAGGTATTGGATTCTCAAGACATAAGCCATTTCAAAATAAAATCAGAAGTTTTTCACTTCAGAGAATGCTCCCCGTTTCATTCTCTGGAGAAAAGTGTATGACATTGAATATAATTGAATGGTCCAATGTGTCATTTCTGTCATCTTGTGTTTAAATAAACAGTGATCATATTATGATGACTATAATGTTTGATGTTACTATTATTGCAGCATTCTATGCGAGGATGAGATGCAGGCAGTTGCTGTCAAGAGCCAATTGCAACAGATTGCGAGACCAATGTACAGCAACCCACCTGTTCATGGTGCACTAGTTGTTTCTATAATCCTTAATGACCCAGAATTGAAGAGCTTATGGTTGAAAGAGGTCAAGGTAAACTTTAGATCCTGTCTTATGTCTCAACGACTTAAAGTTACCTAAATCAATGTTATGCATGTAAACAGAATGTACTAATAAATGTTTTTAATCACTATTGGTTTCTCAGGGTATGGCTGACCGAATCATTGGAATGCGGAAGGCACTTCGGGAGAATCTTGAAAAGTTAGGTTCACCTTTGTCATGGGAACATATCACCAATCAGGTAACTAGCACCACGAGATATGCGGTCATGGCATTTCTAAATACTATTTTAGTGACATGCAAAATGTACCAGTTCACGGTAGATGGCAGTTGCTAGTTGATGTGCAAATTGTACCGGTTCACAGTAGTTGCTAGCATCCCCAAGGCGATAAGGCCCAATGTAGATCGTCGGATTATGCCGTAATCTTGTTGGAGTTTGGTTCATCAAGGAATAAAATTTATATGTAGTCATGTACTTATTCTCTATTGCGGGGACTGGTGCGGTACCACTGCAAACTATGACATAGCATTGTGGGTTTTGGATAATTTATTTAGTGTCTTAAGGCCTTGTTGAACTGGCTCTCCTTGGTCTTGATAATCAGTCAATTAGAAAGGGAGAACTATACAATATCTTCAATTAGAAAGGGAGAACTATACAATATCTTCAATTAGAAAGGGAGAACTATACAATATCTTTTAACTTGTGTCTGGTGTACTTTAATTGGGAGTTGGGACTTTCAAAGTCTCAAACTGGGAAGAGTCACTTGCTTCAGTAATTCACCTTTTAAGTGTTATGAATAGCGCTTGTATTCAATATGAGGCCAATGGGCCGGTATATATACACAAAGTACAGGTGGTAAATATGCAAAAAACCCCTCATAACAATGGGGAATAACAAACTATACATATATCTCTAACACCCCCCCTCAAACTCATGGTGGATTAACAACACTGAGTTTGGAGAGGTAGAAGCTGTGCTGTGCTCGAGTCTGGGCCTTCGTGAAGAAATCCGCTATTTGAAGCTCCGAAGACACATACTGAAGAGTAATCACCTGATCATGCACACAAGACCTCATGAAAGAAGCATCAACACCAATATGCTTGGTGAGCTCATGCTTCACAGGATCACGAGCAATACTGATAGCACCTGTACTGTCTGACAAGAGAGGGGTTGGTGTAGTGACAGAAACACCAAAATCCTCAAGTAACCACCGTAGCCAAGTAATCTCTGCTGTCAAGAGAGCCATAGCTCGCAACTCAGCTTCTGCACTCGAACGGGACACTGCAGTCTGTTTCTTCGTCTTCCAGGCAATAAGAGAACCCCCAAGAAAAACACAGTAAGCAGAGATAGACCGGCGATCAGAGGGATCGCTGGCCCAAGTAGCATCCGAATAGGCCTGAAGCTGTAACGAGCTGGAACATGGAAAGAAGAGACGGCGAGAGATAGTCCCGCGAAGGTATCGCAGAACTCGAAGAAGGTGACTGTAGTGGACCTGAGTGGGAGCTGAAACAAACTGACTCAGAATATGAACTGGATAAGTGATATCCGGACGAGTAACAGCAAGGTAGACAAGACTCCCAACAAGATGACGATAGCGAGTCGGATCAGAAAGAGGCTCGCCATCAGAGAGTCGGAGATGAACATTGAGCTACATGGGAGTCTCAACAGTACGCTGATCAGTGAAAGAGGTGCGATCAAGAAGATCCTGAATATATTTCTCTTGGGACATAAAGAAACCATCTGGAGTGGAAGTAACCTCAATCCCAAGGAAGTAACGAAGAGGAGCAAGATCCGACATAAGGAACTGCTCACTAAGACGAGCCTTGACAAAGGCAATGTACTCAGAATCATCTCCCGTAATGATCATATCATCAACATACAGAAGAAGAACAGTCCGACCACGAGACGAAGTGTGGACAAAGAGCGCAGGATCATGATCACTAGCTGAAAAGCCAGCAGCAGTGACCACAGAGGAGAAACGCTCAAACCAAGCACGAGGGGCTTGCTTAAGGCCATAGAGAGAGCGACGAAGGCGACAGACCATGCCCTCAGGAACAGAATACCCGGGTGGCGGATGCATGTAGACCTCCTCACGCAACTCGCCATTAAGAAAGGCATTCTTGACATCAAGCTGAGAAACAGACCAGTGGCGAACAGACGCCACCAAAAGAAGAGTGCGAACAGTGGTCATGTGGGCCACAGGAGCAAAAGTCTCGTCGTAGTCAACACCATGCTCGTGCTGGAAGCCACGAGCAACAAGACGCGCCTTATAGCGCTCAAGAGAGCCATCAGAGCGAGTCTTAATCTTATAGACCCACTTACACGTGATGGGATGAGAATGAGATGGAAAAGGAACAAGATCCCAAGTACCAGTACGCTCGAGAGCAGCAATCTCCTCGGCCATGGCAAGCTGCCACTCAGGATGAGTAACAGCATCCCGGTAGGAGACAGGCTCACGAGTAGCTGCGCCAGCAAAGGCAAAACGGGCAGGAAGCCGAATCGACTGGCGATCGCGGAGAGCGTAGCGAGGAGAAGATGACCCATCAGGGGAAGATGGAGCATCAGAAGAAGATGGAACATCAGGAGAAGATGGAAAAGGTACTGTAGTGGGAGGAGCCTGGGGAGTCGTAGGAGACGACACAGGCGGAGAGGCCACAGGGGGAATATGTGGAGACTCAGTGGGACAAGTGGACGAGGGCAAAACAGATATAGGTGTATCTGGAAAGGTCAAGAAAGACAGAGACTCCACAGAGGAAGCCGAAGGAGAGGCAGAACGTGGGTAGAATGGACGAGACTCGTCGAAAATCACATCCCGAGAAACCCGCATCCGACGACCAACAGGATCCCAGCACCGATAGCCCTTGTGCTCGGCACTGTATCCCAAAAAGACACTCAACAGACTGAGCGGTCAGTTTGGTGCGTTCTCGAGGGGCGAGGAGAACGTAGCAAACGCAGCCAAACAGATGAAGGGTAGAGTAGTCAGGAAGAATACCACAGAGACGCTCAACAGGGATTGCTCCCTGAAGAGCAGAAGAGGGCTGGATGTTGATGAGATAGGTGGCAGTGGAAACAGCCTCAGCCCAAAAGTGAGGTGGAATAGAGGCGGCGATCATCAGAGCACAAGCCGTCTCAAGGAGGTGACGATGCTTGCGCTCAGCGACACCATTTTGAGCATGAGCACCAGGACAAGAGAACTGAGTGAGAGTGCCCTGCTCAGCAAGGAAGCTGCGCAGGTAACGAGAGAGGTACTCGCCAGCAGAATCAGCACGAAAGACACGAATAGGAGTGAAGAACTGTGTGTGAATCATAGTGGTAAATTGTTTATAGATAGACAAGACCTCACTACGAGAAGACATGAAATATATCCAAGTGTGGCGAGAAATCATCTATAAATATGATATAATATCGATGACCCCCTTTCGAAATGAAGGGAGCCGGACCCCAAACATCTGAATGAACAAGATCAAAAGGGCGCTGAGACACAGACTCACTATGAGGATAAGGAAGCTGAATCTGTTACCTAACTTACAGCCCTGACAATCTAAAGACACGTCTCCTGAGACAGACCCCAGAAGACCACGACGAACTAAGGACGACAGACGAGATCCACACAGATGACCAAGACGGTGATGCCATTGCTGGAAAGAGCCGGTAGACGAAGTGGCAGAAGCGGAGAAACTGACGGCGATGGTGGCAGCGGAAGGAAGGTGAAGCCAGTCAAGCTCCCAGAGACGCTGTGAGTCACGGCGCCGAGGGCCAGAACCAACCAGAGCTCCCGTGTGGCGGTCCTGAACACAACAAGAGTCAGAGTCGAGAATGACCCGATAACCAATGTCAGTAATCTGCCCAACAGAAAGAAGCTGCATGGTAAGGCGAGGAACATGAGCAACAGAAGAAACATGAAAGGATGAGTTGCTAAGAGATCCTCGACCAGAGACAGAAAGAGATGTACCATCAGCAGTAAGAACACTGACAGGAGAATCAAGAGGTGTAATAGAAGACAGAGTGGAAGGATCAGGAGTCATGTGAAAAGATGCTCCAGAATCAAGAATCCACGGGGAGGTACCTGACTGTGTAGGGGGTGGTTTCTCAGTGCCCGAAGAGTCAGTAGCAGAACCTGCAGAACCTGTCGAGGGAGAACCGGAAGCGGCAAGCAGGCGTCGAAGTCTGGCTATCTCCTGCTCGGTGAGAGAAACTGCTGAAGAAGTCGATGCAGACGTCGTCGTAGAAGCACTAGTGCCAGTAGAAGAACGGCGTGAAAGATGCCGCTTCTTCTTATAGCACTGTGACTCAATGTGGCCGACCTTGTTGCAGTAGGAACAGTGAGGACGACCATCTACAGACGGAGGACGGCCACCACCACCTGTGGTAGCCGCTGGAGGAGGCAGTGTAGCAGGCGGACGAGCGACGAGCACAGAGGGGAGTGGCATTAGACCAGCACCACTCAGACGAGTCTCCTCCGCGTGTATCTCGGTAAGAGCCTCCAGGAGAGTGACACGAGGGTGGCGTGCAAGGAGCTGGGCACGCCTTTGCTCGAACTCAGGACGAAGGCGAGTAAGGAACTCGTAAACCCGCTGAAACTCCAGGTCAGCACGTACATCCAGGCAGCACGGACAGGTACGACAGCCAGCAGTGCGAAGTGAGTCCAACTGACGCCAGACAGCAGAACTCTGAGCGTAAAAAGCGTCAACAGTAGCATCACCCTGCTGAAGAGAGTGCTCCTGGCGGACCACGGACAAGTACAGGGCATCACCAGAGGGCTCGTAGCGCTGACGAAGATGAGTCAACATCTGGAAAGCCGAAGGGAGTCCCACAACCTCAGAAGAAAACTGAGGCTGGACACTGGCGATGAAGACAGCAGCAGCCCGAGCGTCGTCATCGTACCACTGAGTGTAGACGGTCAGACGATCCTTGTAGGAATCCAGAGCCTCCTGGTGGGCAGAGGCAGCTTCATCATCAGCAGCAGCCTTATCGGCTGTCGGGAGCAATGCAACAGGCGTAGGCTCCGTCGGAGGAATAGGGCAAGGCGGGCAGGTGACATCGCCAGAGAGAACGCCCCAGAGACGAAGACCACGCATATGGATGCGCATGTGAGACACGAAGTCGGTGTAATTAACACCATCAAAAATCACCGGGCAGCGAGGGAGGGAAACGGTGCCCATTGGTAGGCGGCGCTGGACGGCGTGGCGACCAAGGCAACGAAGTCTAACAAGCGGCGCTGGACGGCGCGGCGGTTAGAACGACGTTTTTTTTCTTCGTTTTTTTCTTCTTCTTCGAGTCGGTTTACAAACCGACCGAGCCGACCGAGCCCCGAAACAGGGCAAAAACCCTAGAACAGGAGCGGGAGGCGGCCCTGCGCAGGCGGCGGCGGCCCGGCGCGGGAGGCGGCGGCAGCGGCCCGGAGAAGGCGGCGTCGGCCACCAGCGGGCGGAGCGGAGGCGGCGGAGGCCCGCCTCTCAGCGGCGACCTCGGGCGGAGACGACGACGAAGGCGGCCAACGGCGGAGGCGGCACGCGGGAGTCGGCGACGGCGGCCGACGGCAATGGCAGAAGCGGAGGTGGCACGCGGGAGTCGGCGACGGCGGCCGACGGCAACAGTGGAGGCGGAGGCGGCACGCGGGAGTCGGCGACGGCGCGCGGAACCTTAGGTAAGCCAAAACCCTAGTTTTGGCTCTGATACCATGTTATGAATAGCGCTTGTATTCAATATGAGGCCAATGGGCCGGTATATATACACAAAGTACAGGTGGTAAATATGCAAAGAACCCCTCATAACAATGGGGAATAACAAACTATACATATATCTCTAACATTAAGTACACCACTGCAGACCAATCTAGTTTTTAATAGTGTTGATATGATGGTATCTTTAGCTGGACAAGAATGCTCTGCAACTTAAGTCTCCTTTATCATTTTTTATCGCTGCATTTTATTTTTACTTTGTTTTCTTTGGAGATTGAGATTCCACATGCAACTCTGTATTGTTAGTTACTTCTATGGTGGAATTGTATTTAAAGAAATACGAAATATATCTGTGCAGATTGGAATGTTCTGCTACAGTGGAATGGCACCTGAACAGGTCGATCGCTTAACCAATGAATACCATATTTACATGACCCGCAACGGGAGAATAAGGTATAAGACTTACTCAGTTTGTTCATGACGTTGATGCCTTAATTAATCTCTATTGCGGAACAAGGATGAAAATTCTAACTTTGTTGATGTCAACTCTTTCAGTATGGCTGGGGTAACAACAGGAAATGTGGCGTATTTGGCTAATGCTATTCATGAGGTTACCAAACTGAATTGAGGTTCCTTCCTCGTTCCCTCTTCGGCCAATGAAATGAGGCTTGCACACTTTTTGGTTATTGACCTTGAAAATGTTTGCACTAGAGAAATAAATTCCAGTCAACATGTTGGGGTTTGCCCAACGGCGAATTTGACTTGTATGGAGAACTACAGATGTATCATCTATTTTTGAGAGCTAGATGCTGATCCTGTTCTTCTGTCGCGGCAAATGTTATACCGTGGCAGATCACTATACCATCTTTTACAAGACACTGAAGAACATAAATGCAAAGGAATTGAGCGTTTGGATGCGTTTACTTCAGGGCTATACATGTTTTGTACAATTGTCATCATTTCTCTTTGTTTTGTCAGCGTGCATTGGAGAATCCCGTCGACGGAACAGTCCAACTCAGCTACATCAAACGAATCTTTGAGACCCCTGCCAACAAGTTTATCCAGCTTCTTTTCCTCCTTGAGTTCTCTATCCTGCAGAGGAATATGGGTGTCAAATCTCTCCCGCTTGGGAGTTAAATACAGTGAATAATATATAAATACGTGCCAAAGAGTTTACCCAATCTAGAATCATCCCCTTCTGAGATTGGCCATGTCCATTGCTCAAGGTTTTAGGTCCGGTAAACAGTTCCAACAGTAGAATACCAAACCCATAAACATCGGTCTTTTCTGAAGACTGTCCTGTTGAGAGAGATTCTGGAGCAATGTGTCCAAAAGTACCCCGAACTGCGGTAGTAACATGTGATTCTTGTCGGTCAAGAAGTTTTGCCAATCCAAAATCCCCAACAACATCTTCAAAACTTTCATCAAGCAATATGTTTGCTGCTTCAACATCCCTGTGAATGATCTTAGGATTGCATTGTTTGTGAAGATACACCTCGTTCCAAATAGCGATAGCTTCTGGCTCCGTTTGGAACGTGTTGACTTCTTAACGTTGTTTTTTCTTTTTCTTTTCCTTTTCATTATCTGTGGATATATAACGGCGTTTTCCATTTTTCTTATTTTTTTCTTTATTTTCCTTTAATTGAATATATCAGAAAAAGCTAATATCCGCTATAGTATTATTTTAGTTAAAAACTAAAAGCCAAAAGTCACAGCACTTTAGAATATAGTCACAATAGTCCCCTGGCAGCACCAAGAGCAATGCACGTACATTTGCTCCAATCAAGAGATGGTTTTCCACGGTGGTATTCTGCAAATTTCAACTTCACTTTAGAAAGAGAACAAGATAGAAAAACACGCGAATAATAGAACAGTGTCCCAAAACCAGCCAAAAACGGGGACCACAAAGAAAACTTTCTATATAAGGAAAGGACAGTGCTTCTATACTTTTCTCTCTAACAAAAAACATCAGATTTTGAGTAAATATTATTTCAGCAAGATGACACACACAGAATGCTAACTATAACTAGAAATCACAAACATCAAAATATTGTGGACAATCAAAGTTACCTCTCAACCGGTCCGCAGCACTGCCTTTTGGCATATATGGATATACAAGCAACCTTTCTTTTGAGGTCATGCAAAACCCATACCAGCGCAAAAGGTTCCTGCGCACAGCTAGGCCAATCAACTCAACTTCTGTCTGGAATTGAACTTCACTAGTAACATCGGGATCTTTTGACCTCTTTACTGCCACTAAAGTTCCATTTCTCAGACAGCCTTTATAAACAATATACCAAAATCACCTTGACCTAATATATTCTTTGAGTTATAATTGTCAGTCAGTCGCACTTTGCAGCTCATGAAATGAGAAATGCTTCAGATGGCCCAACTCAATTTCAAGATCTTGATCTAGAAGTAAACCAAAAAAAAAAATGATTATCAGATCATATATCATACATTTTTGGCAGTAAGAACATAGATGCTTAGAGAATTACCAGCAGAAGCAAAAGGCAAGCGCCATCTGCAATAATTTAGCCAACATGCAAACAGCAGAACAAATATTGTAGCACAGGTGACGCTTAAAGAAATTGCCAGTGCTAATTGATGAATGTCCTTAGTTTTAATCGACGGTCTAGGCGAAAGGGCCTCTAGCCGAGTGGTTAGAGCGCCTCAGTAGCACCCCCAGGTCCTGGGTTCGACTCCCAGTGGGTGCAAATTTCAGGCTTGGGGGAAAAAAATCCCCTCGCCTGCTACCACACCAAAGCATAGGTCTAAGGACCCGCCAAGGCGTTGATCCAAAAGGATCCGCCGGTCGTCTCACAAAGGTCGGGCGTGGTGCCGCTGTGTAAGGGTGGAGCAGGGGTTCAGAGGTTTTCTCGGTCTGCGTGAGAAGACCTTCTTCTTAAGCATGATGCCCGGGGGGTTTCCTCCCCCGCAGGTCGAGTTTTTTTTTTAATCGACGGTCTAGACATTGTTGTTTCTGCAATGAAAGGTAAGTCAGTTCAAAAGGGACACAGATGTAAAAGAGATGGTGTCAGGTGAAAAATTACCATTAGTAACTACTGTCAGATCAGTGCAACCATGTAGAATTGACGAATTGCAAAGGAACCTGTTTCCTGCGAGACTGGAAAGTAGAGGTATAGTAATGTTAAGTGAAGCATTAAAATCGACAGGAAAGAATGATTAGCACATGCTCAGTTTTAGCATATGGAAGATGAAACAACCATAACTTTCAGCTGCCCAAAGAATTTGGATAAGCAAACGAATGAAGAAAATACTAAGAAAAACAAGCAGATAGTTCTTCTCTTCCTGACTTCATTCCAGACATAATTTTGATCTACACTACCTCTCTGTTTGCCCAAATGAAACCATACAACCTACACCGCATGATCAAATTTCTAAATCCACCACTAGCCCCATGTAACACATTCTAGAAATGTAAGAAAGCAATCACAAAGACAAGAAACTTTTCTGAATGTTATGACACAGCAGCAGCAATATGCATTCACAAATGGGTGGTGCATGTTCAAGACGATACAAAAGTTGGAAGACGACAAATAGGAAGTATAGCTGTGATAGCATTGTCAATCATACAAAGTAAGCTTGATTTGCTCGAGTTAAGTTCTAACAAAGACCGGGGTTATGTTCCCTTCTTGTCAACTAAAGAAAAGAAAAATTGGTCAGGACGGTTTTGTGGCGTGGCATCTGTCATATCTCAGTCATGTATTTTACTCGCCAATTCTTGTCCTGACCCCTGAGAGTTAGTGTTCACGGATCCTACATGGAATTTTCTTAAATCCAACCATATGCCTATAGCCTTATTGTAAAGTCCCCACCTTACAGCCGTCTAACCATCGTGATAGTGATACATTAGTCACTGATAGAATCATGGAAGTATGGAACCACCTAAACATCATTTGGGTAAATTGACACCCACCAACCTACAAATGTTGCTGTACCACGCTAGAAAATTTTCAACTTACAAACACGCAAACACGAACGTTCTCATTCTCGAACCAATTCAGCTCGAAAGCATACCAATTTTACTGTGTTGCAAGGCACGCCGTGTTAGGCACTAATGAAAACCCTTACATTGTCTGCTATCGATAAGGTGAATTCGTTTCCAGTGCTCCCTGTTAGAAATTGACCTATTTAATTTGGCCTATTTCCTTAATTCCAAAGCATGCATAGTTTAGTACCATATTGCTAAGGCAGGGTGAGGAAGACCGATTTATAAGGTGGAGTCCTCCCCACTCCTTGAATATGGAAAGAGATGGTATGATGATGGTTCTGTCTAGTTACACGCGCACGCACGCGCGCGCGTATTCGCGTGAAAATCGCGTGACTTGCGACCGTGCCGTGACGTGGTGCGCCACTTGGCAGACCAAGTCCATCTGCGCGACCGCTCACTACACTGCTACACCTACGTTTTGCATTGCGTCAAGCCTGCGCGGCTTGCTGTTCTTCATCAGGCTAACAAGTAAGTCGTTCGTGCGCACGTTCGACTTTGTTACTATGTTATTTTTCTTGTGTTTGTTCTGAAGTATGATGAGTAGCTTGTTGTTAGTTGTGAGTTTTGCACCATTAGTTTATTATTTCTGTCTCCTAATAAAACTTGGAATTAAAATATTGCCCACATTTGTAACACTCCCAATGCTCGGCGACAACGTCCCGGACAATCCGCTGTTCGCCATCTGCCTGCAACTCCAGCATCTAATGAAAACACCCACCTGTCAGACCTTAAAAATCCTGATTCCCCAATTCATCAATGAGGTGGAGGCCTGAGTTGAGATGGACGGATGAGATGTGAGCATACGCTTTTGCTTATGAAGATCTGGCGGTTTGGATCTTAACAGGCTTAGTTAAGGGAGATCTACGGTGGAGAGCAGCCCTTACCTCTTTGATCAACATCCGATGGCTTAGATGAAAAGTATTAGTTACTATCTACTGTTAAATATGTTTCATTATCTATAATGTTCTTACTTGTCACTGGAAGCCTAAGTTGGCTGGGCACAGCGCAGTATGTAAGCAGCCGCCCTTGTAACCAAACTCAACAATGAAAAACCCTAGCTATGTCCTATGCAATTTACTTTCTCAACTACATATCGTATTTACTTGTTCCTATATCTTTTCTTCTATGATTTGTCATCCAATTCCAGTCGCGATTCGGAGTAGAAACTTTGGGTCTTAACACCACCACCAACAACAACAAGGCAAAAAATAACAAAAGCCTTCTTTGAAATCCAAGAATCCAACCCCAACACAACAAATAAAAGAACAAAAGATCTCACAGCGAGATGATGAATCCGTTGAGGAAGCAGACGACGATGGACCAGGTCAGGGGTCAACGGAGTTGATGTCCCACCCGGCCATCGTCCCCTTCTCATCCCACATCCGGCTCTTCACCGCCATCAGCGCCACCACTGCAACACCACACGCACGAGCACACCCAAGACATGTCACCAAAACACCTCCTCGAACTAAACACTAAACCATAACTGCAGCTAGGGCTCCACCCAAACCCAAGCCATGTGTCAAGAGTTGAAGCTAGTCTGTTCTCAGATTGTTAAGAGGTATCTGAAGTTGATGGCTCTGATGGAAAGATGAAGAGTTATGAAGATCCTATGGACGACCTTTAAGTTGATACTGGTGTTGACTTCTAACCAAGCCAAGCATTATGATGTTCTAGAGCCATTTGATTACCATCCGTTGGCGCAAATCTAATTACCTCATTTTACTTTGAGCTAAACTGTAGCTAGTAAAGACTATTCACCATATTTTGCTGGTAAATTTGTTGTTTACCCAAGCAGAGCACTATAAAAGGCTTGTACTAATACTTTGGAGAATATACTGAAAATAAGAGAACCCTAGCCATCATTTCTTAGCCTAGTTATAGTATTAGTTTTATTTCCTTCGTTGAATCACAAAATAATCCCCGATT